>JAPPVO010000010.1:101605668-101894877 GCA_030407325.1 Camellia japonica
AAACTCGTACATCTTGAATCACTAATGAACTTTATTGAAGTTATTCTACCATATATCTTTGCATGCTTTAGTATTTCAATCAGAAAATTATAGCAGAAGTGCTACTTC
The DNA here is from genome assembly GCA_030407325.1 of Camellia japonica. NCBI lineage: Eukaryota > Viridiplantae > Streptophyta > Magnoliopsida > Ericales > Theaceae > Camellia > Camellia japonica. The sequence goes on from JAPPVO010000010.1 coordinate 101,605,777, forward strand.
CAAAAGAAGGCCAGCACACTAGTGTGAAAATTCAAATCATCACACAACATATCAAATAATATCTACTACATCCAAAGAAGGCCAACTCACTTGTGGGTAAAGATCACAGGTCCCCAACTCTTTCACTGCCAAGGGTAATCTTTCTCCATCAGTAACCTGAGAAGAAAAAAGAACAGTGAATTTCAATATCACCCTGAGCAGAAATCGTTGTAGTTTTATTCAGAAAAGATGAGAACAAAATTGAATCAAACCTCATAATCTGCACCAACACTCCTAATATTAACAGTCTGAATTTCATTGTGCTTAGCCCATATGATTTTTCCACTATTGTCCATACTAGCTACAGGTTCCTCTCGACCAATTTTTACCATAATGGTTCCTTCATCATAACCAATTACAACCCTGTCCAGAGATTACAACAGCAATAGAAAACAAAGTTGCAGAAAGAGAAGTGTTAAACACACTCAAGGATACATTCAACAAATTTAGCAAGAGTAGTTAAACTTTCTTCCTTGAAATTGCAATATTCTATTCAATAAAAGCAATAACTCAATTCAATCACAACTACTTCCAACTTTAATTATTGGTTAATTAGACAATTTAAGCATGACTTCTTTCTATCCCTTCATGCCTTAAATCCCAGACTTTGACATCCAAAGGATAACCACATTAAAGTTTGTGAACAAAACAAACTCACAAATCTACTAGTAAGGAATCTGAATATCTCCCTAGGACTCCAAAACCTATACAAAAGAGATCATCCCCACCAACCTCCCCCACCCACCAAACTAATAAATACATAACTCACCGGCGTGAACCTTTCATATATCCAATAGCCCACACTCTTTCAAGACCATAATTCAGCGTGTTCTCAAGGCTGCAAATCAATGAAAACAGTACAGAAAGTTTAGAAAGACCAGCACACCAAAAATTCAAATTTATTATATTTTCAACAATGTAAACATAAAAACTAAAAAACTACTATGTGAAATAAAATGAAGGGATCAAAAAATATAAAGAGAAGTGTAAATACACACAAACATCCATAGTCTTAATCTCTGGTGTATTTTTTATAATTTTACTTCCAAAAATTCAAACCAATTGAACACTACTCTATAAAAACTCCATCTTTACAAATAAGCTACAAAGGAATCTGCAACTTGCAAAGTGTCGCTACCAAGATCAAAAATTAAAATTGCAATTGAAATTAATAAGATTGATAATTATCCGGCTATATTTAGCAAGCGAAGTTGGTGGCAATGTGGCATAATTACAAGGTCCTTGAACTTGTGAACTCCATGAAACAATCCTTTGGTTTCCCATGACTTACACTTCTATACCATATAAATTACAGCAAGCATCAACATAGTGCAAGAGTTCCGGGAAAGCAAGGGCAGAGGAGATCCTTAACACCAGAAGCAAAAAGTCTCAATAAGGATATCTGAATAGAATGATACAGAGCCTTGGGAGAAGAGATAAGGACCACGTCCTCGAGAAAAACTTGACATTGATTTAACCTATTAGACATATGTACATACAAACAATGATATAGAGACTTGGAGGACATCCAGAGAACTAATAAAATAGAGCATTGAAACAGAGAGAAGAGAAGGACGGGTAGGGCTAGAAAGAGATCCTGAAAATGCCTTTATGGCTATGCCATTTCATTTGAAAACTATAGATACCATGAGATTAATATCATTTACGCTTTAACTTCAAAAGTACATGAGCCAATTCAAAGTCAACCTAACAAGTAACTCAGTGACCAAAAGGTTTAATAAATTGAAATATGATGACCAAAGTAACTCTCCATGAGGGTACACAAAGCAAAGATGCCACTCTATAAAATAATCACCTAAAGTGCCATTAAATAAATTCGTGTCTCATATGACAACAATTATAAAAAGCAAGGGTTGGAGCAAGTTTATGACTTCAAATTTTGGTATTAACATAGTTTGACCACAAAACTTACCGATACGTGGTAGCATGCCATATACGAACAGTACCATCCTCAGAACCAGTAATTATAATGGGAAGTTCAGGGTGAAAACAAACAGCTGAAACATTGTGGGTGTGTCCGTCTAGTGTCTGCACACAACTTTTGGTTTGATAGTCCCACACCTGTTTTCATAGGATATAGCCAAAAATATTTTCACATTGTACATGTACATGAACCCAACAAGGAGGAAGAAGAGAAAGGAAAACAGGCAGCAAACCTTAGCAGTATGATCATCAGAACCAGTTATAAGATAAGGCTTATCACCACCTGTGAAGTAATCAACACAATTTACCCCTTTCAAATGAGCATCCAATGTAAAATTTGGGTCAGGAGAACCAAGATTCCAAATCTGAAAAAAGAAAAAAGAAAAAAGGGAAAACAAAAACAAATTTATCAATGTGTGCATGTGCTTTATACCAAATTATACGAAATTGTAGTTAACAAGTTTGTAATAGACAATCTAATTCATACCTTTATAGTGCGATCAAGAGATGCACTTGCAAATGTGTTGGTGTCTTTCGGATTAAATGTCACTTGCATAACATAATGAGAATGACCCTCAAAAATTTGAGTACACACCCAGCCCTTCTCCCAATCCCAAAGCTTTATAAGCATGTCATCAGACGATGACAGCACATATGGAAGGGTAGGATGAACAGCCACACACCTAATATAATCCGTGTGCGCCTCAAATACTTTGACCTTATCCATTGTATTGTAGTTGTAAACACGAATAAACATGTCATCAGCACCAGCAACAACCCATTGTTTGCGCGCAATGAACTTTGCGGATCTAACTGCAAACCCATAGAGTAGATATCAGAGCACAGTAAAGCCCACATCAAAACAACAGAAAGCAAGAAAAAAGTACACGCTGACCGCACAAACATATAATGTAAAATATTAATTATGTACCTGGTAACTCAGTCACCTCAAAAGACTTCACCATCGTCTACGATATTAGAAAAAAAAAAAGAAATTGAAGTTAGTATCAAATGCTTAAGAATAAAATACTCATGATTGGCTAACTTGTGGCCCACAAAAAATAGTAGGTAATTCAAAAGAGGCCCACAAAAAGCAGGGCATCAATGATAACTTGATCTAGGATGACACTGTCACCCTTAGGGCCTTCAAACCCATTGAATATGTGGAAATAGCTCCTATCACGTTCTCACTGAGGTTACGAATAGAGATGTTCACAAAACTGTATGGCATATAAAAAGACTAATGCTAATGTAAATATTGTAAAATGCAACTGTGTTAAAAAATTGGTTTCTAAAAACTTCCATCAAGATTGGCTACATATCATTGCAAGAGTTGGTATGATACCTCAAATTAACAAAGACAAAATGTGATCAACTATATTTTGCAAAAGAACTCTTGAGACACATACCAAAGTCTCCCACACAAAATATAAAGATGTTACACAAAGTTGGTCCATTAGGTGTTTTCTTAAGAAGAATATCTGAGTTGACATGCAACGCTTATTTATTTAAATTTCAGAGGTTTAATCAATAGTATTTGCAAAAGAAATCTTGAAACAGATGCCAAAGTCTCCTACACAACATAGAGATGTTGCACAAAGCTGGTCCATTAGGTGTTTTCGTGAGAAGAATATCTTAGTTGGCATGCAAGGCACATTTTTTTTTTTTTTTTTTTTGATAAATAAAAGACTATATTATTAGCATGCAAGGCTCATTTATTTAACTTTCAAAGGGTTGTGAACTGTAATTGCAAAAGAATTCTTGAGAAAGGGTCTTAAATATCAATTGTAATTTGTAACATTACATATCATATAGGTCATTGTCCACCACTCTCCAATATCAGCCAATATATACCCAGTGGCGACTCTAGGAATTTTTGTCAGTGGTGTCAATCAAAAACTTAAATACCATATATCTTACAGAAAATTCACATTAATCATTATATCACCTATGGAGAAAAAAATCAACAAATTAATTTAAATTCTAAAATTATAAACAAAAATATTTCAATATATTGATACTATTGTTTAAGCAAAAAGACATGCTAATATCTAATATGGGTTCAAAATTGGTGGGTTCAAAAGAGTAGGACTTAAAACTATGGGTTCAAAATTGTATTTTAGTGGGTTCAATTACTAATTTTTTTCCTAAAATCTAATATTTATATAATAAATAAATAAATAAATTCAGCAGGGGGTTCGGGTGACACCCCTGACCAAGCCTTGGAGCCGCCCCTATATATACCGTATCACTAATACGGATACACATCTCGATACTGTTTCGTAAAACAAAGACAGATGCCAAAGTCCCCCACACAATATAAAGATGTTACACAACGCTGCTTCATCAGGCATTTCCTTGAGAAGAATATCTAAGTTGACACGCAAGGCTCATTTATTTCAATTTCAGAGGTTTGTCAAGCCTCTGAAATTTGTCCATGTTAGAATAGAGAATTTAAAAATTGAGAGGCCCATGGACATCAAATATATATCCTCTTCAGTAAGCACAGTGGCCTTTCACTGTCACCTTCATCCCTAACATGTAACTCCCTTAGTTTCTCTTCTTGAAAAGAACTCCAGAATGAAAAAAATAATCCTAAACGAAAAATAAAATTTTTAAACCACTAACTTCCACTTGTTATGTGTTAGGGGATTAGGGAGCCCACAAACGCACAGCAATACTGGCCCAATTCATTAGGGAGAAACTCTAGAGTCAACAAGTGTCATATCAAGGCCCAACATACATTATTTGAAACTCCTACCCACTTAAAAGCTTAAGCCTATAAGTGGAGAGCCCATCTAATATATATTAAGACTCGTCTCTTTTATTCTTTATCCGATGTGGGACTCTATCTTCACACATGCTCTAACATTATGTTCACCATACTTTCTTGGGAATGTAACGAAGCCATCAACTCCACATTCACATTGTGTGAGATCCTTCCAGCCTCATGATCAGGTTAATAATACTAGATTTTGTCCATTTCCATTACTATAAGGAGAGCACCATACAGCTGTGTGAATTAGTATGTATCGTATAACCATACCCGAAGTATTAATATTGCTAAAGAGGAAGGCTATGAGAGTCCAACTCATGTTATAGATATCTCGTTGCCAAGCACACACAAAATTCACATGTGGGATTTCTTGTTCATGTCATGAAGGTTATGAGAGTCCGGATCACCACCAAGGGAGAGTCCAAAAAGCAAACCCTCCTCCAAACAACTTAACCCCCTAAACTATATACACAAGTCAGATCAACCTTATAACATAGGTAAAATAAAATAAAATAAAATAAACCTCCTCTAAAGGCTAGGAATAAAAAAAGACCCGAACAAGCTCAAAATGAAATTGACCAAAGGAAAAATAAACCCAAAATCACAACATCCAACCAATGAAAGAGAGGGAAACCAACCTTCAAAACCTCAAACCAATGTTACTACCGAGTTATGTTCTGAAATGCACATTCCAAAATATGGTATACTTTTGCTCCACAACAGTAAATTTAGCGATCTAAAACAATCCCAAAAGTTTTTTCCAACATGTTTCCTAAAGGTCTCTTAGGAGTAAAAAATCCAATATAATGAACTAAAATCTAAGATAAATAAAATTTTGATAGGACAAAATGTCAAAATTGGGCTATAACGCTCATAGAATTGTGTTGCTACATGATTAATGATTAATTTAAAGAAAAAAAAGTTAACATTTCATTGGATATCTCATTGTTAAAAGAAAATTATTCTAGTAGTACCATAATTCTTATAATGTAATTTATGCAAGTCTACCCCTATTGTATCACATTTTAGAGCATGTGGCATACTTTGAATAAATTCACGTTCCACATACTAGAACAATAAACATTTCAGGTAACATAGCCTCAAACCCTAAGATAAAAGCTATGAAGCACAAGGAAAAGGCACCAAATACAAAAACCCTAAAATATAATTGCGTCCATCTTCTCCAAGACAAAAAGCCATGAGGGCAGCTCTCAACAAGAGAGAGAAAACACTTGTATGCTATTAAAATGACCCATTTAGCTAGCCCATTGAAGTTTCCCTTAAGAAGGCACCACGAAATACAGGAAGGGGGGAAAAAAAATTTGGGATTATCACAAGCATGGCATTGTACGGCATAAGAAGGTATTTAACATAGCATAGTTGTTGCATACCTGAGACTGATAGTTCCATATGCAAACAGTCCCGGAATACAAGCTTGCCAGAATCCTGCAAGGTAAAATTATGTTTACACGGAAATGAAGGTCTAAATAAAGTCAATGCTACTTGCTGAAAAAAAGGTACTTGATTGAGGTACGAAAACATATTTCACATTTTGGTTTCTTGGAAATTAGAATAAGGGGAACATGAAGGCACATTTTCAAATAAAACACAACATGATATGAATTATGAATTACCATGGCTCTGTTGGATGCAGATCCACAGACTTCACTCTTTCCGATCTTTGAGCAAGTTTTCTCTAATCAAGAAATAATTATCAGCATATAGATCTAATCCACAACTAAATTCAATAAATCATTCAAAGTGAAAATAATTTAAGTACCTTTATTTCTAGTCTGAGAGGCTGCGCCATACAATCGCCCAATCAAAAAACAAACACACGAATTAGATCTCGAATAAATTCAAATCTTTAACTGGTTCTAATTCTAGCATTCAAATAGACACACTAAAAACCGTTCAATTACCGTACAATTGTGCGAAATTCACGCACTTCAGATCGAATCGAACCAGATTCAAACTAGATCTAATACATATTATAATGTGACAGGACTTGAGTGATAAGAACAAGGACGAACTCACCATTTTCGGAGAGGAAAACGAGTCGCTGTTGACGGACTCGGAGAACGGTGATCGATGAACCCTAGGGATCCAGGTGAGATTTTGCAGTGGTTGAATCAAATCAACGGACTGAGCTACACAACAATCTTCGTTCGAATTGCTATCCAACTGAAGAGAGGGAAAGGGGACGAAGCGAGATCGAGAGAGAGAGAGAGATGTAACTGCGAGATCTCCGTAAATGAAGAGAGCGAATAGAGAAGAACTTTGTAATTACGAAAATCTATTTGTCACGGTTGAAGTAGCAGAACAAGATATATGAATGTATGGGATTAGATTGCAAATGGTTATTATAGAAAGAATGGGCACTTGTGGGATCCGGGGGTAGGCGCTGCGTAGTGTTGTGAGTTGAAACGGCGTCGTTTCATCATTAAATAAATAATAATAAAAATCCTGGTTTGATTGTTCAGAGGGTTTGAATTCAGGGAAGCAGGGGAGTAAAAAATACTTCAACTACTGTGATACTCAAACAATCAATAAGCACTTTAGACGTATATTATATTTATTACGATCTTTATTTCAGTATAAAAAAAAATTAACAACATGCTATTGCATAAAAAGAAATTTACAATCTACTATTATTACAATCTGTATTCTATCATTAAAAAAAAAAATTTTGCAATTAGCTACAGCCACCATAAAGTATATAAAATAAAATAAAAAATTATTTCCATCTTCAAAAAAAAAAAAATTCCAATCTACACAATTTGATGCTCTGTTATGTATCAAACACAAATAAAATAAAACACAATAACAATGGTTTCTCCTTAAATAAACCTTGAATCCATAGCCAATATGCACAATTCGATACTCTATTATGTATCAAACACAAATAAAATAAACACTACAAGAAAAGTGGGTATATGAGACGGGACTATTTGCGACGGCACACTTGCCGTCTCAAAAAGTCACTTTTTGCGACGGCAGAAAATGCCGTCTCAAAAAAGCAGAGTATTTGCGACGGCACCATTTGCCGTCTCAAAAAAACATAGCATTTGCGACGGCACAATTTACCGTCTCAAAAAATGAGAGCATTTGCGACGGTATTTTCTGCTGTCGCAAATACTTTATTTTTTTTAGACGGCAAATTGTGCCGTCGCAAATGCTCTGCTTTTTTGAGACGGCAAATGGTGCCATCGCAAATACTCAGCTTTTTTGAGACGGCATTTTCTGCCGTCGCAAAAAGTGACTTTCGTGTTTTTTTTTTTATTTTTAGTGAATATTTTTAAAATTTTAAATATTTTTTTTAGATGCACCTTACTTAGATATATCTAAAAAAAAATTATGAAAAAATATTTTTAAAAATTAATAAATACATAAAAATATTTTTTTTACAAATTTTTTAATTTTTAGGTGTATTTATGTTGGGTGTGTCTAAAAATTAAAAAAAAATACTTAAAATATTAAAAAAAATTCAGTAAAAACAATATAACACGGAAAACAAGAAAGTATAATTTTCTCAAAAGAGTTTTTGGAAAACTCTAACCTAGCATAGTGATTGTGGTTTTGAGACAGCTTCATATATATACAGTCACAAAATTGTTTGAATAAATTCTAGTACTTTTTTCTGTCGCAAAAAAAAATTTAAAAAAACAATGTCTTCTTACTCTTTTATAACATTTCTCTTTCTTCATTTTTTCATCTTCATGTCTCTCTGTCTCTATCTCTCTCTCTTCTTATCTTTCACTCATCACTCTTCTTTCTCTGTCTGTCTGTCTGTTTCTCTCTCTCATTTTCTCTCTGTGTCTCTCGCCTATCTCTCTTCTCTCTATCTCTCTCATCTGTTTTCTCTCTCTGTCTCTCTCGCTCATCTCTCTTCTCTCTATCTCTCTCATTTCTTTTCTCTCTCTTTCTTATCTTTCTATCTCTCTCGCTCATTTCTCTTCTCTCTCTGTCTCTCTCTTTTTCTGTGTCTCTCTCTCACTCATCTCTTGTTTCTCTCTCTTTTTCTATCTTTCCCTCTATCTCTATCTCTCTCTTTCTCTTTCTCTCTCTCTCTCTATCTCTTTTTCTGTCTATCTCTCTCTCCCTATCTCTCTCTCTCTCTCTCTACTTGTCTATTTGTCTATTTCTCCCTCACTATGTTCGCCTTGCTCACTCTCTTACTCCCATCTTCTCTATTTATCGAGCTTCTTCTCGATTTATCAATCCACTATAAACGACGTCGTCTTACTCTTTTGAACATTTCTCTTTTCATCCATTTTTTCATCTTCCTATCTCTCTGTCTCTGTCTTTCTTCTCTTTCCCTCTCTGACTCATCACTCTTCTCTGTCTGTCTGTCTCTCCCTTTCTCTATGTGTCTCTGTCTCTCTTCTTTGTCTCTCTCTCACTCATCACTCTTCTCTGTCTGTCCGTTGTGTCTCTTCTCTTTCTCTCTCTCACTCATCACTTTTTTCTGTCTGTCTGTCTCTCTTTTTCTCTGTATCTCTCGTCCATCTGTCTTCTCTCTATCTCTTTCATCTATCTTCTCTCTCTGTATCTCTTCTCTCTCTCTTCTTTTTCTCTCTCTCGCTTTCTCGCTCATCTCTTTCTGTCTCTCTCTCGTTTATCTCTTTTCGCTCTTTTTTTTTTCTCTCTCTCTCTGTTTCTCTCTTTGTCTATATATTTTCACCCATTTTTTCATATTTTTCTCTCTATTTTCTTTCTCTCTCTCATTCATTACTCTTCTCTCTCTCTCTGTGTCTCTCATTCATCTATCTCTTCTCTCATCTCTTTTTTTTCTCTCTCTCTCTGTGCCTCTCACTCATCTCTCTCTCTCACCACTCATCTTCTCTACCACCTTTACCACTACTGCAAACGCCATTTCATTACCACCACTACTACCACGATCGCCATTTCACCTTTACGACTACCATTACTACTACCATCGCCACCACTCCACTACCACCACTACCACTATTGCCACTACTACTACTACCATTACCTCTCTTTCACCTCTGCTACTCCATCTACTCTACTACTACCACAACTTCACCACTAATCTCCTTCGTCATCACCACCACCACCACCACCGCCACCATCATCTCTTATCCACCACCTTCACCACTACTGTCGGTTCCTTTTCTCTACCACAAAATATTACCTCTCTTCTCTCTCTCACTCATCACTCTTCTCTCTCTCTCTTTCTCTCTCTCTCTCTTTCTCTCTCTGTGTCTGTTTGTCTGTCTTTCGCTCTTCTCTCTCTTTCTCTCTCTCTCTCTCTTTCTCTCTATGTGTCTGTCTGTCTGCTTGTCTCTCTCCCCTATTGTGTTCACCTTGCTCACTCTCTCCCTCATCTCTTGTCTATTTACCGAGCTCTCCACTACAAGAAAATGCACTTTTAGCGACCACTTTGTCTCTCTCTCTCTCGCTCATCACTTTGTCTCTGTCTGTCTGTCTATCTCTCTACCTCTCTTCTCTATCTGTCTCTCACTCATCTCTCTCTCACCACCCATCTTCTCTACCACATTCACCACTACTGCAAATGCCATTCCATTATTACCACTACTACCACTGCAAATGCCACATTGACCACAAAAAATTAACTTTATTTTAATGGAAAATATTATCCCTACTTCTACCAAATAAAAAAATAATAATAATTTTTTATTCATTAAAATAAATATGAAACAAATAAATTTTTAACCTTACTAAATGAAAAAATAAAAATAAAAATTCATTAACTATAAAAAAATTTATTTTAATAAAAAATAATTTTTTTTAACAATGACATCCTCTGTTGCAAAAAAAAAAAAGTCATTTTATTATTTAAATATTTATTTGTAATGAAAATAAAAATAAAAATAATCCAAAAAAATTTCCGTTCTCCCCCCCTTCCATTCCCGCCTGGTTCCCCCCTCCCCAATAACCCAAAATCCCCAATCTGTTTCTTGTTTTCCATTCCCGCTCCCCGCTCCCCCTCCCCCTCCCCCTCTCCCTCCTCCCAAAAACCCAAAATCCCCAATCTGTTCAGTCTTTGATGGGGCAACCAGGCAAAGAAAAGAGAGAGAGAGAGAGAGAGAGAGAAGATCATCGATCTCGTCTCCTCCCCGTCCTCTCTCTCTCTCTCTCTCTCTCTCTCTCATATTCACCCTCTTCAAACCCTAATTTCTGCCTCCGATCCACCTCTCGTCGCTCAATCTTCCATCCCTTGTTTCTCGTTGTGTTTGGGAATCTAGGGTTTTTTTTTTTCTGTGAAACCCTAAGAATTAATTGAAGAGGGAGGGAGGGAGGGAGAGAGAGAGGTTTGATGGCGCAAAATGGGCAGGGGATGGACCCTGCCGTTCTTGATGACATCATTAATCGGCTTTTGGAGTTTCAACAGGCGAGGAGTGTACGCCAGGTCCAGGTCCAGGTCCAGCTCTCCGAGGCTGAGATCCGTCAGCTTTGCACCGTTTCGAGAGAAATCTTCCTCCAACAACCCAATCTCTTAGAGCTCGAAGCCCCCATCAAGATCTGCGGTAAAAGTTTCATCTTTTTCTTTGTTTATGTTATGTAACTCTGTATTTGTTTGCTGTTGGTTTTGGGTTTGTAAGATTTTGTTTGTTTGTGGGTTGTTCTTATCTTGGTTACACACATACATATATCCGTAGTTGTTTTTGTTTTTGGTCTGTTTTTGAATAGGATTTAGAGGAGTTGTGGATAACGTTGGGGACAAGTTGTGGATAAGTTTTGGTCTGGCTTCTTTGTCCATTTTATTGATTTATTCTCATTATGCTAATAATTTTAAATTTTGGGGAAAGAATAAATTTTGACTTAAAAATAACTTACAAATAAAATTGAGTAATGCGAGACTTGTATTCATCCGATATTCAGCCTATCTGATACTTTTGAGTTCTTGCCATGAAATTTAGTCTCAAGGATGCATGCAACTTTTGCTGCCTAGTGGATGGTGTTTTATTTTGCTTCAGTGACTTATGGTTTATGAGATGGAAAGTATCCTGAATTTGCTGTTGGAGTTGAATACATCTATACTTGAGGGTCAACTATTCTCGTTGTTGGTTAGGAAAAGTGAGATCATTCAGGTTAAAGACTGTTTTTGTTGAGGAATATCCTATTGCATTAATGAGTTAACGAGCATGTGATTTTTACTTTGCAAAGATTTTCTTTTTTCCAATGAGTTAAAAGTGTCATGCTTTTTGGGTGAACTGTGTCTTGGGACATCACAGAACAGCCAAACTTCTTTTGCTGCATTTAAGGCCAGAAAGTGTAGAGTAACTGACACTTTCTAAGTATTTGAGGTCTTTAATTGCTGTTCTAAGAAGTCATCTATTGCATTAATGATTTTCCCAATTATATTTCTGGAGTTATATTGATTACTTATTGATTGTTGGTTGGTTTTGCATTAATGATCTTTCTTTAATTGCTCTCTGTTTGGTTGGTCTACTATAATTAGAGACTCAGTATTTCAATATCTTGGCACTAAAGAAAAATAAATAAAATAATTAAGGCTCAAGAAAGACCAGTTGAATTCCTTGTTTAGTTAAATAAGATCCAGTTGTTAGATAAAATACAATACTTCTAAATTCATGTTTGTTTCACTTTCCTCAAAATTTGGTGGTGAAAAAGCATTATAAGCTCCATTTTATTCAGTTTTTTTGCATTAGCTTGTCTAGATGACGCTGATTGAATCACCACTACTTGTGCCTGATTCTTGGGCTATTATGGGGTTATTATAGAAACGTGAGTCTTGGGCTATTAAAGCAGCTGAAAATACATGAACAATGCTTCTTTGCTATCTTATTAAAACTTGTCAGTCATTTAAAGGATTTTTAATCTCTATGGTTGCTACTTGCTATGTCATACTCCTATCACATGCTGGAGGTTTGGTGGCTTATCTACTCCATGTTTTAATTTGTTCATCTATCAGTTAATCAATTCAACGGAACTATTATTGACAAAGATACTTGGAATCCATAAATAAACAGAGGCATATTCTTATGTTCACCTTATTTAAATTATTTGTTGTACTAATTATGCATTGTATATCTAAGCTTATCTACTAATCTAAAATTTGAATGAAAATATGTTCTTGGAACTCTTTCTGTTGCCTTACTTTGATCACTGTTGTGGGTAATGGTTCTCTAATCTTGTTTTTTCTGTTGATATGAAACAGTTGTCATCAGTGGTTGTTAATTGGGAAAACAAAAGAAAGTTTTTAATTTCTATCTTGTACTGATCATTCTCCATACATAGGTTTTACTTGGCATTGGGGAGATCATCGCTTCAAGGTCTTGCCCTAAGGTAATCTTCTATCAAGGTATCATGTGTATGCTCTTTGACTAGAAAAGAGTCTGTCGAGTAATTGTTGTAAATTTGGTTGATAGTTCAGGAAGTTACTAATTCCTTTGTGATTGGCTCTGCTGAAAATATTCAGTTGAGGCCCTTAATTCCTTTGATGTTCGAATGACATTAATTATATTCGAAGATTCTAGCTATTAAACACCTATTGTGGCTCTTATTATGTAGGGTTTTCAACATTGTTATGTTGTATTAATGCATTTACTTCCTTTATAGGTACTTTTGTTGAATGGTATTCATGACCGAGAAACTAGCGGCTTTTCTGCTACTTGCTTTGGGTTGGGAGGGTTTCTAGCACAATCCAACTCTAACCCACATAAATAGGTTAGTCTCTCTTAATCAATTCATATACGTCATTGTATTTGTTTTCAATTCTCTCAAATTTTCTTTCTTTGCTGTTTCCATTAGTTTGGAGGGATTGAATTAGTTTTTGGTTTTAATCTGAGGACTTGATGCTGCAAATGATATCATCTACGCCAAGTGTTTGTGTTTTTGCTTCTGTTTCTGTAATATGGTGTTTGTTGCTTTTCATAGTTTTGCTCGAGTTCAAATCGTAGAATCGTATCAATTCATTGCTTGTCCTTCTAAGAATTAGTATATGATTTGTTGTTCAAGCTCTTCGGTGATCGAGTTTGTGTCTCGGTTTGTGGCTTGGGGTTTGTTTTATGATATAACTTGTTATATTTGTAAATACAATCATGCCGCTTAATTCTCCCGGATTTCTTAGCATATCATTTTTGCCTTTCTCTTGACGTCATTAGGGATGATGCATCACTTCTATTACAGAAAAAGTATTTAGAACCATAATGTTTCGAGAACCCAAAATAATTCATATACTGTCCCACAGTGAGGCCTCATCGTGCATATATGTCATGTAATCATATATCAGCGAATAAGCTTCCCTCCTCACATTCTTGTCAGAATAACTTTTTTTCTTCTCTTCTTTTTTCATTTTTAAATTTTGACAAATAGACTGCCTAATACTATATATCAATGACAGTAGTAAGAGATGTAATTAGAAGGCTATGATTGGTGGGCTTTGCCTAGAGTTCTGTCCATTTTGTTTAGTTCATGTCATTTGATGAAAGTTTCTTGATATAGATATGAGTTTTTAGTTTTTATTTGTACCCAAGATTTCATTTTTCTTGATTGATCTTGGATGAATACAATGTAGACCTTTTTAATTATAAAATATTATTAAAAAAGAAAATGAGAGACATCATATATAGGAATGAATTTTCTCCTGCTACAAATCCGTTGTGTTTCATGTATTTACTTGTCATTGTAAGGCATTTTAATAATCAATTTATGTCATCAAAAATATAGTTGTAGTAGTTGGTGTTAAATTTATTGACTTTGTTCAGTTCCTTGATGTCATCGTGTTTGGAAAATTGTAACAGAGGAGAAAATATCGATTGATTGCTTTTTTTCTTTTTCTTTAATAGTTTCTAAAAACTATATATTCTTCTTCATTTTCTTACTTTTCAAATTGCTTGTTATGGGTAAGATTTGTGATCCGTTCCTAAGTGAAAACATGTAATTCTGTTGAAGGAATTGAATGTTTTATATTTTTTTGACCCTATTTAGAGCAGTTTAATAATGCACTTATGTCATCCAAAATATAGTTGTAGTAGGTGCTAATTTTGTCGATTTTGACTTGGATGGTTCCTTGATGCCATCTTGTTTGGAAAACTTAACAGAGGAGGAAATATCGACTGATTGCTCATTGTTTCTTTAATTGTTTAACTTTGTTGAGGAAATTTAATGTTGATATGTCTTTATGATTGGTTTTGTAGAAATGGGGATAGATATGCTGGGGAATTCTTTGGGGACAAAATCCACGACTTTGGTGTTTATCACTTTGCTAATGGCCGCTGTTATGAGGGATCATGGCACGAAGGCCGTAAGCGCAAGGATATGGCATGTATTTATTCCGAAACAGAGATACAAGGTGTGGCGAATGGGACTGTGGCAATCTTAAGATGCCTCTACCCCCACTGACTGATGTCGTCCTTCGAGCAGTTCAGGTATTCTCCAAACATTCTCATCTGATTCATTTTCTGCAGAAAATATTTTCTGTTAAATTGACTTGTTTTCTAATGTTTGGATTTTGCACGGAAAATTATCCGTTGTTTGGTTGGGCTGGATTCGGCATAATCTGAATCTAATACAGTTATAAAAAAAATCCAAATCTGAACCTGATCTGATTATGACAAATTCAATAATCGATCATCTGAATATGAATCTGGTCTATTTAGGCTCCCTATTTGAAAACCTGATCCGACCCGACCCGATTTATTATAACTCTCCATTTGTTTATTTGAATTTCACATTCTTTTTTGGATTTTTCTGGTTGTCAGCCATTACATCTGTATTATAATATACATATAAAAACTAAAACATTAAAATCGGATTGAATCCGATCAGACAATAAATAACTAGATGAATCAGATTGGAACGGATCCAGAATTATCACTATGAGGATGCGAAAGTATGTTTGGTGTGCAAACCCTTATAATTTTAAATTATTTTAAAATTTTCAATATAATATTTGATATTTTTCAAATTTTTGGGGGTGTGGTTGCCCCATCCGCACCCCTAGATCCATCCTTGATTTTATATGATTATCGGATCAGATATTTGTTAATGAATTCTGATTTTGTGGATTGGATTCAAATTAAATTCGATCCTTGCTAAGTGCAAGATAAATGGTCTCATTTTTTCGAAAATGACATGGGTTTAGTTAATAAATGGTCTCATTAATTGATATTAGTTGTCGATACTGTTTGATATTGACCGTATCGTTCATACCGATACATATCCTGATAACTTTATTAAAAAAAAAAAAAGGGTTTTGCACATAATAATTTAGGGTTGTGCTCCCCTTGGTTCCCAAAGCCCAACTATGCAAATGTTCAATTTGTGGCCAAAAAAACGGATGAATCACAAAACAAAAGAGACGTTGTTTGATTTTTAAGTTTACTTTTATTATTTACTGATTTATCATTTAGATTGGAAATCAAACATGATTAATTTATCATGGTTATCAAACATGCTTCTTCATTTACTAGACAAATTTTGATATAGTTTTGTTTGCGTCTTTGGTAGATAATTTTCATTTATTTCTAGTGTTGGTTGAATGCTTTCATTGAGAGGGTTTCTGGTCTGGAATGCAGGAAATGTGAATGATTTGTTTTGAATAGAAGTTTGATGATACTATTTCCTTTGTTGACACAGAATCTTTTCTGACTTAATTATGTTTTTCGTAGCTACTAGCAGTCAAGAAACTCGATACTACAGCTTGCAGGAAGCAGAGCAATGAAGATTTCCTTGAGCTAGTGTTTAGTGTCTCCAAGCTTAAACACGCTAATGTAGTTGAGCTTGTGGGTTACTGTGCTGAGCATGGACAGCAGTTACTTGTCTTTCTTGGGGGAGACTTTGGAGCAGGTTTTCTATCTCCTACATTGAGTGCATAGAAGATTTCCCAGATGGGGTAATTGATTGAAAGGGTTGAACCTCTTTCTAATTGCAGTTGTTTGCAAAGTCTTATGCGTCCATTGTTAATTTGTAATTTTTTTTTTTTTTTTGGGTTTTGTGGCAAAGGTATCTGCATGAAGTTTGTTAATTAGTTAGTCTTTCTTGTACAATGTATGACAGCAAAAAGAAAAAAATGGAAGATGAATTTTCATATTTTTAATTATGGATGAATTTTCATATTTTTAATTATGGATGAATTTTTATATTTTTAATTATGGATGAATTTTTATTTATATATTGGACGTTTTATATTATTTTGTAATTATTGGTTTTTTTTAAAGTTATTTTTCATTTAATACAGGTCATTTTCATAATTTTAATAATTTTATTACATTTTTTTTTTTTTTGAGACGACAGCACACATCGTCTCAAAAAAAAATTGAACTAGGGTTTTTTGCGATGGCACATTTACTGTCGCAAAAGATAGGAAATTGGTTGATATGTAATGCCTTTAGCGACGGTTTTATTGCCGTCGCTAATAGTCCTTAAGCGATGGCTCTACTTGCTGTTGCAAATATACTTTTAGCGACGGTGTGTTCTGCCGTCGCAAAAAACCATTTTAGCGACGACGACACAGTGCCGTCACAAAAAACTCAGAAAATTTATCCATTATTTGCGACAGAAATTTGCCGTCGCAAAAAAGGAATTTTCCCATCGCAAAAGCAAAGGCGACGGCACTTGACGTCGCTAAAACCCTTTTGCAACCCCTTCTGTTGCGACCCCCACTTGCCGTCGCAAAATTTTTTTTTACCGTCGCAAATACCTTTTGAGACGACGTTTGGGGTATTTGTGACGGCATTTTGCCGTCGCAAAAAACAAATTTTTTTGTAGTGAAAACATAATAACAGTTGTGGCTTCTCCTTAAATAAACCTTAAATCTATTTCAATTTAATTCTCAAAAATAAAGCAAACGGGTGGCCCGCTAGATAAATATTTACATTTCAATTTTGCGAGGTGGTTCCGAATGACTGAAAAAATCAAACAAACTATCATTATGAAAGATTGACTCAGCCACCAAGGGACTGTGCTCTGCTAGATCAAATCCTAATCCGTGCACAAAAAAAAAAAAAAAAAAAGATATAAGGAAATGCATTGGAAATAAATACACATATATGTAAAAACAAAAATCTAGATTGCAAACAAGTATATTACACACCTGAGAACTTTGTGGATTGTACGATGGTTGGGAAAACAAAGGCGTTGATAGTGGATAAGTTGGCGGGCATGCAAAATTAACATCATGCATGAGCAATTATATCCGAAATTCATTAGTTGTGCCCAATAGGGTACCTCAACATCCTAGTCCATAAAATATTGTTAGTAGTTTTATGATCATTATATACTTAAGTAATATGATTTCAATAAAAAGAATAAGATCTCACTGGTGTGTGGTTTGATGAATTCTGAATATTTCTAGTGTCGCTTGACTGTCCAGTACTCTAAAGAGGTTGTAAAATATTTATCAGTACATTGCAAAATTTAAAAATAAATCTAGCCAATTTGAAATCAAGTACTTCGGTAAATTCAATACCTGAGTAAGGCGGGTAGGTTACGAAACAACTTTTGTTCTCTTAGTAGTCTTCTCATGCCAAGGTTTTAATCTACTCACACCCTTGTGTCCGCCCTCTTTCTTTTCTAAGCCCTTAGCTCGTTCAAAGTTTGAATCAACTACAAATTCTTTGGTATCCACTTCAATATTGCCTCCACTACCAGAAGCGCCTGAGCCGTCTAATGAAGTCATCATATTGTCTACCTTTGCACACAAATCCTTAAGAATTTCATCAACTAATTGATACGCAGGTATGTATTCAGATGATTGAGCTACTAGTTTTACCATTCTAGGACAAAGATCTCTGTAGCGTGCTGCTATCACCAACTTAGGGTCATTCTCAACCATTGTATTGTTTTCTCAATTGCACAATCCTTCGCATCTAGTCTCCATCGACTTAATATATACCTTTCAGGAATTTCCATAATATTCATTCTATCAAGTGCCTTAATTGCATGACCACAAAAAATTCCAAAACTCTCAAATTTTTGACAAGTGCAATGAATTTCTTGACAGATATTATCCCCTCCTAACTCATTAACTTCCACATTACATTTCGCAATATACTCTATATCCTCTCCATCCTCTCCATATAAGCCAATCACATACATTACTTCTCTTCCTAACGCATGGCATCGCTTCACTTGACAACAAAGGGATGTGTCTAACTCATTATGAAATAAGTCAAAGATAGGAGGGGTATACAACTTAGCAACTTGAATTAACATGGGAGACATTTTCAACTTTATTCTCAGCAATTGTTGTCTCGAATCGTATATGGCTTTTAGTTTTTCATACCGCTTATCCATAACAACTCGATTGAAATCAAACAATGTTATGGCCAACTTTTAAATGCCTCTTCAATTCTGCATTCAAGCTTTCACTAAGTTGAGTGCTTCGCATTCTTACAGTATATACCAACTTCATATACATGTGCGTCCACTTCTCTCTAAGTTCCCAAGTCTTCTTTATCCATAAGTTCTCTTGCAAGTTATATTTATGAATCAAAGAATCCCAAGCTTCAACCAACTCATGCTCATCCTCATACCCAAAAATGCAAGTTTTGAAATCGTAACCAAATTTTAAACCACCCTTGAATAAGTAGCCTAAACATTTCAAGCATTTTGCATTAGGTGAAAAGTGCACAATCCATGAAATAGCTCGGGCATGATTTTAGAAATTGCCTTAGCCATTGCTTGATCTTGATCTATGAAAAAAACTAATAGGCTTTTTTCCTTACATTGCATGCAAGAAAAGTTTCAAATAACCACTCAAATGATGCTATAGTTTCATCATATAATAATGCAGCACCAAAAATCACAGTCATTCTGAAGTGGTTAAAGCCAGTAAATAAAGCAAGTGAATGGTACTCTTTGTTTGTTCGGAATGCTGTATCAAATGACACAACATCACCGAAAATGCCATAATCTGTAATCATCTGATGATCAGCCCAAACAATGTTAGTAATCGTCTCATCAACATCCAACTGAAATGCAAAGTAAAAATATGGATTTTTAATGGCTTGTTGCTGGAAATATCTCAACAAACTTCCTGCTTCACCATATTGCAAGTTTCGTTGCCTTTTTGCACACAAGTAGGTTTTTTGGTCCTCTCATGTGAACCCTACAAATTCCTTCCCCCCTGCTAAGGCGCTAATAAGATCATGTGATGCCTTAAGTGATATACTAGTATCATCAGCTACATCGACATTTATACCTTGAGCATCACACAACTTTCTCTGAGATGGCATCATATGCGTACATTGAGGAATATGCAAAAGTGGTTGTGATTATCATCAAACTTCATTAGAACCCATATATACATGAATGCATTACATTTCGTTCTTGTCTCATGTTGAGGATGTTTTACTATTATGTACCGTTTATCTTTTTTTTTTTCTCCCTCCTTACAATAAACAAACTTTCTATTAATCATGATACCATCTTTCTTACTTTTTGTATGGTAATCTCTTCTAATACTATATCCCACAATCCTTCCATATTCATTGTAGAATTCATATGCAGCTTCCTTTGAATCAAATTCCATTCCAACACATGGCATGAAATTGTTGGCCAACTCCTCAAGTGCACCATCTTCCATTTCGGCCCTACTGAATATAAAGTCTAATAACAATAAAAATAGTATATATTAAAGAGTATACTATTTTTAAGAGTATTTGTTAGCAAAATTTTGAAATAATTGTGACCATATATATTAAATGATGGAACTTATCATAAAAACAACAAAGGAACATATGTGAGAACCAAAATGCAACATAACACAGTTAGGATTTCATCCACGAGAATTTGAGCCCCTAAACACCTCACAATCTTCAGAGTTATCCAATTTAAAGATTTAAAAAAAAATACAAAATTAAAAATGCTAGAGAAGAAAAATCATAGAAAGCAACAAATAAAGGCCACATGCCCTGTCAAATAGAGAGAGAGAGAGAGAGAGAGAGAGAGAGAGAAAGAGAGAGAAAGAGGGAGGGAGATGTTAGTGAAGAATTGTTTTCAAGTAAGGACTAGTAGAATTCTGGGCACTGTCGTGATGATAGCACAGGTGGTGGAGGAATTGGCCGGAGAATATGGTGGGAAAATCCAATGCTATAAGCTCAACACTGACGACTGGCCCAACATAGCCACGCAATATGGAATCCAAAGTGTCCCAACGATGTTGTTCTTCAAGAATTGAGAGAGCAAAGAGAGCATCATAGGTGCTATGCCCAAGTCCACCCTCACTTCTACCATTGAGAAATATTTGAAAACTAGTACTACTTGAAGATGAAAGAAAAGAACACTAGTATTAAGGATATAACCAAAAGTTTTTACTACTTGGAACAACAACATACACAAAATGTCCTTCCTAGGGGATTCTTTACTGTTTAATTGTAACATAGTATGTATTATATTAATGTTTGGAATGGAATAAGAATGCAATTCATTTTTACCTAAGAGTCACATTCTCCAAATTAAACATGAATTTGATCCCCTACGCCTAGAGGAATGTGGAGTAAAAAAAGTTAATTGAGCCCACAATATTTAAATTTTTATTATTTTTGGATAAAAAATTTCTAGGCAAACCAAACTCATTAATAGCAATTCACATTACAACTTCATTTCTAATAATAACAGAGCATCAATTTGAATTAAAAAAAGATCATAAATTTTTTTAACTTACATCATGTGAAATCACCATATACAGTAACAGATTCTTATACATATCAAATTGTGAAGTTAATTTAACAGAGCATCAATCCGTAATCCAAAACACAATAACACATTCCTACAATAACAGAGCATCAATTTGATACAAATCACCATATTCATACACATATCAGAATCCTATAATATTATATTAAAATCCCCAATCCAAAACACAATCTCTATTTGATATGAAAATAAATCACCATATATATATACATAACAGATTGTAATAAATACAATATATATATATATATATTTTTCAAACCTGAGTGAAGATTCTTACAAGGCAAATAAGCAACCTCAATGACAATGGTGATGGTGGAGCTATGGTACAACAATGGCGAAGGACCGTCAGAGGAACATCGAAGCAAATGGTGGAGGAACGACAAAGTAATGGTGAAGAGATGGCAAACCCAAACCCTTCCCGCTCACAGACTCACGTTTTTGGCTTGAATCGTTGTTTTGTATTTTACTTATAACAGGTTGTAAATTTTTTTTTTTATGCTGGAATAAAGATTGTAATAAATATAATATATGTCCAAAATATTAATGAGTTGTTTGAGTAGCACAGTGGTTGAAGAACTTTTTACTCCCTAACTTGCCTGGGTTCAAACCCTCTGAACAACCAAACCAATTTTTTTTTTTTTTTATTTAATGATGAAACGACGCCGTTTCAAATCACAGCAGTAACTGTTGTGAGTTGCTCGCAGCAGTACCCCCGAATCCGTGGTTTTGTAGTTGGGATGAAGGGGAGAGAGAGAGAGCTCTTTATATATTGATGGATACTTTGAACTCTTCCTTTATGCTGTCACACAGTGCCCCTCACACTGTTGATTCAGAAATGGGGTTGAACTGATGGTGGAGATGATCAAACTTCATTTTGACCAGGAACTAGTAGAAAGGCTAGGTAGATATTTAAGGTAAAACAAGTAGACAGATATTTCAAGGAAGTTAAGACAAATAGACAAAATGACGATGGACTATGGGGGGATTCTATAATATTCTTTCGTTCCAAATAGACTTTTGTTTGATTTTTGTTCCGGTGTCTGAAACAATAAGCACTCTAATCAAAGGTGTCGAAATTAGCACTTCGATGATTAAGTCAGATTTTAGATGAAAGAAAGTGGGATAGATATTTTGAAAATAAAGTCAAGTTTGATGAATGTGAATCCCCTCTTCTTTTATTTACCTTTTTTATACAGATGTTTGGTGTAGATATTTCCTACGTAATTTAATCTTTCCTTCATCATCATCACAATATCAAGGCTAGGAGTGTAAAAATGGCCCGCGACCCATGGACGGCCCGAAGCCCGCCTGCGACCTAGAATAGGCTCGGTCCGTTTAGGCCCGCTTGGGCCCAGGCCCGAGCCCAGTCCGAGCCCCTGGGCCAAGGCTTGGGCTATCATTTTGAAGCCCGGCCCATGGCCCAACCCATTGGCCCACTTAGGGCCTGACCCACCCGAGGCCCAGTATATTTTTTGATGAAAAATAATAAAATTTTGGTAGAAATTTTTTTTTTTAAAAAAAATGGTCAAGCTCGCCCAAGCCCATTGGGTTGGCTCGCCCAAGGCCCGAATATCCCTGGGCTTAATTTTTTTGCCTGCAGCTGAGCCCAAATTTTGGCGAAAGCTTGCAAGGTCTGACATGGGCCAGGTCGGGCCAGATTTACATCCCTAATCAAGGCCTATGCTCCTAGCCTTCTATTAACTCCTTGGATAGGGACAGTCTGGGCCCACTCTAATATTTGACATGGATGTTTGCTGATTCTGCCAGCATTACTTATTTGGCGTATCATTTGATCAGCGAACAAGCTACTTAACATTTGAACTTCTGCAATCCAGTGGGCTTGGTTGGGTTTGGGACAATGGGTGATGGGTTTAGATGCACTTTGTTTGCCAAATGCTTAATTTTTTTACTCGACTCACATATTTGATTACAAGTTGATTTGTTAGACTTGTTTCTTGGCTCTTATTAATCATTTGGTTTTTCCCAATTTCTTCTGTATTCAACAATTCAACATTTATGTTACATTTTTCTCATATGTGTAGCTCGACTTTTCGTGCTCCCTTTCGGAAGACGAATAAGCGCTACAGTATTAGACTCTCATGGTTTTGAATCTGATTCCACAAGTGCAATGTGAAACAGATAAACATCAAAAAGTCCAAATCTGACAAATCTTTTGGAAAAATGATTTTGAATCAAATTGTCAAAAAAAATGAACTGCTTTGCTAGATACAGAGTCACCACCTAAATATTTTTTAGGAAAATTTAGGAAACCCATGACTCATGCCAAAGGCCACGCGTCCGTCATCACCAAGATTGTCTTGGCTCGGGAACTTAGGTACGAGAGGGGAAGATCATGAACTGAACACCCCCGCTCGCCCGATCAAAGATCGGCCTCTACTAATCATGATATGAATCTGATCTACATTATATGCTCTTGTTCTGATTTATTAGGCTAGCATTGTTATGTGATGCGCATGCGCATGTACACAAGTATAGACTAATTTGCAAAAATTGGAACACTTGATTCATGTTTGTTTTGAAAAGAGTTTCAAATATGTATCACTTGAAAAAGTGATCTCATATGAACATTACTCAAATTGTTCCAATTCAAGCGACTAGTCTTCATCTACAAGCATTCAAGCAGTTTATCACTTAAGCACTTAGCCTCATAATGAACATGCTTTGACATGGCAACAACCACATTCATGCAATATGTTAAAGCAAGTAAAAGCTCACCTAGTACTCCAAGCTAAAAAAAGATGACAAAGTTAGAAAAAATGCATGATCATAACTATGCAATATGACTAATGCAATACATGCGACATACAATTACTACGCTCGGCTATTAATATGGCATATGAAGCAATTTGATAGCATGCGGTCTAAGCACGTATTCAAAGAAGTATTTAACTAACAATGCAAGTTAGAATGATGCGCCGAGCTTAATGTATACAATACAAGTGGATGCAAACACGAAGTATGCTAAACAAAACATGATGCCCTAAACTAACCATTGTAAGCTAGTAAATAAAAGGGAGAAAGACGTGGGATTGGAAGACATACACATTATTACAACATTTCGCCCTCACATAGGAGGGTCTGAATGAACTAACTAGCTAACTAATTAAAGCTAAACTAATTAAGTAATTATTACAAACCCAAATGAATAAATTAGCTAAACTACTTAACTAATTATTACAAACCGAATTAATTAACTATTCTAGCTAAGTAATTATTACAACAAAATGAAGTAACCAAATTAACTATTCTAATTACTCCTCCTCGAGAAACGAGGAATGCTCATGCATGCACAGACTTTTCACCCGAAAAAGCCATTGTTTCTCCTGCCAAATGCCTCTGTTGCACAATAGAACACTTGCACTGATTTCCACCTCCAGACCAACTCTATTCTGCTTCAAAAGTACACTGCTGGATTTTACACTGGTGGCCGGCAGATAGCCTGCCGTCCATTGATGATTGCTTGCCGGCCACTGATGATTGGACTTTCCTGCTGCAACAGAGAGCAAACAGAGCAGGGACATGGTATTCTCAAGGGTTTGTTTGTACAATTCACCCCTCCTTATCATTTAAACAGCTCAAAAGAATAGTAAGTTTGATTCACAAACCACCAATAGATGCAATTTCATTGCATGATGGCTTATGAATCAAGTGTGCAAGTTCAATGAATGCAACAAAACAAGACTCTCAAAACCACATCCCTATCATGAAAGATTAAGGGAAGTAATTGACAATGAATCTTGAACCGTTTTCATCCTAACGAGTATGAAATGACTCAAGACTCAAGGGTTCAATTAACGTCCAATTGAACCCAAACCAAATTATTATCTTGCTCATTTTTTATTCACCAATTTTATTACTTCATTTTAGTTACCTCTCAATTCTTTAATCAATTAAGTCCAAAAGTGAATTTTAAGTTCTTTAATGGAAAGAGGGCTCAAACCAAGGATTGCTTTGGACATGAAAGAGGCATCATACCATTGGTAATGAACCTCTAAAGGGATTAAACCATTAAGCATGACACCTCAATCTCATGTTTAAACAAACAAATAATTTGAAACCACTTTCAAAGCAAAGAAAAAGCCAAGAAAGGAAGGAGGTTGCAGAGGTGATTAAAGGTGAGAACAAGTAATAAAAGCATTAAATAAATGCAATCAACTCAAATAAGGTGGTATCTAAGGCCTAAAACACCAAACTTGTGAGGACAATTACACTACAAGAATGCAATATAAGGCTCAAATGCAATGAACACTTAAAAACAGTCCTAAAACAGTGCTAAATAACTCCTAAAACATGCTGGAATTAAGACAAACATAGCTAGGACAATAAGCTAAAACATGAATCATGCCAGGCTAGTAAGCAAAACACAAGGAATGAAGGCTAACCCCTCCAATTTTGAACTTCAAACCATGATTTTAGCCACTGAAATAACTTTGAAAATCAGTGTTTAAAAGCTCAAAAAAAAAAAAAAAAATAGTGTAAGGGTGGGAAACACAAAGGTAAAGGGGTAAAGGCCTTGAGAGCAAGGTGTAAGGGTGAACCACCCCTCAACCTTTATTGGCCTTAAAACCCAAGTTTCAGCCCAAAAATAAATAGTTTGTATAGCCCAAAAACAAAGGAAAAATAGTAGGAAAAAGTGTAAATAAAGCAAGTAGAGAAGCAAAGCTTTATACCTTTTGAAGAGGAGAACCAAATCTAGGCAACAAATCAAGATAAACACACCCTCAAGAGCTCAAACAAGGCTCAAAGATATCTCAGCTCCAATATAAAGAGGTTTGGTTAAGAGTGTATAGGCAAAAGCTTGCAAAAGGCTAAGAAATTTCAAGGTAGAGAAAAAATTATAGAGAGAGAGAGAAAAAAAAAAAAATTTGCTCTAAAAATTCCAACCTTAAAAATGGAAGAGGAGGCCTCATATATATATAAAACCAAGTAACTCTCTCAGAAATATCTATACATACACGTGTAGGAAGGTGCATGACAGTTGGCATAGCTGGCAAAAAAATACCTGCAAAACAGAAGAAATGGCCGGTAGCCCATAGCAGTGGCCAACAGGCCACAAAAGCTTGCAGGCTCGAAAATCCAAGGTTTTGGTCCAAAAACAAGGCAACATGGGTGTAGGGTTTGAAAGGCTCAAAGCTATGGCATTCCGCTGAGGACATTGAGCACTTAACGAGCATATACACTCATCATTGGGTGTGCAAGCGATGACATCCAAGTTGTAAGAGTGGTCAAAAATGGTGTGATATCCCTGTTCCGTAATATGTTAATTGGTCCTTAATATGAGCATGATTATGTGTTTAATATGATTTTGTGTGCCATTATGTGAAAATATGTGGTTTTGAATTTCTATCTGTTCACCGTAGGAGTATCTGTTTGATTATCTGCTCTGGAAATTAAATTGAAGGCCTTATCGGCCACAGAACCCGAAATTGATTACGCCACTGTGATTAGCGTAATTTTTAGAGCCTACGGTGAAATTTAATTGGAAATTGATTCGGATTAGATTAAATTGATTTAATTAATGGTATAGTGCTCAAATTATTTAATATTATAATTTTGGTTAGTGGGACTTTTACTTATAGAGCCATATACACTCTCCCTTAATTCTTTTGAACTAAAAAATCTGAGTGATACAATTGTGAGAGAGAGAGGGCCGGCCATAGAGAGAGAAAGGGAGAGAAATTGTGTAATTTTGGCTCAAGGCTTGGAAACCTTGAAGATTTCCCAAGAAATTGTTATAGATTGTGAGAATCAAAGCTCCTAGGTGAGTATCTCATGAATTTTTGTTTGGAATTTGTAAATTCAAGTTTGATTAATGGCCAAGAACATGAATTAGTTTGATTATAAGCAAATTGAGTTGATTTTGTTGAATTTGAAGCCATAGAACATATGCATATAGAGAATTGCTATGGATTTCCATGTTTGAGCTTAATTTGTGTAACCCATGTTGAAGTTTGATTGGAATCCATGTATATGACCATTTCTTCACCAAATAAGTTGTGAATAATGTGTGTCTCCCTCATGCAAGTGTAGATCATGGAAGTGTAAGCTTTGCATGTTTGGATTTAGTATGTTGGTGAGGAGTTTGAGTCAATTTGGGACATGCATGTATGTAATACAAGAAATTGAGCTTCATTGTGTTGTAATTTAATGTTGGAACCATGTTAGTGCAAGTATATTAGAAGTTTGAGTTGTTGTATGCAAGAAATGTTGGTTAGGATGTCAAGTTGAAGCTCAAGAACTTAGCTGCAAAACCCAGAATTTTGATGTCCGCTCAAGCGGGGGAACCGTCGCTCGAGCAGGGATTTTGAGCTCCTAGTATTTTCTTGCAGGCATGTTGTCCGCTCGAGCGGGGGAGCTGTGTAGGATGAACTTCCACTCGAGCGTCCGAGTTCATGCTCGAGCGTAAAAATGATACATCCAGTACTTTTTGCAGACATGGTGTCCGCTTAAGCGGGGAGCCATGTAGAGAGGCCTTCCGCTCGAGTGCCAGAGTTCGCGATCGAGCGTGAATTTGACACGTCCAGTACTTTTGCAAGCCTCAAGGGTCCTCTCGAGCGGGCAAGTCCACGCTCGAGCGGGGACCCTGTTTTCTGGAATTTTGAAAATGTATTCTGTGTTCTGTTTTCCGTTCCCTTTCACTCCTAAGCACTCTTAGGCATACATTGAGCATTGTAATTGAATTAAAGAGATAAGAATGAAGCCTAAAGAGGAATATGTGAATTAAAGAACGGATTGAATTATTTGTGACTTATATGTGTTATGTGATATGTAGGGTCAAGCTCCAGGACAAATCCACAAGCCAGTCACTGTGAGTAATATCTGAAATATGTTGTTGTCCAATTGCTTACTTCTATGTAAGTTTTGTAAAGTTCATTAATTTGAATAGTGGACCCAGTTTGATATGAAAGTTTGAAAGGCCTACAGGCCAGTTTGATATGAAAGTTTGAAAGGCCTAAAGGCCAGTTTGATATGAAAGTTTGAAAGGCCTAAAGGCCAGTTTGATAGGAAAGTTTGAAAGGCCTAAATGCCAGTTTGATATGAAAGTTTGAAAGGCCTAAAGGCCAGTTTGATATGAAAGTTTGAAAAGGGCCAAGGGCCAGTTTGACATGAATAAAGTGGGCTCAAGGCCGTTTGATGTATAATGTTCCAATGTATTTTCTTTATTTGATATTATTCACTGGGCTTTCTTTCACGCTCATTCATGTGTTTGTAGGTGAGCCAAGAGAGGTCAGCACCCAGCCCCAGTGAAGTCTGTATGGAACAATCGGGTTTTGGAGAGTCAGCCCATGTGTCTCACGCACGAGACTCGTCGTCGCCTTTCTGCTATGCTATGTTATTTTTGTCATGTTGGCGAGGACTTTGCATATGTCTGTATATAGTTTTCATGGGTTGACTTAGTTTTTGGATGATCCTATTTGTACAGAACTTATGCTACTGTATTTCTGTTGTGAGTTAATATTAATGTATATATGTTTGGTTGTTTAGATGTGCCATGTAAGCACAGCTCTATGGACAAAGTCTTGAACTGCTTCCGTTTGGCCCTCATTAACTCTGTTAAATTACGTTTGGTTTGGTTCGAGGCTGCAGGTAATCCCATGATTACTGGTCGGTTATGTCCTTAACCCATGGGGGCGGGTTCGGGTCATGACAAATGGGGTCACTACAGTTGCCCATTTTTGACAGAACTCGGAGTAATGTAATGACGTGAGTGAATGTCAAAGTCTAAAGACGACCCATTTTGACAAGGCCGTAAGACTTAGACAAACAATCAAAACAAAAATAAATGGTTGCGCCCGTAGGCTGCCTACGTATCCCTTTGCAAGGAATCAAACCAGCGTAGTTCTAGGGCAAAATGCAAATGATATGCACAAAGACTTTAAAAGCTGGACTCACACACTTCGCGAAGCCGGCTATTTTGAAAACTCATGATCATACAAGATGATGCAATAAGCAAGATAATGAGATAATAACATATGAATGAGCAGCTTCAAGCTTAAAACCAAACCAACACAGGTTTGCTGCAAAAATATCTAAAACTCACTCTGACCACGCCAAAACATGAGATGAGGAAAGAAAACAGAGCTCAGGGTTGCACCTCGCGCGTCCTGAGAAACGAAAACCGCTCGGGGTCGTGTTTCACACGTTTCTAGATAAAAACCGCTCAAGGTCTGAGGAACGAAAACTGCTCGGGGTCGTGTTTCACACATCCCAAGATAAAAATCGCTCAAGGTCGCGCTTTACGCATCCTAAGAAATAGAGAAACGAAAACTGCTTGGGGTCGCGTTTCATGCATCCCGAGATAAAAGCCACTCAAGGTCACATTTCACACGTCTTGAGAAACAAGAAAAACTGCTCGGGTTCGTGCTTCACGCATACTAAGATTCAAGAAAATAGCTCAGGCTCGCACTTCACGCATCCCGAGATAAAACATGCCTAGGGCTATGCTCCACGC
This sequence comes from Camellia japonica, assembly GCA_030407325.1. Taxonomy (NCBI): domain Eukaryota; kingdom Viridiplantae; phylum Streptophyta; class Magnoliopsida; order Ericales; family Theaceae; genus Camellia; species Camellia japonica. The sequence continues at coordinate 101,635,659 of JAPPVO010000010.1, forward strand.
GTCTTGAGACACAAAAGAAATCGCTTAGGCTCGCGTTTCACGTGTCCTGAGATAAAACACGCCTAGGGCCACGTTTCATGCGTCCTAAGAAACAAGAAAAATCGCTCGAGCTCGGGCTTCACACGTCCTGAGATACAAGAGAAATCATTCAGACTCGCGCTTCACGTGTCCCGAGATAAAACACCCCTAGAGCCACGCTTCACACGTCATGAGAAACAAGAAAAATTGCTCAGGCTTGCGCTTCACGCTTCCTGAGATAAAACATGCCCAGGGCTGCGGTTCACGCGTCCTGAGAAATAAGAAAATCTCTTGGGGTCGTACTTCACGCGTCCTGAGATAAAATACGCCCAGGGCAGCGCTTCACACGTCCAGAGAAATGAGAAAACTACTCGGGGTCACGCTTCATGCGTCCCAAGATAAAACACGCCTAGGGCCGCGCGTCATGCGTCTTAAGAAACGAGAAAATCGCTTGTGGTCGCGCTTCATGCGTCCCAAGATAAAACATGCCCAAGGCCACTATAGACACCCCATTTTTGATCGTCCTCAAGACTTGGACGTCACTGATTGAACACTCAGTGATCACCCTTGTTTGTGTTCGTCTTGAGTTCCCGGAAGCCTTGGCTACGCGCCTTGCCTCAGGATCTCTCGACTCGATCATTTTGTGTCTGGTTTTGCACCAAACACTTGTGTTTTTCCTTTGAGAGGCAGGGTAGGGCTTGTAGACTATCCCCACCCATCACCGGCCATGGCTTGAGGCCATCGGCTGTGTTTTGTGGCCACCGGCCAAATGCTTGGCCGGCCGGCACTATAGATGGCTGGCCGGCTATCTTTTTTTGGTCAATTGCATCTTTGGCTAGCCGACTACTGTGCATCTGCTTTTGCAGATATTTTGTCACAGCTGGCTTGCATTTGGCTCCCCTCCATACACGTGTATGGAGGGATCTCTCTCTTTAGGGGCTTGTCTTGTAAGCTTTACAAGACAAAAAGCTGTATAAAGAGAGGTCCTCTCTCTTGTTTGAGGGGTTAGACATTTTAGACAACATTTTAGGATTTTGAGTTCTAGGGTTAGGGTTTCTTCATATCCTACCTCTATATCTCTCTCTTTTGTGTGTGTTTAAGCTTAGATTTGTACACAAACACCCACCATCACACCTTTTCTTGAAGCTGAGATCCTTGAGGGTTGGTTTTGGATTTTTGGAGCTGGTTTCAACCTAAAGGAGCTGCTGGAGCTTCATTTGTGAAGAAGGTCTACAAGGGTAATCACTTTTCCCTTTTATTCCCCATTTTTGCACACCACTTTTACCTATCTTGCAATTGTTTTTTGGCTTTGCATATAATACATAAAAGTTCTGTTTTTAATGCCTCTAAATAGTTTGTTAAGAGTGTTTTAAGCTTTGGGGTTGTTTGACCCCTCTTAAGCCTTGTTTGGCCCTTGTTTTGGGCCATTTTGTGTGAGCTCCGGGACCTTGGTGTTTGGGCCTCCCCACCACTGAAATCTTGAGGGATTTCAGAGGTAAGGATGGTGCCTTGAGGTCCTAGGAAGGAGAGGGCCACTCCCTCTCCTTGTTGTCCTTGAAAAGGGCTATTTTTGCCTCTTGAGGGAGCACCATGTTTAAGCGTGTCTTGGCCACGCCTTAACTGATTTTTGTGCTTATTATGTCATAATATGCCTCTGTTTTTAGTTGGTTTTGGTACACCATGCTTACTTAGCATACATGCCTTGTAATGCCATTGTTTGGGCCTTAACATGCCTCAGGTTGTAAGCCCTTGTTCTAGCATGTTTTAGGCCTAGCTTTGTGAAGCTTTAGTGCATGTTTTTGTATGATCTAGCTCTGTTTTAAATTGCTTGAGTCATACTTGCCATGTATTGCATAGCCCCTTTGCATTATTTAGCTTGTAGGCTTTAAATATGTGAAGTATTGAGCATGCATTGCTTGACTTATTTCAGTGGTTTGGAACCACTTAACATGCAATTTTAATCCTTATAACATGCTTACATGTTTGCCTTTCAATGCTTCTTTGATGCTTTAAAAGTTTGTGTTGTATGCTCCATGTTAAGCATTTATGCATGCCTCCATACTTAGACCATTTAGACGCTATCTAGGTGTGCCTTTGTCCCTGTATTGGCATGATTTGGGACTGTTTTAATCCAACTTGGTCATTTGCTTCATGTGTCACATGACCTTGGCTTAAGCCCCTTGGCTTGTCTCGGGTTCTTGGCTTTGCTTGGGACCTTAATTGTATGCCATGCTTATCTTGTTCATTTGGTTTGGCACCATTTTAGCGTGATTTCAGAGCTTTCCATTGCATACTAATTGTCCATGTTTGCATCTTCTTAGGTGTACTTAGAAGTTGCTCTTTATGCTTGAATGTTGGTCCATGTTTGCATGCGTGTTTGTGTGTCCATTACTCATTCATTTTTGAGCATCTTGGCCACTGTTTTAGGCCTAGTTAGGACTGCCTAAATCATGTTTAAGTCCATCTCTTTGCTTGTTGCATATACTCCTTGTATGTTGTAGCATATTGATGAGTGTGTTGCATGTTTGAACTTACATGATTGAATGAAGTCACATGTTTGCTCACATGCTTAGACACCTACATTGCACCTTGCATGCTTATTGGTTGCATTGTCTCATGCCTTGCATGTTTTGTATGCCTCTCTGCATTGCCATGTTGCATACCTAGTTAACATGCTTAGGTTGCATTGCATTAGCATGCATACTTGGCCTCTTGAATCGCTTATGATAGAGGTTAAGTTCCCCTTGGTTTGACTATGTGCATTGCATTCCATATTAAATGTGCACACTTGGCTTCTTGGGCCATCATGCATGGAAATACACGATTGGTGGTCCGAAAACCAAGGCTCATGCCCCTTTGAGTCATAAACATGATATGGGGTGTGATTGGTGCATATATTGCTTGAAATGCATTGCCATGCCAAGTATTGTCCTTTGCTGCTGTCAAATCAGTTTCTGCAGGAAGTTTTGTCCGGTGGATCAGAGTTGTGGCCGGTGACCATTCTACATGGCCGGTGGTGTTCTCCCCCAGCCGGTGGTGTTCCCTGGCATCCATAGAGCAAACCCTGAGACTTTGGCGGTCCTCAGAGGAGTAAAGAAGGGAAAACAGAGGTATCTTGGGCATGTCGGTGGATTTCCGGGCAAAGCCGAGCGTGCACTGCATTGAGCCTTCATCCCGGGACTGTTTATTGCTTTATTAGATTAATTAATTTGCTTAATTAATTTAGTTGGCCTGTAATAGTTAATTAGCTAGGATAGTTAATTCATTATTTGATTTGTATATTCTTTTGGTCCCTCCGAGCGAGGGCGAATTTGTAATAAGTGTGGGTGAGTGTGTGCATGTCTTCCAACCCCCACTTCTTTCTCCCTTTTACTTACCTGCTTTGATGGTTAGTATTAGGTCATGTTTAATTTAGCATACCTCATGCTATGCATGCGTGCGCCATTCGTCAGCATTACATGCACCGGGCTCGGCGCATCATGCTAATTGCATTATATTTCAAAATAAATTTGAATACCTGCTACTTGTGCATTTCACATGTCATCCTTAGATTAGCCGAGCCTATTCTAGTGACATTTTGTATGCGATGCATTAGGCACTTAACATGGACTCGGATCATGCATTGATTGCTAACATGTTCTTGTTTTGGCACGGAGTACTTTGTAAGTATTTTATGCTTTAGCATCCTTGCATGCGTGCGAGTGTTGCCATGACAGCATGCTTACCATGTGACTAGATGCTTATATGTTAAACTGCCTGAATGCCTGTGGGTGAAGGTTGGATTGTGTGAGTTGGAACAACTCATTGAAATCCGTATTTTAGCCTACTTGTGAGTAGCAAAACCCAAAGCATTTTCCAAAACAAACGGATATGCAATGCTTGTTTCCAAGTTAGGCGATCTAGTCTATACTTGTTTGCTGTGCGCATAACATAGTAACTCTAGGCTAATAACAGGAATAAGAACACATAACGTTTTCAACATTGGATATCACGGTTAGTAGAGGCCGATCTTCGGATCGGGCGAGAGGGGGTGCTTATAGCTGACCTTCCCCAATCGTACCCAAGTTCCCGAGCCGAGGCAACTTTGGTGATGACGAACACGTGGCCTTTGGCACCGAGTCAGGGTTTCCTAAATTCCCCCATTAAAAAACATTTAGGTGGCGACTCTGTATCTGGCAAAGCAGTCCATGTTTGGCACTTCTTTTCTAAAAATCTGTTTCTCAAAAAACGATTTGCCGGATTTGGACTCTTCGGTTCAGATTTAGAACCGTGACAAATCGAGTCCGAACTGTAGCGTCGAGGTCCCTCGCGGGCTTGTTACAGCCACGTTTCACGCGTCCTGAGAAATAAGAAAAATCGCTCGAGCTCGCACTTCATGCGTCCCGAGATAAAACATGCCCAAGGCCACACTTTATGCATCCTAAGAAACAAGAAAAATCACTTGGGCTCGCGTTTTACACGTCTTGAGATAAAACATGCCCAGGGCCACGCTTCACGCGTCCTGAGAAATAAGAAAAATCACTCGAGCTCGTGCTTCACGCGTCTCGAGATAAAAAAGTGAGGTGCACGATAGATGCACAAAATGAACAAATGTGATAGATGCATAACGTGAACATGTGCGATAGATGCACAAAGAACACAGTGACAATGCATATTCCATGCAAGATAGACAACCGACGTATGATGTTAATTGAAGGCATGTTCTATGCAAGAAACAAAAGCATATTCTCTGCATGAAATAAGAGCATATTTTATGCAAAATTGACAGCGTGTTCTACGCACAAATCATAAATGATGCAAGACATGAATGCAACATACATATATGTGAAATGCACATTCTATGTAACGGAAGAGAACAAAAAAATAATTTGACAAAATGAATAAAACGATATTCGGTGACAACCTCCGATTTACCTAAATGAGGAATTACAACATGTTCAAAAAGATACGCCTCGTTCATAGTAGCAAGTGGGACACGTTCACACATTGGAATGCAGCTGCAAGCTTCCAAAACAGAACTTTCCACACACTACTCAGGAAGCAGAAGCACAGAACAGCACCAGGACCCACCTGAGAGTCACCGGCCACTTGCCGGCCACCCGTGGTAGATTCGGGGCAAAATTGTCTTTTAACTTCGGGCCTTTAAGTATAGGTCTCAAGGCTTCATTTCCTCATTTCTCCAAGCTCGAAAATCCTCTCCCTTTCTCTCTAGGTACTTTCTTTCTCTAGATCTGTGCTTTACACATGTTTTCCAACGCCCCACGCATATTTTTTTCGTAAAACCCTTTTAGTTCTCTACATTTTGAACCGATCAGATTTTGATTCCATCACTTTTTCTTGGATTTTCACCACTTTAGGCTTGTTCCCCTCGAGTTTCTCTTGGGTTTCGTGAACTTTTCTAGGTTTTGACTTTTTCTCCCATTTTCTTTCTCCTAGGGGTTGACTTTTTCCAAGTTTACTCTCTTTTCTCAATTTTCCTTCACTTTTCACCTACTTTTCATCTATTTTCCAAATGGCGGATGAGATTCCTCACTACGAAGCTCCTCCAGAGGTTCCATCTACGTTTCCACCCATTGCCGAGGTAGAGGAGCCAGCAGTTGCCGAGATCGGCGAGGCAACAGAGGGTATTGAGGCTGACCTTGAGATGGAGTTTGTGCCAGAGTTTGAGCTAGAGTCGTTAACATTGGGAGTGCGACCCTTCGATTCGGCGACATATCATCCTTGCACACACATATTACTAACTGGAGGCATTAGGTATTTCAGCAATTTTGCTTGCAGCGTACCAGAGGACCTCTTACTGAGGGAGTCGATCTCCCATCTTTCTTCCAGCGCTACTGAGGTATGAACTATATTTTCATGCATTCCTACCTTTCTTTTGTCTGTATTTCTTGCATTGCCTTTTATCTGGCTGTACTTTCATCACTACCTTTCATCTGATTCACTTGTTCTTTGCCATAGGGAGACTCCCGTGCCTACAGGGGGTATAGAGTGACAATGGCAAGGGACTGGTACGATGAGCTCCCTGCCATGGTCCGTGACATCGTTGATGAGGCTGGCTTCGGCCTTTTCTGCTCTGGACTAACACGCGTCATAGCGAGCGCTCCCTCTTAGGAGCGCTAGTGGAGAGGTGGTGGGACACCACCAACTCCTTCTACCTCTCTACTGCCGGGGAGATGGCGATGACTCCCTATGACTTTACCATAATCACAAGCTTAGGAGTAGAGGGTGATCCGATCCCTTTTAACACAGACATGGGCGAGTGGGAGGCTGCTCAGATCGACCTGTTGGGAGCACGCCCACCTCTGTACTGGCCAGCCATGATGAGATACAGTTGGTTCGCCTAGCAGTTCTGCGGGAGTGAGCTCGAGACACTGGAGGAGATGGAGCAGTATGCCCGAAGTTTCTTGATGTTTGTCCTCGGTACCACATTGATTTCGAACAGCTAGAACACTATGGGTTTATATCTGTTGAGTGCCCTAGTGACCCTCCCCCGGGTATGCTTCTACGATTGGGGTGGGGCTGGCCTCACCACCCTATATAGCTATATGAACTCCACCTCCCGCATGAGGGGAGAGCGGATCGGAGGCTATTGGCGGGCCTGAGAGGTATGCATTTCAGTTCTCTTTGCACTTTACACTTTTTACTTTACATTTTCTACTTTATATCTGTTCAACACCTGTGCTTTCTGCTTTGCACTTTTTGTATATGTTCATGCTCTATGCTTTCTGCTTTGCACTTTCTATATCTGTTCATACTTTGTGCTTTTTGCTTTGCACTTTTTGCATCTGTTCATGCTCTGCGTTTTCAGCTTTGCACTTTTTACATCTATTTATACTCTATGCTCATATCACTACACTTTCCTTACAGCTATGGGTTTATGCATATTTTTTAGCCCTTGCTCTAGAGCCTATGGAGGAGCTCCCCCTTGTGGATCCCAACTCGAGACGATACAATCGTCGGTGTCAGTGTCGGTGTCGGTGTCGGTATCGGCGCCAGAGTCATGAGACTTTCGCCTTCTTCCGCCATTACTTTGATATAGTGGTTGCCGCCAAGGTAACCCAAAACAAAGTCATTTTTGCTTTACTACTGTTCTGATTCATACCTTGGCAACTGACGACAACTAACAATCTGTACATTCTTTGTTCGCAGATTGCGTGGCAGCCCTAGGCCATGATGCCGACCGCGGTGAGAGACCAGTATGCGGGAGCTTGGGGCACATCGCGCTTTTGGATTCTACTAGAGGGCCCAGTTTGTCGAGCTTGGTTTTTGAGTGAGAGATTCGTTCGTCAGACTGTGGGCGTGCCTGATCCAGTCGTTCCGATGCCATCCCCGGAGTCTATGAGGACAGTGGATAGCCTATCTGTTGACACAATCATACAGTTCATGGTAAGCTTAAGCACTAACTTCTTCAAAGGAGAGGACGATTACACGACATTTATTCAGACCCACCTTATGCCTCCTCTGACTGGTGCTTACGCAAGCGAGGGAGCAGGGGCTCCTGCGATAGGCGATGCGGCTCGGGCGACTAGGGCCTATACTGGAAGGGCTCCCTCTATTGAGAAGACTATCCGCTGGCTAGAGCTTCCCACTGCGCTCACATGTTGGCGGCCGACTAGGATTGCTTATCAGATTCCAATGAAGTCGGCAGAGGCTGGGCATGAGTTTGTCGGAGTTCGGGGCTTATCCTAGGTATGGACCACACTTTACAATTTGCACATCCACATTTCCATTTCAGATATGTTTATTCCATACATTGCTCAACTAAATGCACTTGCAGGGATCTATAGAGTATACAAGGAGCCTCCTCGAGCTGGTGACTTCTCTGATGGGTATGGTGCAGAGGAGAGAGATGTGCTTGGTCTCCACGATATCTAGGTAATTTCCTTCAGTTCAGCACGCATTTTATTACTAACTCTGTTTGTGCTTCATGCTATCATCTTTATACTATTACATCGACATTTTAACTGTAATCTTTTCCAAACTGCACTGATACACTAGCATTTCAACTGTAGTCTTTCACAAATTGCACTGATATACTGCACTAATACACTGTACTTACACACTATACTCATACTGTATCTGATTTCTGCATATTATGCCTGTGTCTTGATACACACATTGTAGCTGATATGTTAACAACTGTTTTTTTCAGATTCCATCTGCACCGATGGCACTAGTGGCACCAGCGACAACAGCAGCAGCACCAGCATCGGCAGCACCAGCAGTACCTCCTCTAGCAAGAGGCAGAAGAGAGACATAGGCCCCAGCTCATGGCTGAGATGTGAGTCGCGACTGAGACAGGGATAGGGGCACTCGAGACTAGAGCAGTCCCTCAGAGCCCATTTTGAGCGACGATGATGCTGAGACTAGTGACTTCGAAGAGGCAGTAAGTCGGCATTCTGAGTCATCCGAGAGTGGAGGTGATGATGTTGGCTCAGGGTCCGAGAGCGGAGATGATGCCGAGGCGGGCTCTGAGGCAAGGACCGAAGATGATACCAGCTCTGGTTTAGAGTCTGATTCAGACAGCAGTGCCGATAGAGATAGTGCTCTCAAGTCCCTTTTGAGGAAGAGGACGAAGAGGGCCTCGAGGGCTTGAGATGACCAGCGCTGATGTTTTTGTACTTTTTTCTTAGTTTCTTTTCTGTTTGGTAGCATTAGCACATGTATAGCTTCAGATAGGTTTTATTTTGCTTTTGAAACTTGTACGCCTCTTTTGCAAAAAAACCATGATCGGAATAATACCTCGCAGTTTTTTTATAAAAAGTGTTGTCATTTTCGCATCATGAACACCATATTTGCATGAAATGGAAATGGAATTGAATTGGCCAAGAGAGCGCTTGATTGAAACAATGTTCTTAATCGGGTAATGAGCCAACCAACAATTGAAATACAAAATACAAATCAATAAACAAAGCAAAACCAACTCGAAAACAAATAAACACACTTGCTAAAACCAAAAGACTCAAAACAAGACCTTAAAACACTCAAAGATCAAGACAAAACACATCCTGCCAACACTACCCAGCACACAGGTGGACGGCAGGCTAGAAAGGAGAGCTGCTGGCCAGAGATAGAGGTTGCCGGCCATGGGAGGTGGCCTGCAGGCCACCATTAGTGGCTTGTTGGCTACCAGTGTTAGTAACCTCCAGATTGTTGACAGTTGGCTTCTACTCACAGCCTTATCTTCTACAAAAGGTTCTGCTTCGTAATTTCTTCTCCAGAACCTCATTTCAACTGTAATTTCTTCCACAAATGGAGATATTCCTTGCCGAGAAGCTCACGGATTGGATAGCTGCTTTAGACGGCACGAAAAAGGAAAATTTCTAGGGTTTCGGCATAAATGCACTTTTTCCGTTAAGCCGTACTCTACTTTGTTTTCCGTTCCTCCATGCCGCGACCCGATGCTGGGACCCAATTACACATGTTTTTCACTTCGAGGGACAAGAAATATGCCTGACACTTGAAGAATTTCAAGCACTAATGAAATCCCAGCACAATGAGAAAATCATGCCTCAGCCCCGTTTTGGTCACGCCCAAACTTTGGGACGGATGTGTGGGCTCACTTTGCACAAGGCTCGATCTTTGGCCCATAATGGTGAGCTAGACATACCCAGCTTGATTCATCAATTTTCTAACATTGGTGACAGAGACGACCTTCTCTGGCGAGGTTTTCGGCAACATGCCCTCTGTTTATATATGCTTGCACATTTCCTTCTTGCCCCTCCGTGGACTCGCATTTTTCCGCCCCCTGCCTTTCGGAAAGGGCTTAAAAAGAAGGCCGCACAGTTCAGACTCCTACGGTTCTGAATCTAGTCTCACAAGTGCAATATGAAACTGATAATCACCAAAGAGTCCAAGTTTGACAAATCATTTTGAAAAATTGATTTTCAATCAAATAATGCCAAAATTGGATTGCTTTGCTAGATTATAGAGTCGCTACCTAAATATTTTATTTTTGGAGAAATTTAGGAAACCCTGACTCGTGCCAAAGGCCATGTGTCCATCATCACCAAAGTTGCCTTGGCTCGGGAACTTGGGTACGAGGGGGAAAGGTCATGAAATGAGCACCTCCGCTCGCCTGATCAAAGATCAGCCTCTACTAATCATGATATGACGTTTTATAAACATTATGTGTTCTTGTTTCGATTATTAGCTAACTTTACTATGTGGCGCACACAAGCAAGTATAGACTAAGATTGCAAGAATTAGAACAATCAATTCATGTTTGTTTGCGAAAGTGATTTGAATTTGCCACCCTCGAGTGGGCTTAAAAGATACGGATTTGCCACCAAACACAGTGGTCTTAAAACATGATTTGCCATAACAAGGTGGGCTTAAAACACACATTCGTTGAATTGTTCCAATTCAAACAACAAGCCTTCATTCACAGGCATTCAAGCAGTTTAGCATTTAAGCACATAGCCTCATGGCAAGCATGCGAAACATGGTAATACAGTAATCACACTCATGCAAGCATGCTAAAGCATAAAAACTTACAGAGTACTCCAAGCCAAAACAAAAGCTAGTTAGAAAGATGCATGATCCTAACTATACAAGATCCAAACTATACAAGATGCCTAATGCAACACATGCAATAATGCAATTAATAGGCTCGGCTACTAATATGGCATATGAATCAATTTGAACAACATGCGATAAAACACGTATTCAAAGATGTATTGAAATTACGATGCAGTTTGAATGATGCGCCGAGCCTCGGTGCATGCAAGACAAATGAATGGATGCAACCATGCGAACATAAAGTATGCTAATTGAAACATGTCCTAATCTAACCATCAAAAGCGATTAAATAAAAGGGAGAAAGACGTGGGGTTGGAAGACATGCACACACACACACACACACCTATTACAACATTATGCCCTCGCGAAGGAGGGTCCGAATGAATAAGCTAACTAGCTACGCTAATTACGCTAACTATTACAACACAATTGAAACAAATTAACTAACTACACTACGCTAATTAATTATTACAAACCAAGATTGAATAACTAGTTACACTAACTAATTAATTACAACACTTGTATGAATGAATTAGCTACAACTAACTAATTAAACAAAGCAAGTAAATGGCTTTGAGGGGCAAAGGATGCATGTATGCTCGGCTTCTCTACCCGAAAATGCCACTGCCTTGCCATTGCAGCCTCTGTTTGCACATTTTTTATCACTGAAAATTGCATCAACTTCCAGAACACCTCTGCTCCACCTCAGGAACACACTGAACAACTTTCTTCATTGATGGCCGGTCGGCTACCAATGGTGGCCGGTCGGCCACCCCTTCCCTAAACTTCCATTTTTTGCTATAATAGAGAGCAAACAAAGGCAAAACAGTGTATTCTCAAGGAGTGTATGAACTGCAACCCTCTTTATCATCACATAAGTTCAAAGGAGTGCAACTCTTGGCCTTCAAACCATCAACCAAGCATTTCCATGCATGATGGCCAAGGAACCAAGCTTGTACAAGCTTAATAAGTGTAAAACAAGACTCAACAAAACCATTACCCTATCATGCATGATCAAGGGTGATGGTGACCAAGCAAAGTGACACGTTTCATCACTTTGAGTATGAAACGTCCTATTTTTCTCGTGTTCGAATTATCGTCCGATCCGAACACATGTAATGCAACACGAAGATGCTTAATCTTGCCTCTTTTACTGTGTTCATTTTGTTTACACATTTTAACTTACCAATCCATTCTTTAATTGATTAGTCCAAAAGGTGAGTGTCCTCTAATGGAAAGAGGGCTTAAACCACAAGTGCCTTGAGCATGAAAGAGACCTTACGTCATTGGTGATGAACTCCCGAAGGAATTAAACCATTAGGCATGAGGGTCAAAATTTCATGCTTAAGCCAACAAGGAGTTCAAAGCCACTTTCAAAATAAATCAAAGAGTGAAGAATAGAAGGAGATTGCAGAGATTTCAGTGCTGAAATGGAGTGCAAAATGACACTAAAGCATGCAAGCAACTCATGCAATTCATGTTTAAAAGCCTAAAAACATTAAGCTAGTGAAGCCCCTTTACACTACAACCACACAATATAAGCCTTAAAGGACCAAACCAGCTCAAAACAGAGCTAAAACTAGTCAAAACAGTAGCAAAAACATGCTGAGATTAAGGTACAAAATACTAGAAAAACATGTTCACATGTTAAGCTATCTAGGCATGCAAACAAGACACAAGGAGGGGAGGCTAACCCCTCCAATTTTGGACTTCAAAACAAGGGTTTTGCCACTGAAATAACTCTGAATTTCAGTGGTTTAAAGGCCCAAAAAGTTTGATTTGAATGTGCTAAAATATGGTGCAAAAGTTTACACAATTAGGCAACAAGAAGGGTGGATCACCCCTTAGCACAAAATAACCTCAAACCATCATGTTAAGTCTAAAAAACCAGAGTTTTTTTTGTAGTTGAAAACCAGTTCAAAAACAATATAAAAGGATGGCAAAATGAGTAGCCGAAGCAAGCTTACAAGGTGAGTCTTATACCTCTTGAAGCACAACACAAAATAGGCACAAATTCCAGCTCAAACCTCCTTCAAGAGCTCAAACTAGACCCCAAAGAACCTCAGCTCAAAGGTGAGTGTTTGGTTAAGGCTTGATATGCAAAGATGTAGAGAAATAAGACTTTAAGGCACAAAACAAGAAGAAAGAGAGAATTCTAGAGAGAGAAATAGAAATTTGATCCAAATTTGCTAACCCCTCAAAATGGGGGAGAGCACCCCCTATATATAGAAAATCAAGGTTTAGGCTTGAAATCATCCTACCATACACGTGTATGGAGATGCACTTCAGTGAACAACAGTTGGCACAGCTGGCAAACAAATATCTAAAAAAAGAGACAAATGGCCGTCGGCCACCACAAGTGGCCGACAAGCACAACTAGTGGCTGACAAGGCCTAGGACTGGCCGACAAGTTCCCTCCCCCTTTCAGGCAAGAGGTAACAAGGTTTTGGCCTAAAAACAAGCACAAAACAAATAGGTTTAGAGGCTCAAAGACAAGGCGTTCCGCCGAGGACTTCGGGCGCTCAAAACGAGCACAAACAAGCACAATCATCGAATGCACAAACAATGGCGTCCAAGTCTTGAGGTCGGTCAAAAATGGGATGTCTACAGTTGCCCCTCTTTGACAGAACTCGGAAGTCATGAAATGACGGGAGTGAATGTCAATGCCCAGAGACGACCCATTTTTGACAAGGCCGAAGACTCAGACAAACAACCAAACAAAACAAAGAACGGTTGCGCCCGTAGGCTGCCTACGTATCCCTTTGCAAGGAATCAAACCAGCGCATTTCTGGGACAAGATGCAAATGATATGCACGATGCAACAACATAACTTATGATCATGCAATGAGAATGTAACGAAACATCTAAATGTAAGCGTTATGCAAAGAAATGCTACAACAATCTCATTATATGTGAAGAAGTAAGTAAATAAACACACCACGCGTGGGAATCACAAGCCAAATCACATTTCATGCAGAAAGGATGTAAGAAAATTATGCAATCTTAACTGTGCATCATGCAAGAAAGGCAAAAAACAACACAACCGTCGAGCGCACCCGAGGTGTCAAATAGGATCCTAACGCGTTGCTCGTGAAAGGAGAGATGGCAAGATATGAACACAGGGACACACCCAAAATGCTCTAAACCGAAGCGGTGATAAATATTGGAACACGTCCAAATATATGTAACCAAAACAAGGAGTGGTATAAGCATCGGAACTCGTCTGTATGCATTTAACCAAAGCGTTCTAACGCGTCGCATGCGAGAGGAGAAGAGGATGGTGTAAACACCGGGCGTACCCGAATGTTTCTAATCGAAAACGTCCTAACGCGTCGCGCGCGAAAGGAGAAAGGGGTAACAAGAACACCGGGGCACACCCAAATGTCTCTAACTGAAGCATCCTAACGCATCACACGTGAGAGGAGAAAGGGAGTGGTGTAAACACCGGAACTCGTCTGAATGCTTCTAACCAAAACAAGTAGTGGTGTAAACACTAGGTGTACCCGAATGTTTCTAACCAAAACAAGGAGTGGTGTAAACACTGGGTGTACCCGAATGTTTCTAACTAAAAGGAGCGGTGGTGTGAGCAACGGAACGTATCCAAATGCTTGTAACCGGGGGTGGTATAAACATCGGAGCACGTCCCAATGTTTCTAACCAAAACAGGGTGTGGTATAAGCATCAGAACATGTCCAAATGCTTGTAACCGAAACAAGGTAGATCAAAGGACAGGAGTGGTCACACCTGGAGCTCCTCTAAATGAACCGTACATACAATATCGTGCCTGTATAAGAAAGAAACTTAACAAGCATAATTTAGCAAGCATGCACGTTCTACGCAAGATTAGCAAAACATATTCTATGTAGTAATAACAAAAACATGTTCTATGCAAGAGATGGAGAAATGCATATTCTATGCAATAGGTTAGGATGCACGCAATAATCAATCGCGAAAATGCATGTTGAATGTGAGGATTAATAACATGCTCGACGCAAAATACCGAATAATAAAATGCACGTCCTATGCAATGGTAAAAAGCGTGTCTAATAAAACCGATTCAGTTGCAACCTTCGATTTACCTTTCAGGGGACTAACAATATATGTCAAAAGGATACACCTCGTTCATGCCGACTGGTGATGAGTTATGCATCAAAGACATGGTTTGAAACTTCTGCAAAGACACTTTGAGCTGAAAAGTGAACTTTCCTTGCACCTTCTCGAGAACCAAGGACACAAAACAGCATAAAATCACATAGGGAGAACACTAAAAGCTTGTCGGCCACCCTGAAGAAGTGTCGGCCACTTGTCGGCCACTAAGGAATTCTGTCGGCTAGAAACGCCGTCGGCCACTAATATTGGCCGGTCGGCCACTTGTGGCAATTTGGGCCATTTTGGACTTTTTGCATAGAGATCCTTAAGTACACATCTCCAAACCTCATTTCCTCACATCTATATTGCCGAAATTGTTTCCTCTTCCTCCCTAGACACTTTTCCCCTCTAGATCCGAGTTTTATACGCATTTTCCAACGCCCCACGCGAAGTTGATTCGCTAAAACCTCTTGATTTCCTCCGCTTTGAACCGATTGGAATTTGTTTTCGGTGTTTTTTCTCCATTTTCGCCACTTGAGGTTTGTTTCGCTCGAGTTTGTCTTAAGTTTGGCGCCTTTTCCCGGGCTTTGACTTTTTTTTCCCATTTTCTCTCTTCGAGAGTTGACTTTTGTTAACTTTTGGCATTTTCCACCTATTTTGCTCATTTTTGCCTACTTTCTCATCTTCTTTCTAGATGGCAGACAATATTCCCCACGATGGAGGTTCTCCAGGGATGGAGGGAGATCCCGAGCACATACCATTACCACCCAGAGTCCGACCCTTCGACCCAGAAAGATACCACCCCGAGGCGCATGTACTACCGCTCGATACAGTCCGTCATTTCAGTGGATTCGCACGAGGCGCACCAGATGATCTCTTGCTGTGAGAGCTAGAGTCTCACTTATCCTATGGCGCCTTCGAGGTATGTACTGTTCCTTACATTTTCTGTGATGTACTTTACATTTCTTGTATAGCTTGCACTTTTGCACTGTCTTTCATTTGCTCATCCCAAACACATTCACGCACTGTATTTCTTACACTACCTTCCATCTGCTTACTCTGAAGTGGAGTCTCGTTTTACCTGAGGATATGAGACCACATCTGTGAGAGAGTAGTACATGGACCTCCCCGTCGATGTCCGCCAGATCGTCGACGAGGCGGGGTTTGGTTTATTCTGCATAGGGCTATTGTGCCTCATGGCGAGCAGGTCCCTACTTGGCGCGCTGGTAGAGAGATGGTGGGACATCACCAACTCTTTCTATTTCCCTACCACGGGAGACATAACGACGACCCTGTACGATTTTGCTATGCTTACAGGCATCGAAGTAGGAGGCCGGTAGATCCCATATGATACTGACATGGGTGAATGGGAGGCCGCCTAGATCTATTTGCTGGGGGCACGCCCACTTATCTTCCGATCGGGGACAGTTTGGTATAGCTGGTTTGCAGACTAGTTTAGAGGGACAGCTCCGGAGACTGTAAGGGAGATGGAGCAGTATGCCTGAGGCTTCTTGATGTTCCTCTTTGGCACTACCTTATTCGCCGACAGGGCGAACACAATCGGGCTATATCTTTTGAGTGCTTTGGTGGACTTGTCTCAAGTCCAGCATTACGACTGGGGCGGCGTTGGCCTCGCTACCCTGTACTGCTATATAAGCTCGACATCCCGCATGAGCGAGAACAGAGTTGGTGGCTATTGGAGAGCCTGTGAGGTATGCTTTACTTTTCTGCTTTACATTTTCTACTGTGCTTTCTGCTTTGCGCTTTCTATACACTGCACACACACAGTTTGATCTCTACTTTGCATTTGTACTTTCTGTAACATGTATTCTCTGCATTCTACATACTCTACTTTCCGTCTTATTTGTGTTTAAACAGTTGTATACTCCCTATCGCCCTTTTGCTTTTTACAGGTATGGGTGTATGCCTATTTTTTGACACTTGCCCCAGAGCCGGAAGTGAAGATGCCTCCTGGGGTGCCATACTCTCACTGGTATGACGAGAGATGCCAGCCGAGGACCTGAAAGACCCTTTCATTTTTCTGCTGTATTTTGATACAGTGATGGTAGCAGAGGTAACTCAAAACTCATAGTTCTTTATACTTTCAGCTCCGATTCATATTGCATATCTAATGGCAACTAACAACATATGCATTTGCTGCCTACAGATCTTATGGCAGCCCTGGGCGACGATGCCAAAGGGTGTCAGATATCAGTTCGCCAGTGCTTTGGGCGCTTCTCCCTATCGGCTCATGCTTGAGGGACCAGTAGGCCAAGCTTGGTTCCTAGGTGAGTGCTTCCTACGCCAAACATTAGGTTTGCCACTACAGACGGTTCCCATGCCACCTCCGCCATCCATACGGGCCATAGAGAGTCTCTCCCCCCAGGAGATCATTGACTTTATGCGAGGCGTGGAGGCAGACTATTTTCTCGGAGAGGGGGACTACACGATATACATTTAGACGCACCTCATGCCTCCCTTGACAAGTGTTCGTACTCATACAAGGAGAGCAATTGATGCCCCTTAGACGAGCAAGGCCCGAGCACCGAGGGACAGGGCTAGAGGGATGCCCCCCGCTAGGTAGAGTTTTGGCTGGCCAAAGCTTCCGACTGAGTTAACAGGTTGGCGGTACTCCGAAGTGGCTTATCAGATTCCAATTGAGCCTCCGTTGCCTGGTCACCAATATGTGAAGACACTTGATTCACCTACGGTATGATTATAGTTTTCATTTTCTCCATTCTAGCTCAGATACTCAGACATACATTCGTCCCGGACACTGATCATTCCAAAATTGCATTTGCAAGCGCTCGAAGGCTATGTCGAGGGATTGCTTGAGATGTTGGCCTCATTTGAGGGCATGATCTTGTGGAGGGAGGCATTGCTCGGCTTCCACAGTATCCAGGTAATTTTTTAGTTTTCTTACATTTTGGTCATCATATTTCTGCTGACACACTGAAACTGACACTTCAACTAAACACTTCCTCATATTGCACTGATACACTACATCTGTAGATCACATCTGACACATTGCATTTTCACACTGTATTCATACTTCGTACCTGACTTCTACATGTACTCATTCTGCATATCATAGTTGCATCTGATACACACAATAAGCCTGACATATACCAATTGCCTTTTTAGGTCCCACCTCTACCGACAGCACCGGCGACGGCAGCAGCAATAGGACCATCAACACCACGTCTAGCAGCAGGAAGAGAGAGTCAGGCTCCAGTACGCGACTGAGAGAGACGTTGTGAGTGTATCATGCGTGATGACGACGAGACTAGCGAGACCGAAGAGGCTGCAGATCAGCATGACGAGTCATCTGAGAGCGGAGATGATGATGTTGACTTAGATTCCGCTAGTGGAGATGAGGCTGAGCCATGTTCTGATGCAGAGGATGACGATGACTCTGGTTCTGGTTCAGCATCGGGTTCAGATAGTGGTGCGGATGGAGATAGCTCCGCAGAGTCCACTCTGCCGAGGAAGAGGACAAAAAGGGCCTCTAGAGCTTGAGCTTGCTGGCGCTGATTCATGTGTTTTTGCTTAGTTTTTTTTTTTTTTTTTTTTTTTTTTTTTTTAGCGTGTTAGCACATTGTACAGCTTTAGACAGTTTTGTTTTCTTAAAAACTTGTACTCTTTGTAAAAAGAAACCATGAACAGAATGAAAAATAGCTTTTGGCGAAAAAGTGTTGTATTTTACATTTTGAGCATCGCATAGCACCACACAGCATAAAAAAAAAAAAAAAAAGAGCAATGGGATTTGAACTTTGTGTAATGTATTGGCATTCGCTTAATCAGGTAATGAACCGACCAACACATAACAAACAAAGCAAAACAACTTGACGAACAATGCAACAACTTGATAAACAAAACAACTACAACTCGATAAGTAACGCAACAACTCGATAAGCAAAGCGAAACAAATCGATAAACAAATTGAAGCAATTTGCGAACAACTAAACAAAACTACTAAAACAAGACAGTAGAATACATCAAGAGCAGAACAAAACACAGGTTCTTAGCCCTCTCAACACACAGGAAGACCAAAGGAATTTTGCTCGGCACAAACAGGGGTTGTCGGCCACTAGTGATGATTGTCGGCCACCAAAAGTGGCCAATCGGCTACAAAAGGTGGCCGGTCCGCCACCAACACTGGCTGGTTAGCCATCAGTGCAAGGGGCCTTCAGATTGCTGCCACCTGTTTTCTACTCAGCACCTTATCTTCTACAAAAGTTGAGACTTCGTAGTTTCTTCATTCCAGCTCTGTTTTTGCCACAAATAGAGCTATTCTTCACCGAAAAACTCCCGACTTGGATTGCAACTTTAGATGGCTCGAAAAAAGTGAATTTTTGGGGTTTCGGGATAAATGCACTATTCCCGCTAAGTCGTACCCTGCTGTGTTTTTCGTTTCTCCATGCCGCGGCTAGATGTTGGAACCCGGTTACACATGTGTTTAACTTCGGGGGGCTAGAGATGTGTCCAACAATTGAAGAGTTCCAAGTTTTGATGGAATCCCGGCGTGATAAGGAAATCTTGCCCCAGTCCCGTTTTGGCCACATCCAAGCTTTAGGAAGGATGTGTGGGCTCATTCTACATGATGCCCGATCTTTGGTTCACAACGGAGAACTAGACATTCCTAGTTTGATTTTTTCGGTTTTCTGATGCCAGCAATCGTGGCGACCGTCTTTGGCAAAGTTTTCGACAACATGCCCTCTGTTTGTGTACATTGGATCATTTCCTATTTGCCTCCGGTTCTGGAGGGTCTAGCATTCACTTGATCAAAGTAGCTCGAGGCTTGAAAGAGGGCAAGAGTTGCATTAGCTTGACACTAGCTAAGACTTTGATGGGCTTGGACGCCTTTCATCGACGAGAAGCAACCAAATTCACAGGAAGTCCACTACTTTTGTAGGTAATGTTTCCCACCCTTTTCACATGTGTTTTTCACATCACTCGGCCCTCAGGCTCTGTTTTTCTCTCAAAACCCTTTCTTACTTTTCTCTCCACGTACACCTCCTCTATTATTTAATCTCTTTTATTTTTCATCCATTCCCAGATATGGCTTATGGACAGGTTGAAGGTGGTGGATTCTTACCCTGCATATTCAGCATGAGGCTATTTCTTTCGCTAACGGCTAGTTGATTTCCCGAACGAAGGGTGGTGGTGCCATTGGATGTGCAACCAGTCTGCTATTGACATTGCTTGGCGTTGCCCTTGGCTCGATCTACCCGAGATGAGCTACAGCATGTCTCGACAACCTGGCATTCAGTTGATTGGCTTGACACACTATGTCTTCTATTTTCCATTTTTGTTTAGGCGCCCGTTCAGACACGACCAGACTTGCCTAGAAGAGGGGGTAGAGTACCCAGCTTCATTTCCAATCCGAGGCTCACAACTAGCTCGATATCCCATTGCATGGAGGACAAGAGAACTTCTGGCTCCCGCTCTCAATTTCAGTTGCGTCCTTTCTGGCGAATGCATAGCTTGGCTTGAAGATGAGGCGTAAATCAGGCCTACTTTAGCATCTAAAGCTTCCACAAGCTCTAGAAGGGGACGCAGGAACACCTGACTCATCTGTGCCCCAAGTTTATTGCTTTGATCTAACTTTCAAGTTTTCCTTTTGAATGTAATAAAAGCAACTTTGATTTGTATCGAGAGTTAGAGAACTTTGTATTGAAATAAATGAAATTGAAGTTGTGAGTACTGAAAATTTTCCTTTTGGTCCAAAAATGGTCTAAGTTGTAAAAAGATTAATTTGAACAAAATCAACTTTTATTAAAACTTTTCAAAACCATTTTCGATAAGGATCACAACTTGACACACATGGAATCTATTCTCGAGATGTACAACCCTGAATCCAGCAAATGGAAAGTTGCCCCTTGTCTGAATAGGACTGTACTGTACTATAACCAGTTCTCATAGTGAAGATCACAACTGAACTCTTGGTTGTAGAAAAGACAAAGATAACCAGAACAATCTCATGGACACAGTTGATTTGGAAGTGTTTATGGCTGGACCTTAGAATGAAGTTGCCTACGTATCCCAAAGATGGGAATCAAGCCTTACGTAGTTCGATTCAGGTTCACTCGGGTATTAACACTCTCCTTTTGCGCTCTAACTTTTGCCAAGGCCGCCCTTTCTGGGTTTTCAACCTTGCGAGCTCAGTTTTTCTTTTTTCTAATTTTTTGTGCTCTAACTTTTGTCTAGGTCGCCCTTTCTGCTTTTCAGCATAGTGAGCCTCTTGGGGGTAATATTTCTTCAACTTGTCCATGTTGATTGGTTGGGAGAATTCGAGGCCATCTAAGTCCATAAGAATGACAGCTCCACCCGACCAGATTGATTTGATGATATAAGGACCAGTCCAATTCCCCTAGGGTCATGGGTGGGAGCTCGATTGTCTTTGAGCACCAAACCCCCTTCCTTAAGATTCTTGGACTTAACTTTCTTGTTAAAAGCCCTGGTGATTCTGCGTTGATAACCTTGGACATGGTACAGTGCTTTCAGCCTCCTCTCGTCGAACAACATTAGTTCCTCGAACCTGCTCTGCTGCCAATTTGCTTCTGCTATCTGGCACTCAACCATAACCCACAGCAACGGAACCTCTATCTCAATCAGCAGAACAACTTCTATTCCATAAACCAGAGAATACGGAGTTGCCCCAATAGATGTTCGAATTGAAGTCCTGTAGCCCCACAGAGCAAATGACAATTTGTCTGGCCAGTCCCTGTAAGTTTCCACCATCTTCTGTAGATTGTGCTTGATGTTCTTGTTGGCGGCCTCAACAGCTCCGTTAGTTTGCGGCCGATATGTGGACGACTTATGAAAAGCCACGTTGTACTTCTCCAACAAGTTGATCACTTCTTTCTTAAAGTGGGAACCATTGTCTAAAATGATCTCATTCGGGACCCCATAACGACAAATGATGTCATTCCTGATGAACTTGGCTACATGCGATGTTTTCAGCACTGCATAGGATTGAGCCTCGACCCACTTTGTAAAATAGTCTATTGCCACTAGGATATACTCAAGCCCATTCGATCCTTTTGGCGTAACTACCCCAATAACATCAATTCCCCAAATTGAAAATGGCCATGGTGAAGTCATGTTGTACAGCTTCGATGGCGGGATGTTCATGTGATTTGCATGAATCTAACATTTATGGCATCGTCGAACAAAACCGATACAATCCTCTTCCATGGTTGACCAGTAATAACCCTGCTTGAGAATCTTCCGGGCTAGCATTACTCCGCTCATGTACGATTCGCACTCCCCTCCATGGATGGCCTCCATTAGCCGCTTCGACTCTTCTACATCAACACACAGCTTGTGTATTCCCAGATGGCCTTGTTTGTACAATTTACCCCCACAGATGATAAACTGAGCAGCCATTCGCCGTATTGCCCTTTTATCTTTGGCATTTGCCCCTAGTGGATAATCCTCCTTTGCCAAGAAGTTTCAAATGTCATAATACCAGGGATTCTGATCTTGCACTTCATCTATTGCGGCAATCAACTCATAGGCCGGCACATACCTCTATTCACTAATGATCGGATGCATCCGGACTTCCAAAGGGATGTTTATCATGGAAGATAGAGTAAAGCGTCAGCGAACCTGTTGTTCTCTCTTAACAGATGCGTAAAGGTTAGCTTCTCAAACCTAGGAATCAGAACGTCCAGGGTTTGGTGGTAGATTTTCATCCTTTCTTCCTTAACCTTAAAATCTCCTTTCGCTTGAGACACAACCAGGTTCGAGTCCCCAATGACGTCCAACCGTTTTGCCCTTAGTTCCAGGGTGGCATCCAAGCCAGCGATACATGCCTTGTATTCTGCTTCATTGTTCGATACTTTGAACCAGAGTTTGAAGGCTAAAAGTCTATAGAAATTGTCGGGTGCTATCAGCAACACCCCT
Organism: Camellia japonica; assembly: GCA_030407325.1. Classification (NCBI taxonomy): domain Eukaryota; kingdom Viridiplantae; phylum Streptophyta; class Magnoliopsida; order Ericales; family Theaceae; genus Camellia; species Camellia japonica. The sequence continues at coordinate 101,658,198 of JAPPVO010000010.1, forward strand.
ATCCCATAACCGTATTGATTAGACCCTCCGTCAAAGTACATAGTCCAAATCTCTTCCTCAACCTGCAGAATGGCCTCATCTGGGAACAAATACTCTACTGCTTTATCCCCCTCCATTGGGTGATCGGCTAAGAACTTCGCTACCGCTCTCCCCTTAACTGACTTGCGCGTGACATATTTCAAATCAAATTCGGAGAGAAGAAGCAACCAACGGGCTAGCCTACCCGTAAGTGCTGGTTTCTTGAAGAGATATTTGATGGGATCTAATCGCGAAACCAGAATTACGGAGTGAGGTAACAGGTAATGCCTCAACTTCCTAGTAGCCCATACCAAGGCTAAGCAAGCCTTCTCCAGTGGAGTGTAACGGGTCTCATATTCTAGCATCTTCTTGCTCAGGCAATAGATGGCTTTCTCTACTCTATCCTCAGATTCCTGTGCAAGCATGCAGCCCATTGTGGTGTCAATTACTAACAGATACAAAATCAACGGCTTCCCCGACTCTGGCGGTGACAACACGGACGGGTTCTGAAGGTACTGCTTGATCTGTTCAAAAGCAACCTGGCATCGGCCATCTCATTGGAATTTCTTTCCTTTCTTTGGAAGACCAAATAGTGGTTCACAAGTCAAGGTTAATTTTACAATAAACCGTCTTATGAATTGCACTTTACCTAGAAAGTCGCGCACCTCCTTTTCAGTCCTTGGTGGTGGCATTTCAAGGATGGCCTTGATCTTGGAAGGATCAACCTCAATGCCCCTCTTTGTGATCAGGAACCCCAGCATTTTCCCTGTTGTAACACCAAATGTGCACTTCTATGGATTGAGCCTCAATCGATATTCTTTGATCCGTTGGAAAAATTTCTTCAAGGCGGTGTAGTGGCCCTCTTTTTCCTTGGACTTGACAATCATGTTGTCCACGTACACCTCAACCTCTTTGTGGATCATATCGTGCAAAATAGTGGTTGCAGCTCGTTGATAAGTAGCCCCAGCATTTTTTAGACTGAACGGCATCACCCTGTAGCAGTAGGTTCCCCACGGCGTGGTGAAGGCAGTTTTCTCCCTATCCTCGGGTGCCATCAAGATCTGGTTATACCCAGAAACCCATCCAATAAAGGATAGCAACGCATGGCCTGTGGTGAAGTCCACCAATTCGTCGATGTGCGGTAGAGGAAAGTCGTCCTTCGGACTAGCTTTGTTCAGATCTCTGAAATCCACACACACCTGAATTCTGCCATCTTTTTTTGGCACCAGAACAATGTTGGCTAACCAAGTAGCATACTCAGATACTAGCAAAAACTCTGCGTCTATCTGCTTGGTGACCTCTTCCTTGATCTTCAAAGCCCAATCCGGGCATATTCTCCAAAGCTTCTACTTGATGGGTCGGACCTCGGGGTCTAGAGGGATCCGGTGGTGTACAACCCCAGGATCGATTTTAGGCATGTCTTCGTAGGACTATGCGAAAACATCTTTGAAATCTTTTAATAAAGCGACTAAGTGCTTGCGTTCCTCCGAAGACAACGTGGACCCGATCTAGACCAGACGCTGATCGTTCTCAGTACCCAGATTAATTGCAGTGATTTCATCAACAAGGGGTTTTACAAACCTCTTCTCATCTCGATCAATCAAATGTTTCAAAACCAGAGGAATTCCTTCCTTGTCATTTTCATCAAAATTTTGAAAGTCATGATCAATGCAATACACAAGTGGCACAGAGAAGTACTCAGAAATAGCAGTGGTATCATTCTCATTCAAAGCTTCCAGCTCATCCAATTCCTCGGTCACAACCGACTCAAAAGAAAAGGAAAAAGACGACTTGGACAAAACAACGGCATCCGGGTTATCAACCCCAGGAATACTGGACTCTGACTCAGAAGAACTGGAATTTGATTCCGACTCCACAGACTCTGTGGAATCAGATTCCGGCTCATTACTTGATTTAGAACTACTGGATAAAAAGCCCTCCTCTAGTTGCCAAACGAGAGAGGGTGTGATAGATGCATCTAGAATGCCACCGGAAGGGTCCACACCTGATTGATCTCCGATCATGGAAACGGTGAAGTCATCGCCCAAGCTCTCCGGTTTGATCTGAGGATCCGAAAGGAGATAACCCAGCCCTGCTCCTAGCTCAAGGTCACTGCCATTGGACTCATCCTATGTACTCTGTTCAGCCTCAGCTAGTAAGTCAGTCTGTTCCTCTGTGGTTTTATTCTCTTGCAGCTGTAGGTCGAAGAAAATCTCAAAGCCAGGCAAACGTCACTTCTCAAAGTTCAACCACGGCTTAGGAAAGCCGCAAAATGGGAAATCTTCCCCCTCCCAAACAAAGCGGCCATTCAGGGTTCCTTGAATTGGTCTATGTATAAGCTCGTAAGGCTTCCCACTTTGCTTAGCTTTGGCTCTTCCTGCCATTTCCTTCCCTTTTCTCACCCAGTCCTCTTTGGTAGGTGTGTAACCTAAACCAAATGTATGAGGGTTATGTGGTACTTCGGCCAGTGTAGCAAGGCTCTTTCGGCCACTCCTTCCTAATCCCATCCCGGGCAAATGTTATAGCTTGTTGTAGACGTCCCCGAACGCCCTGGGAGGGTTAGGTCCCGTTCTGTTCATATTGGGGTCATTACAGTTCAAGGACTCAAATGTCACGGTTCTTAATCTTGAACCAAAGAGTCCAAATCCGGCAAATCGTTTTGAGAAAACAGATTTTTGAAAGAAGTGCCAAACATGGACTGCTTTGCCAGATAACAGAGTCGCCACCTAAATATTTTTTAAATGGGAAATTTAGGAAACCCTAGCTCGGTGCCAAAGGCCACGTGTCCGTCATCACCAAAGTTGGCTCGGGAACTTGGGTACGATTGGGGAAGGTCACATCGTGAGCACCCCCGCTCGCCCGGTCAAAGACCGGCCTCTACTAACCATGATATCTGTTTTTGAAAACCTTGTGAGTTCTTATTCCGATTATTAGCCTAGGTTACTATGTGATGCTCGCAGCAAACAAGTATAGACTGAGTCGCCTGAATTGGAACAAACATTTCATGTTTGTTTATTTGAAAATGGTTTGATGGTGCTACCCGCAGGTAGGCTAAGACGCGGATTTGCCACCCTCAGGTGGGCTTAGAAAACATGATTTTGCCACTGTCTAGTGGGCTTAAAACAACATTTGATGATTTGCTCCAATTCAGATAACTCAACCTCCACCCACAGGCATTCAAGGCAGATATATCACATAAGCACATAGCCTCATGGTAAGCATGCTATCATGGCAACACTCACACGCATGCAAGGATGCTAAAGCATAAAACTCACCTAGTACTCCAAGCCAAAACAGGAACCGATTAGAAATCATGCATGGATCCTAAGTATACAGAATGCTTAATGCAACACATGCAAAATGCAACTATAGCAGGCTCGACTATTCTAAAGATGGCATGTGAAATGCTACAACTATCACGTATTCAATTTGGAATTGAATTACAGATGCAGTTTGTATGATGCGCCGATCTCGGTGCATGCAAAACAGATGAATGATGCAAACATGCTGTCATACTGTATGCTAATTGAAATATGCCCTAATCTAACCATCATAAGCGGATAAATAAAAGGGAAGAAAGACGTGGGGTTGGAAGACATACATCACACTCACGCACACTTATTACAGTTTTGCCCTCGCGCAGAGGGTCCGAATAAATAATAATACAGTCCGAAATGAAAGAATAATACAGATTTCTAATTAATGTACAGATTAACTACAAAAAAGTAAAACTGGCATGCAAGCCAGGGACTGCCTTGCTTCTGATGAATAATGTATGCTGGACTGTCTCGGCGCGGAAATCCACTGGGATGCCCCAATTAGCCTCTGTTTGCACTTTTCTCGAAATGCGTGCCAAACTCTGAAAAGTTGCTGATTCCTTATCTTGCTGCAACAGAGAGCAGGAAAAGGGCATAGCAATGTATTTCACAAATATATGCATGCCTCGATCCTCGTGCCACCAATCACGCATATCGATGCACGATGGCCGAGGAATCGGATTGCACAACTCAATATGGGATGAATGCAGATGAATGCTACAATGAAAACCTAACTCCATCATGGGTTATCCGGAGTGTCGGTGACTGGGGAATTGAGACCCGTTTCGTCACTCGGAGTACGAAACGTGCCTCGTTTCCCGTGCCCGGGCTAACTCCTATCCCGAACACGATGCGATATGCATGATATGCATGAAATGCAACTAAGATACAGCCTAGTATGCACAATGCTATGAAAATGAGACGTCTCGAAATGCGTGCACGCATGCACGCAAACTGAGGCGATGATGTGAAATGCAAATCGGATAAAACCGAGGTGCCTCGAAATGTGTGCCCACAGGCACGCACACCGAGGCGATGATATGAAGTGCAAAATCGGATAAAACCGAGGTGCCTCGAAATGTGTGCCCACAGGCACGCACACCGAGGCGATGATATGAAGTGCAAAATCGGATAAAACCGAAGTGCCTCGAAATGTGTGCCCACAGGCACGCACACCGAGGCGATGATGAAATGGCAAACCGGATAAAACCGAAGTGCCTCGAAATGTGTGCCCACAGGCACGCACACCGAGGCGATGACAAAATGAGAAATCGGATAAAACCGAAGTGCCTCGAAATGTGTGCCCACAGGCACGTACACCGAGGCGATGACAAAATGAGAAATCGGATAAAACCGAAGTGCCTCGAAATGTGTGCCCACAGGCACGCACACCGAGGCGATGACAAAATGAGAAATCGGATAAAACCGAAGTGCCTCGAAATGTGTGCCCACAGGCACGCACACCGAGGCGATGACAAAATGAGATGGAAATGCAAATTGGGCTTATACTGACATGAGTGGACCTCAGCCACACTCACGTCAGATGCCGTGGGATAAAACAGAGGTGCCTCGAAGTGCGTACCCACGGGCATGCAAACCGAGGCATGGCCCGAAGGCATGAAATAGCACGGGAAATGACATGCAAGCATGCAAACCAAATTTCAGCAGCTACATAAAGGGGAAAACAGCCCCGAAATGATACGAAATGACAATCAATGCATGAAATCATCCCGAAACGTGATTCTAAGTACCCGAAATGGCCTACGGCTATGCTAAACATGCAAAATTGATACATGAAAGCAAAAACAGTAGCAAGGCAGCCCCAAATATGGCATTTTTCTAGTACAAAGCAAGGCTAAACAAGAACCACAAGCATGGCAAATTTAGCATGCAAAAACGGGGAAAAAGAGGGGAATTACAAAGCAAGTAGTATATAAAATGCTCAAACCAGAAAAATCAGTTCTAAAAAATTAAAGAGGGACCAAAAATATGCACATTTACAGTAGATGAGATCCCCTAACTCAGTGTGTAGATATGCTTAAAATGGCATGCAAAAATGAGCCTACAAAGGGCTACAACATGAGGTACCATAAGAAAGCATCAAAAAACTTTGGACCCTTAACAAAACTTGAAGAATTAGTCATTATAAGACACTCTCTAAGCCTGATGAAGGCTCAAATCAGTGGCTAAGCAAGCCTAACAAAGCATGCAATTTTACGGAAAATATGGAGGATATAACATGAAGTACCAAAACCAGTCATCAAATGGCCTAAGGCCCTTAACAAAACATGAAGAATAGGAAAAAATAAGGCTCTGTCTAGGCCTGATGAAGGCTCAAATCCGAAGCATGGTGAGCTTAAAAAAGCATGCAAAATGGGATTGTGACAAGAATTCAAAGCAAGTGATATGTAGAGCAAGAAAACCAGGTTGAGCCCTTCTTCAATGTTGAAGAGGGGCTCAAAATAAGCACAATATCAGTATGTTAAATGCTCCAACTCGGATCACAAATAGGCCAAAACAATCATGCAATGTTACGGTAAAATGGAAGCATTTCAAAGGAAGTGCATGATAGAGAAGCCAAACATGGTTGAGCCCTTCTTCAATGTTGAAGAGGGGCTCAAAATAAGCCCACTCACAGTTTACCTCATGCTCGAAATCAGATCACTCATAAGCCAAATATTCAATGCAAAATAAAGGCATACAAGATGCTATTGAAGCAAGTGCACCATAGAGGGCTCAAACAGGGTTGAGCCCTTAAACAAAGATGAAAATGAGCTCAAAAGAGGACCACTTTCAGTAGGGGTCGGAGCTCAACACAAAAAGCAAATAGGCTTAAGATTTGAAGCAAAAATGAGCTCAAAAGAGGGTGAAGTGTACTTACCCTTGAAGATCAAGACTTTGGTTGCTCTTTGCTTGATGAAAGTTGCTTCTAAGCTTCTCAAGAACCCCTCCTTGCTGCTGGAATGGAGTTGGTGATGGTGATGCTAGGTGTTGATGAACAAATGGTGCCAAAACTTGGATGTTTGAAGCTTTTTGGAAGAGAGGAATGGAGGAGATGTATATGCAAGGCTCAAAGGATTTTTTTTTCTCCTTAAACCAGCTGGTGGCTGGTGGTTTTTATGGCCAAGAAAAGGGGTGAAAAGGGAGGGCAAAAAGGTGGGAAAAATATCTAGATATTTTGCTCTAAATATCTTTCAAAATATCTAGATATTTTGCTCTAAATAAAAAGTGGCGTTCGGCCACGAAGTGGGCATCTGAGGCCGCAGTGTTCCTCAAAATGACAAAACAGAGGTACCCGCCAAAAATCGGAGAAAACCGATGCGAAACGACTGCTCGGGGGCCAAACCGCGAGGTTCGGGGCCCGAAAACCGGCTATAAGCACCGAAAGTGGCGTTCGGCCACGAAGTGGGCATCAGGGGCCCCAGTGTTCCTCAGTATGATAAAACAGAGGCACTTGCCGAAAATCGGAGAAATCGGAGATGGTTGGGCGGTCCCGAACCGAGGCACACGGCCTGACGGCTCCGAAAACCGGGAACCGGGCTCCGAAATGGGCAAAATGGCCTACAGCCACGAAAAGTAGCGCACGGCCACCGAGAGATAGTCTACAAGACTACTCCCTTCCCTCAGGAAAGAAAACAGAGAAAACCGAGTCTGGTTCGCAAACCGAGACAAGGCACAGAAGAGGATTCGGTCCGGAGGCAGGCGCACGGCCGCGACTCTGAGACTTCTGAATGAGCACAGTATGCAACATCACCAAGCGCTCAATTGGTGACGTCTGAGTCTTAAGGTCGGTCAAAAATGGGGTGTCTACAGTTGCCCCTCTTTGACAGAACTCGAAAGTCAGAAGTGACGGGAGTGAATGTCAAAACCCAGAGACGACCCATTTTTGACAAGGCCGAAGACTTAGACAATCATACAAGATGAACAGAAATGTGTGCCCGCAGGCGTGCCCGCAGGCAGGGGCAAAATGCAAATGATATGCAGAAAGATTTTGATAATTGGACTTACACGCCACGCGAAGCCGGTTATCATTCATGATCATGCAAAGAGAGCTGTAATGAAGCAAGTATTCACAATAGATGCAACAGAGAGTACAATAGATGGAAAATGGTGACATACTCCAACCACGCTGGACTCGTGAGTGGAGGAAGAACAAAGAAAATCAATCAGAAGCGCGTTCCACGCAACCTAAGATAAATTCCAAGCATGCTGAAAATCGCGTGAGGAAGGGGACACTCAAAACACGCTGAAAGTCGTGAGAGGAGGTCCGAAAACAACCGCCCAGGTGCGTACACAACGCAACCGAGATAAATTCCAAACACGCTGAAATCGCGTAAGGAAGGGACACTCAAAACACGCTGAAAGTCGTGAGAGGAGGTCCGAAAACAACCGCCCAGGTGCGTACACAACGCAACCCGAGATAAATTCCAAACACGCTGAAATCGCATAAGGAAAGAAACACTCTAACCACGCTGAAATCGTGAGAAGAGGAACGAGACACTCAAACCACGCTGAAATCGTGAGAAGAGATCAAGACAACAACCGCCCAGGTGCGTACACAACGCAACCTGAGATAAATTCCAAACACGCTGAAATTGCGTAAGGAAAGGGACACTCAAACCACGCTGAAATCGTGAGAGGAGGTCCAAAAACAACCGCCCAGGTGCGTACACAACGCAACCCGAGATAAATTCCAAACACGCTGAAATCGCATAAGGAAAGAAACACTCTAACCACGCTGAAATCGTGAGAAGAGGAACGGGACACTCAAACCACGCTGAAAGTCGTGAGAAGAGATCAAGACAACAACCGCCCAGGTGCGTACACAACGCAACCTGAGATAAATTCCAAACACGCTGAAATCGCGTAAGGAAAGGGACACTCAAACCACGCTGAAATCGTGAGAAGAGGTCCGAAAACAACCGCCCAGGTGCGTACACAACGCAACCCGAGATAAATTCCAAACACGCTGAAATCGCATAAGGAAAGAAACACTCAAAACACGCTGAAAGTCGTGAGAGGAGGTCCGAAAACAACCGCCCAGGTGCGTACACAACGCAACCTGAGATAAATTCCAAACACGCTGAAATCGCGTAAGGAAGGGGACACTCAAAACACGCTGAAAGTCGTGAGAGGAGGTCCGAAAACAACCGCCCAGGTGCGTACACAACGCAACCCGAGATAAATTCCAAACACGCTGAAATCGCATAAGGAAAGAAACACTCAAAACACGCTGAAAGTCGTGAGAGGAGGTCCGAAAACAACCGCCCAGGTGCGTACACAACGCAACCTGAGATAAATTCCAAACACGCTGAAATCGCGTAAGGAAAGGGACACTCAAACCACGCTGAAATCGTGAGAGGAGGTCCAAAAACAACCGCCCAGGTGCGTACACAACGCAACCCGAGATAAATTCCAAACACGCTGAAATCGCACAAGGAAAGAAACACTCTAACCACGCTGAAATCGTGAGAAGAGATCAAGACAACAACCGCCCAGGTGCGTACACAACGCAACCTGAGATAAATTCCAAACACGCTGAAATCGCGTAAGGAAAGGGACACTCAAACCACGCTGAAATCGTGAGAGGAGGTCCGAAAACAACCGCCCAGGTGCGTACACAACGCAACCCGAGATAAATTCCAAACACGCTGAAATCGCATAAGGAAAGAAACACTCAAACCACGCTGAAATCGTGAGAAGAGATCAAGACAACAACCGCCCAGGTGCGTACATAACGCAACCTGAGATAAAGGTTTTAACCGGGGAGAATAACAATGGTGTAACCAACAGGTGTATCTCAACGTATTTCATACGGAGAGAGGGAAGGTTTTAACCGGGTAACAAGTGGTGTGAGTGTGTGTGATTGATACACAAAGTAGGCAAAGCGAGTGTGTGATAGATACACTATTTGAGCAAAGTGTAATTGATATACAAAGGGTGAAGTGAGCAAAGTGTGATGGATACACAAAAGACAAGCACAAAGTGTGATAGATGCACTAAGTGAAAATGTGTGTGATAGATACACAAAATGAATGAAGTGTGATTGATACACTAAAGCAAATGAAGTGTGTTAGATACACTGAGTGAAGCAATAAAGTGTAATTGATACGCTAAGTGAATGGAGTGTGATTGATCCACTAAGTGAATGAAGTGTGATTGATACACAAAGTGAATGATCTCAAACGGAACTTCTTTGAATGAACCGTACATACAATATCGTGCATGACTGAGAAAGAAAACTGATAGATACAATGCATTACAATGCATGATGCTGACGGAAAGCAATAATGGACAAAGCGGCGCTTTAGAAAGCACCTCATGAGGTGAGTGGCGGTGAACCGCTCTACTCTGATGGGGATCTCCCCCTGCTCTTCGAACACTTACCTTTAACTCGCAGTACAAAGGCTCTGGAATGCTAACAAGTAACAACATCTGCATGTAGGAGCCACGGCTGCCGCTTGTCTTCCTGATCATACTCACAACTTTCCCTATTCTCCAACGGGTGACAGACTAGGTTGGTTCAGTATCCAGAATTGAGGTGCACACATGCTATCTCAACCTATGGGGCTTCCATACAGATTTCAAGCCGAGGGCGCGCCTCTGGGTATTTAAACCAGACTTTAGTCTCGGAAATCCCGAACCTTTGCGTTCTAGGCCACGGCCATTCGAACTCTAATTTCCACCGTCGCAGTTGGTCTCCTAGGAACTCATCGCAAACACGGCCAAGATCTCTGGCAGGGAATGGTACTCAAGGAGAGCACTGATCGCCATTCTGGCTTGAAGTAGACTTGATCTTGAGCTTGAGGTAGAGGCACACTCATACTTCGGAACATTGGCAAGACCTGAAGAGGTACACACGGGATGCAATCTCGGAACTTACTGAAGTTGGAACAAAACTCAGATGCCCGACATTTTCCTCTTTTGCTTTTGCTTTGCAGCCCGAAAATATAGCTTCAGATAGGTCCTGGTTTACTGTTCTCATGACCTGGGTTGACCCTGCTTTTATGAAAGAACAAATTCTGTTTTGCACAAATGTGGAGAACGGCACGGCACTCGGAGCACAAAACGATTTTATTTTTTTGAAAATGAGAAAAGGATTCTCAACCGGGTATTGAGCCTACAACTGACCACAGCCAAAACAACTCAACACAGAAAAACAAAAGGTAAACGACCTAAACACAACGAGACACGCTCGGATGAAATGAGACAAACGAAAAGACACGACACTCAGACGTGCACAGGGAGCCTGTTTCACCGGTAGTGTTTTCCACCCTTTCTCATTTGTGATTCTCACATCACTGGCCCTCAATCTCTAGTTTTCTAAAAAGCCCTTTTCTCACTTTTTTCTCATCGCACATCTCTATTCTTCAATCTCTCATTTTTCAATCCCTCCCCTGGGTGGTTGATGGATAAGCAAGTTGTGGGCTTGCCCCTGTATTCTACCAGATTCTTCTTCTTCTGCATGCAGCTAGTGAATTCCTCCCATAGAGGGGTTGTGCTACAAATGAGTGTGTAGCGAATCTGCAGCTGACACCGGTTGATGATGCTCTGGGGAGCTTGGACGTGATCAGATCTGTCAGATGAGGGAGTGGAATATCTTGATCCATTCCCGTTCGTGCTTCGCACTTGGCTTGATACCTCGCTGCTTGGAGGTGAGAGAGCCTTCAGCACTTTGTTGTTAGTTTCAATTGTGCCCTTTTTCTTGGCATGTAGAGTGCCCTTCTTGGCAAATGCATTGATAACGGGGAAAAGACAGAACACCTGACTCCACTGTGCCCCTAGTTCATCGTTTTGACCATTTTTTGTTTTTGCTTTCTACTAAAACAATTTTGACCAACATGAGGTTAGATTAACATGCTTGTTCAATTTTTGATTTGAAATCACGCAAGTCAGGCTATGAGCACTGAAAATTTTCCTTTTTTGAGTTCAAGAAATTGTCCAATTTTGGAAAAGATAGAACGATTTTCGAGAAAATAGTCAACTTCAGTAAAAATTCTCAAAAACTATTTTTGCACACGGCCACTTGCTCAACGAGCATGAAACTTACTCCTGAGATGCACAACGTCGGATCCAAGGGAAAACTGCCCCGTGCTTGAAGAGAGCTGCATGGCAACGGAAAGTTGCTCCTTGTTTGAACGGCTCTGCGGCGCATTTGAATGGCAACGGAAAGTTGCCCCTTGTTTGAATGGCACCGCAGCGCATTGTAGTCAGTCCTCTGAGCGGCGAACACGACCAGACTTTCGGATACAGAAAAGGCAAAGATGATCAAAACCATCACATGGACATAGTTGAATTTGAATTGTTTTACGGCTGGACTTCAGAATGAAGTTGCCTACGTATCCCAAAGATGGGAATCAAGCCTTACGTAGTTCCGGGTTAAGGTACACTCGGGTATTTAACCTATCCTTTTTATGCTCTAACTTTTGCCAAGGCGCCTGTTGCAGGTTTTCGACCTTGCGAGCTTTGTTTTTCTTTTCTTTTTCATTCTTTTCTTCTTTTTCTTTTCTTCTTTTTTTTTTTTTCTTTGTATTTTTTCTCTTTTTTCTTTGTATTTTTTCTCTTTTTTCTTTTTCATTCTTTTCTTTGCTCTAACTTTTACCTGGGTCACCCTTCCGGGTTTTCGACCCAGCGAGCCTCTCAAAGGGTAAAAGTGTAGCTTGGTCCATGCCAAATGGTTGTAGGGTTTTGAAGTCATCCGTATCCAGGAGAGTGGCTGTTGATTTGCAGAAGGATCCATCTTCGGCTCTTCGAGCACATAGGACATTGTCGCCCCTAGTTCGGGGGTACTTCTGTTCTAGCTTTGTGAGCTTCTTTTGACGACATCTGATCCTCTTGATCTGACTTTGGTGCCTCTTGCTCGAGGACTGCTTCAAATCTGGCCACACAGGCCTCATGTTGTAGTTGACCGTTGAACCTTCTGAATTCAAGTTCAAGGTTTGAAAGCAAAGGGGTCGAGTCTCGAGACCGAGAGTGATCCTAAGCTGCACAATCTCAAGAGTGATTCCACACAGGTCTTCGCAAGACCGCGCAAAACATTTTTTTGAAAGTTTTTAAGAAAGCGACAAATCGCTCGCGCTGAAGACAGTGTCGGACCAATCTGGATCAAAGCTAGGGTCCTTCTCAGTACTCACGCTGACAAGCATGATTTCATTCATTAAGGGCTTAGCACGCCTCTCTTTCTCTCAATTTGATCAAAGTTTTGCAAATCCCGAGGAATTCCTTCCTCTTTGTTTTCACTGCAGTGTTCAAAAAAGGTTTTGAAAAAACTTAGGTCAATACAATGGCTTCAAGGCACAAGAGAGCAGGTGGAATGCGCTGCCATTTCATTCAAATCCCGGCACAACTAGCACACGGCAAAAACAAATGCTAGAGTATGGAAATCACTGCTGTTTCATTCAAAATCTGTTGGCATAACTGGCTCCCTGGCAGAAACAGACTCGAAACAAAACAAAAAGACAAACGCGAAACAAAATGGTGACGCTCGAGGTAACACCCCCGGAATCACCTGACTTCTATACAACAGGACTGACTCGATACAACAAGACAGACCCAAGACAAAAGAGACTGACTCAAAACAAAAAGACAGACTCAAAACAAAGTAACAAAAACTGACCCAATCCCCAAGTTAGAAAGCACAAAACTGGTATTTGCATACTGCTCAAAACAGTGCGTGCCATTCCCACGTCTGGAGTTGATTGAGCGCCGCCCGCAGGTGGTTCATCCCCCATTCACATAACATTATCCCCCAAGTTCACTGACCCAGTGCCGATAGACTTTGCTGAGCTCGGTGGGAGGATGACCTCGTTGTCAAATAGATCCTGTACTTCATGGCGAAGACGGAAACAGTTGTTGGTAGCATGGCCAGTTTGCTGATGGTATGCGCAGTACTGGGTAGCATTATGTGTAGCCGGAAGAGGGTTCGGGAGAGACCGAGGCTCAAGGGGTTTGAGATGGCCTTGTCCAATAAGGATTTGGAAAGCTTTGGATAAAGGCATGTGGAGGGCATGGAAGACCCTCTGACCTCGGGGTTGGTACTTCAAGGTTTGTGGATTTTTACTGGGCGTACCAGCAAAAGGATTGGCAGGTGCTGGCCTGGTTTGCTGATCTCTTCTGAGTGCAAGATTAGAGCTAACAGGATCATTTCTGGTACAACGGCCCTTTTCCCGGTTTGCCCCTTGATTCAAACTGCCCCCAACTTGAGTGGCGAAAATGCCATCCACAGTTTTTGCAACGACTGTGAGCACTTGCTCTTTGTTCAGTCCCTCGGCTTTCAAAGCCTCAACAGCCAACAGAAGATGCTCATGGGGATCCATGTCCGCCCCTATCTTGTTCTTTCCACTCGCCTCCACTTTGCTAAGGGATTGGCCTTCCTCGGATGTAGCTCGCCCCAAGACTGGGGAGCCTTTTGACATGAACTCCCTGGTAGGCGATGTGGTCGATGACGGAGCCAAAACTCCAAAGGCCAGATCTGCCACAGTTCTTTGAAGATCTTCGATCATCCTCATCAGCTCAGAAGTAGTGGGTTCATGGGTTTGGGATGATTGGGGTTCAGATGCACCCATCATGCATAAGTCCGTGCTTTCTGGAATGAACACCTCAGGCTTGGGTAGATGGGCTGGGGTGATGTATATGCTGGGGTCGAAGGTGGATGGTAGTGTATGGATGAGGTTGAGGTGGGGAGGTGATGAGCCAGTACTAACTTGAGGTCCTTTTGGTGGAGCTAAGGTCTTTTCATCAATAAGATCCTGAATCTTATGACGGAGGCGGATGCAACGGTTCGTATCATGACCGTGCTGTTGATGGTAGGCACAGTATTTAGCTGGGTCATACCTTGGTGGAAGAGGATTTGGGAGGGGTTGGGGTTCTAGGAGTTCTAGGTGCCCTTCTTCTTGCAGCTTTTTCAAAGCTTGGGAGAGACTCATGTAAAGAGGATGGAATTTTCGGGCTTGGGGCCGAGCTGAAGTAGTTGGTTTTTGGTCATTGGGGGAAGTGGTGATAGTGTCTACTTCTGAGCATTTCGCAGCTGTGCTACCATCAGTAGTAGCATTGGAACTGCGAGCAACATTCCTCTTCAAAGGCTCATTATCTTCTGCGAAGATCCCTTGTCTGATGGCATCCTCGATTTGAACCCCCATTTCATGAAGGGCTGGAAAGGTAAACAGAGGTAAAACGACCATTTTTTGCAGCAACTCGCCATGCAGATTCCGAACAATCATCCTGATCTGATCTTTGTCGGAAGGCCTTGTAGTCATCATTGAGGCCTTTGCCCTCCATCTCGTCACGAACTCTGAGAAACCCTCCTTCGGCTCCTGGCGGGTGACTTCAAGATCACGAGTTGTGACCTCAATCTGTGTGTTGTAGGAGTATTGAGCAACAAAGGCCTCAGCCAGCTCTTCCCAGTTCTGTTTCACAGAGTGTAGGAAAATTTAATGTATTATTGATTGATTGTATTCAATATCTTGTTTTTACAAGACCAAATGACACTCCTTATATAGGAGATATTACAAACATCATCATAACCCATTAAACCCATTATATACCACTTACATATTATATATTTCCACTATCTACCACTATATATTTCCACTATCTACCACTAGCACTCACCTACCACACTAATACTCACCTAACACACTCACATTACATTTACTTTTTACATTTACATTCAACAGCCCCCCTCAAACTCAAGGGGGTTAGGAACTAACCAACTTGAGTTTGGAGAGAGTAACAAAACAGGAAAAATAATCTGACAAATAAAAGAGGATAGGAGACACTGTAGGGTCGTGTCAGACCGTTGTAGAAGACAGTTTATGGGGTCATGTCGGACCGTTGTAGAAAACAGTTTACGGGGTCATGTCGGACCGTTGTAGAAAACAGTTTACTGGGTCATGTCGGACCGTTGTAGAAAACAGTTTACTGGGTCATGTCGGACCGTTGTAGAAAACAGTTTATGGGGTCATGTCGGACCGTTGTAGAAAACAGTTTACAGGGTCATGTCGGACCGTTGTAGAAAACAGTTTACTAGGTCATGTCGGACCGTTGTAGAAAACAGTTTACTGGGTCATGTCGGACCGTTGTAGAAGACACTATATGGCTGTGTCGAACCGTTGTAGCTGAGAACCGAAATCAATGTCGGAACAGTTTACCGAGTCTTGTCGGACCCACATAGGAGCTAACCGGAATCAATGTCGGGACAGTTTACAGAGTCTTGTCGGACCCATATAAAAGCTAACCGGAATCAAAGTCGGGACAGTTTACAGAGTCTTGTCGGACCCATATAGAAGCTAACCGGAATCAATGTCGGGACAGTTTACAGAGTCTTGTCGGACCCATAAAAGTTGCACCCTCAAAAGGCGTGCCCAATCTTATCAAAAGGCGTGCCATCAAAAGGTGTGCCCGACAGCCATCAAAAGTCGAGCCATTAAAAGGCGCGCCATCAAAAGGCGTGTCATCAAAAGGTGTGCCCGACATCCATCAAAAGTCGAGCCATCAAAAGGCGCGCCGCTTTGTCGTCTTGCGCTGAGAGGCGCGTGAGGCGCGGGTCTGCCTTGCCTATTTAAACAATACGGAGGTTGAGGCTGAGGCTTAGACAAAAAACCTGGTGAAAACCTCCGAAAAAACTCTTCGTTTGCTGAGAGTTGTATCACTGAAACACTCTGTTGTTTTCTGAGAGTTGTATCGCTGAAACACTCTGTTGCCCAGAAAATGGCCTCTTCTTCCCGCCCTCTCTCTCTGTTTCCAGATCTGAATGGTCCATCGAGCGCCTTTGGGCCAAGTACCCCTGCTCCTACTCAACCTAGTCTTCCCACACTATCAGTGGAGCAAGTGATGGCTACCCAAAATGATATTGAGGCCAACCACCACACATTGAGGTCTTGCATGGAGACAGTGGCGGCGGTCACTAACCTGTCTCACCGTCTGCAAAACAAGGCGTGTGAGGTATACCAGGTCAACGCCCAACTCTCCCTACTCCAGTGCATGTACAGAGATGCACGGGCAGAGATTTGTGCCTTAAAGGCTGAAAACAAGGAGCTGAAAAGGCAAACCACCTCCATGGCGAGATTTGGGGCACCGACGTACCTCACCTTTGATGGCCGGCGGGGAGCAGACTCTGGTGGCGGAAATACTGTGGTCGTTCTTGGAGGGAGTACTGGAGACGGGCCTTCGAACGTGCTCGGCGGCGTGGGAAACACAGAGGCAGCACCGGCAAGGGACGCCCAAGACAAAGGCAAGAGGAAGAGAACAGCTGAAGAGGCGAAGAAGTGAGGCCGGTTGTTTGTGGTTGTGGTTGAGTTGTCTTTGTGAGGGTTTTTTTTTTTTTTTTGTGTAAAAATGTGATCGGGGTTGATCCCCGAGATGAATAAAATAAGGTAAGGTTTGGTGTGCAAATCGATATGGCAAATTCCAAAAAATGGCAAGAAATATTGTTAAATTTGAAATTAAGAAAACCAATGCAGATGCTAACTTCGGTTTTAAGCCACCATCGGCATCTGCTCCTGCTCCATGTACAGCTGCTCCACCCAAGAGGGGAGAATTTCAGAACCACCGCTGGTCAAATGATACTGCTGATACTGCTCCTCAAAATCAGAGGGCCCAGATTTTTACCATTGGGGCATCGTTCACCAAAGACTTGCTACTATTGCTTCTGTACCAAACAAAGCAGACTTCCTCAATTTGTTGAACACTTTTGAGGAATCCTTGGCAGAGAGATTTAGGAAGCTTAAGCCAATGGACAAGGAAGATGTCCTTACTTTTTCATGGATGAGATTTGCAATGGAGTTGCTTTGCCAAACTCATACCGACATAAAAACTAGTATTACTGAGCGTGAACTCCCTGTCTGTGATTGGGATGATAAATGGATTGATGTGTACTTGGATAACAGTGTGAAGTTGCTTGATATTTGCAATGCTTTTAGTTCTGAGCTCTCCCGGCTCAACCAAGGCCACCTCTTACTTCAATGCGCATTGCATAACTTGGATGCCCGCCCTTCAAAACAGCTTGTCCGGGCTTCTTGTTCACTTGATGGCTGGAGGCAGCACATCAGTTCGAAGAATCCCAGACTTGAGAACTGTTTTACAATCTTAGATAGTCTTATTGAGACACTTAACCTGCCTAAAGTCAAGAATTCAGCCAAAGGGAAGGTCTTGATGCAGGCCATGTATGGAGTTAAGGTGCTAACTGTGATTGTATGTAGCATCTTTGCTGCTGCCTTCGTGGGTTCTGGAAATAAGTTAGTGGATTTACAGGTTCATGAGACTTGCTTATGGGCAGAAGCTTTTAAAGATGCTCAGGCTAATGTAAATGCCCTTGAACTCAGAACCGCTGCAGCTGCTGAAGCCCCAGATGGGTCAATCCCCATTGATGATGACGATCCACGGGCTAGTGTGGATGAAAGGCTTGTAGGATAGGTCGAGCGGAGCTGCTGGTTCATGTTCTGGTGCATCTGCATTTCAGTTGGAGACTGCGCTTGGGTTGCAGAGGCATCTAGAGAAAGTCCCTGGAACTGAGGCAAAATTGCAGGATCAATAGATCCGAAAACATCATCAAGGTTAGTAGGTTTCACACCTCCGAGCCTATTGAAATCCCCACTTCGATCAAAAGACGAAGCTGCAAAAGCTGCAGCAGTAGCCAAGTTACCATTCCAACTGGTAGGGGAGGAGAGACTTGATTTGCTGTGGAATTTGTGGCAGCGGTATGTGTAGAGGTCCGGCGGGCGGCCAAGGTGAGGTTGCCGCCCGCCGGTGAAGCGAAAATACTAGGTGCTAAACCCGCTCTGATACCATGTAGGAAAATTTAATGTATTATTGATTGATTGTATTCAATATCTTGTTTTTACAAGACCAAATGACACTCCTTATATAGGAGATATTACAAACATCATCATAACCCATTAAACCCATTATATACCACTTACATATTATATATTTCCACTATCTACCACTATATATTTCCACTATCTACCACTAGCACTCACCTACCACACTAATACTCACCTAACACACTCACATTACATTTACTTTTTACATTTACATTCAACACAGAGCTCTCCAATTTTGCATACCAGATTGCGGCTATCCCAGACAGGGTTCGGCCGAATAATGACAATTTCTGGGCTGTGGTCAAACCCACTGGCCTTAAGATATCAGAAAACAGTTGGAGGTGCACCATTGGGTCTTCAGAGCCATCGAACCGATCGATATGTGGCATCTTGAACCGATCTGGTAATGTCACCACTGAGTCGGTAAAACCATCCTCTATATCAGGAATAGAATGGCCCCCTGAGACTTTTTGAACAATTCCTCAAGCTTGCTCACTTTCAATGCTGTGGGGTCCATCTTGAACTCAAAGGGGGAGTCTGGTAGGTTGGTGGGTGTTTTAGATAGTTGGGGTAGAACCAGGGGCGGAGCTGGCCTGCCTGGAATGTCCGTATCATCCTGGACATTAGCTGTCTCCCCGAGTGTTGGAGTTCCTGCTGGGGGAGGAACTTGTTGTGAAACAGACGCGCCGTTTTGCTGTTGCAGCCTAGTGATGAGCTCGGCTTGCTGAGCCATGATTGCAGCCTGCTGCTTGGAAAATTCCGCCTGGTGGACAGCGTCCTCTTGCATGAGCTTCACATTTTCTTGCATCTGACGCATCATTGCCTCCATCCCTGACGTGTTCTGCGGATCCATCTAACTGACCGGTATCTATCCCTGTAGTAGAAACTGAGGCCTCAGCCTGACTGTTCACTGGTGGGGTGGATAAGGGCCACTGATCTGATAACTGCTGAGCTGGTGATCTGTGCCCGACTGGTCCTTTTCACCCTGCCTCTGATAAAGTAACGCTGATTGCCCTTGAACTGAATCTCTGACCCGACAAAGTCTATCAACACAAGTTCGGTGTACCCGGGGGTATTGGAGCCCTCTGAAGCTATGGTTCCCAGACTACCTAGCAAAAGAGAAAATCGACAGCACCTCAGCCTAATTTCACCATAATCAAAATGAGCAAAGCTGAATGAGTGTGCCCTCTACTGAATTCTGCCCAAATCTCTGCCTCAAAACTGAATCTGATACCCGCAGATAACTGATTCCCAAATACTGACATGGTGCCAGCAGGCCTGATGCCCAAACTTATAGACTGATACATGCATTCCCTGTAGAGACGCACTCTAAAGCACATAACAGATAAGTGAGAGCCAAAACACCCCTATGTTGGGTAGGGTTTCCCTGTCCTATTTTGTCAGGAGCTAGGGTTTCAGTACGCACGCAGCGGTTTCAAACAACCTATAAATGGGTAAGCAACCTGTCCTAGTTTGGAATGGTCACTATGGATCCGAATATGCACTAGGTCGAATGGTCAAAAAGGGTGCCCCGGTAAAACCGGGGTTTGTGTTCCCATGCTGTCAGAGCCCAGAGCCGATCAGCCTTACGGACATGACTTGACAAGACAAGCCTCCGGCAAATCGTTCGGGAATGGCATATGGCAAACACGGTGTCCTAGGCGCACCAATGCAAATGCGATGCAAAGAAACACACAAGTGTAGTCAAAACCAGATATCATGAGTTCGAGTCAAGTTCTCTAAGTCCCCAGCAGAGTCGCCAGAAACTGTAGACGTCCCCGAACGCCCCGGGAGGGTTAGGTCCCGTTCTGTTCATATTGGGGTCATTACAGTTCAAGGACTCAAATGTCACGGTTCTTAATCTTGAACCAAAGAGTCCAAATCCGGCAAATCGTTTTGAGAAAACAGATTTTTGAAAGAAGTGCCAAACATGGACTGCTTTGCCAAATAACAGAGTTGCCACCTAAATATTTTTTAAATGGGAAATTTAGGAAACCCTAGCTCGGTGCCAAAGGCCACGTGTCCGTCATCACCAAAGTTGGCTCGGGAACTTGGGTACGATTGGGGAAGGTCACATCGTGAGCACCCCCGCTCGCCCGGTCAAAGACCGGCCTCTACTAACCATGATATCTGTTTTTGAAAACCTTGTGAGTTCTTATTCCGATTATTAGCCTAGGTTACTATGTGATGCTCGCAGCAAACAAGTATAGACTGAGTCGCCTGAATTGGAACAAAACATTTCATGTTTGTTTATTTGAAAATGGTTTGATGGTGCTACCCGCAGGTAGGCTAAGACGCGGATTTGCCACCCTCAGGTGGGCTTAGAAAACATGATTTTGCCACTGTCTAGTGGGCTTCAAACAAACATGAAATGTTTTGTTCCAATTCAGGTGGCCCAGTCTATACTTATTTGCTGCGAGCATCACATAGTAACCTAGGCTAATAACCGGATAAGAGCTCACAATGTTTCCAAAATAAGATATCATGGTTAGTAGAGGCCGGTCTTTGACCGGGCGAGCGGGGGTGCTCACGAAGTGACCTTCCCCAATCGTACCCAAGTTCCCGAGCCGAGGCAACTTTGGTGATGACGGACACGTGGCCTTTGGCACCGAGTCAGGGTTTCCTAAATTTCCCATTTTAAAAATATTTAGGTGGCGACTCTGTATCTGGCAAAGCAGTCCATGTTTGGCACTTCTTTCAAAAATCTGTTTTCAAAACGATTTGCCGGATTTGGACTCTTTGGTTCAAGATTAAGGACCGTGACATTTGAGTCCTTGAATTGTAGTGACCCCAATATGAACAGAACGGGACCTAACCCTCCCGGGGCGTTCGGGGGACGTCTACAGATTTTTGTAGACGTCAGAAACTGTAGACGTCCTCGAACGCCCCGGGAGGGTTAGGTCCCGTTCTGTTCATATTGGGGTCATTACAGTTCAAGGACTCAAATGTCACGGTTCTTAATCTTGAACCAAAGAGTCCAAATCCGGCAAATCGTTTTGAGAAAACAGATTTTTGAAAGAAGTGCCAAACATGGACTGCTTTGCCAGATAACAGAGTCGCCACCTAAATATTTTTTAAATGGGAAATTTAGGAAACCTTAGCTCGGTGCCAAAGGCCACGTGTCCGTCATCACCAAAGTTGGCTCGGGAACTTGGGTACGATTGGGGAAGGTCACATCGTGAGCACCCCCGCTCGCCCGGTCAAAGACCGGCCTCTACTAACCATGATATCTGTTTTTGAAAACCTTGTGAGTTCTTATTCCGATTATTAGCCTAGGTTACTATGTGATGCTCGCAGCAAACAAGTATAGACTGAGTCGCCTGAATTGGAACAAAACATTTCATGTTTGTTTATTTGAAAATGGTTTGATGGTGCTACCCGCAGGTAGGCTAAGACGCGGATTTGCCACCCTCAGGTGGGCTTAGAAAACATGATTTTGCCACTGTCTAGTGGGCTTAAAACAAACATTTGATGATTTGCTCCAATTCAGATAACTCAACCTCCACCCACAGGCATTCAAGGCAGATATATCACATAAGCACATAGCCTCATGGTAAGCATGCTATCATGGCAACACTCACATGCATGCAAGGATGCTAAAGCATAAAACTCACCTAGTACTCCAAGCCAAAACAGGAACCGATTAGAAATCATGCATGGATCCTAAGTATAATGCTTAATGCAACACATGCAAAATGCAACTATAGCAGGCTCGGCTATTCTAAAGATGGCATGTGAAATGCTACAACTATCACGTATTCAATTTGGAATTGAATTACAGATGCAGTTTGTATGATGCGCCGATCCCGGTGCATGCAAAACAGATGAATGATGCAAACATGCTGTCATACTGTATGCTAATTGAAATATGCCCTAATCTAACCATCATAAGCGGATAAATAAAAGGGAAGAAAGACGTGGGGTTGGAAGACATACATCACACTCACGCACACTTATTACAGTTTTGCCCTCGCGCAGAGGGTCCAAATAAATAATAATACAGTCCGAAATGAAAGAATAATACAGATTTCTAATTAATGTACAGATTAACTACAAAAAAGTAAAACTGGCATGCAAGCCAGGGACTGCCTTGCTTCTGATGAATAATGTATGCTGGACTGTCTCGGCGCGGAAATCCACTGGGATGCCCCAATTAGCCTCTGTTTGCACTTTTCTCGAAATGCGTGCCAAACTCTGAAAAGTTGCTGATTCCTTATCTTGCTGCAACAGAGAGCAGGAAAAGGGCATAGCAATGTATTTCACAAATATATGCATGCCTCGATCCTCGTGCCACCAATCACGCATATCGATGCACGATGGCCGAGGAATCGGATTGCACAACTCAATATGGGATGAATGCAGATGAATGCTACAATGAAAACCTAACTCATCATGGGTTATCCGAGTGTGGTGACTGGGGAATTGAGACCCGTTTCGTCACTCGGAGTACGAACGTGCTCGTTTCCCGTGCCCGGGCTAACTCCTATCCCGAACACGATGCGATATGCATGATATGCATGAAAGCAACTAAATACAGCCTAGTATGCACAATGCTATGAAAATGAGGTCTCGAAATGCGTGCACGCATGCACGCAACTGAGGCGTGATGTGAATGCAAATCGGATAAAACCGAGGTGGTCGAAATGTGTGCCCACAGGCACGCACACCGAGGCGATGATATGAAGTGCAAAATCGGATAAAACGAAGTGCCTCGAAATGTGTGCCCACAGGCACGCACACCGAGGCGATGATTGAAATGAAAATCGGATAAAACCGAAGTGCCTCGAAATGTGTGCCCACAGGCACGCACACCGAGGCGATGACAAAATGGAAATCGGATAAAACTGAAGTGCCTCGAAATGTGTGCCCACAGGCACGCACACCGAGGCGATGACAAAATGAGAAATCGGATAAAACCGAAGTGCCTCGAAATGTGTGCCCACAGGCACGCACACCGAGGCGATGACAAAATGAGAAATCGGATAAAACCGAGTGCCTCGAAATGTGTGCCCACAGGCACGCACCGATGACGAGTCGCGAAGTGCCTCGAGCACAGCACACACCGAGGCGATGACAAAATGAGATGGAAATGCAAATTGGGCTTATACTGACATGAGTGGACCTCAGCCACACTCACGTCAGATGCCGTGGATAAACAGAGGTGCCTCGAAGTGCGTACCTACGGGCACGCAAAACCGAGGCATGGCCCGAAGGCATGAAATAGCACGGGAAATGACATGCAAGCATGCAAACCAAATTTCAGCAGCTACATAAAGGGGAAAACAGCCCCGAAATGATACGAAATGACAATCAATGCATGAAATCATCTCGAAACGTGATTCTAAGTACCCGAAATGGCCTACGGCTATGCTAAACATGCAAAATTGATACATGAAAGCAAAAACAGTAGCAAGGAAGCCCAAAATATGGCATTTTTCTAGTACAAAGCAAGGCTAAACAAGAACCACAAGCATGGCAAATTTAGCATGCAAAAACGGGGAAAAAGAGGGGAATTACAAAGCAAGTAGTATATACAATGCTCAAACCAGAAAAATCAGTTCTACAAAATTAAAGAGGGACCAAAAATATGCACATTTACAGTAGATGAGATCCCCTAATTCAGTGTGTAGATATGCTTAAAATGGCATGCAAAAATGAGCCTACAAAGGGCTACAACATGAGGTACCATAAGAAAGCATCAAACAACTTTGGACCCTTAACAAAACTTGAAGAATTAGTCATTCTAAGACACTCTCTAAGCCTGATGAAGGCTCAAATCAGTGGCTAAGAAAGCCTAACAAAGCATGCAATTTTACGGAAAATATGGAGGATATAACATGAAGTACCAAAACCAGTCATCAAATGGCCTAAGGCCCTTAACAAAACATGAAGAATAGGAAAAAATAAGGCTCTGTCTAGGCCTGATGAAGGCTCAAATCCGAAGCATGGTGAGCTTAAAAAAGCATGCAAAATGGGATTGTGACAAGAATTCAAAGCAAGTGATATGTAGAGCAAGAAAACCAGGTCGAGCCCTTCTTCAATGTTGAAGAGGGCTCAAAAAGCACAATATCAGTATGTTGAATGCTCCAACTCGGATCACAAATAGGCCAAAACAATCATGCAATTTTACGGTAAAATGGAAGCATTTCAAAGGAAGTGCATGATAGAGAAGCCAAACATGGTTGAGACCTTCTTCAATGTTGAAGAGGGCTCAAAATAAGCCCACTCACAGTTTACCTCATGCTCGAAATCAGATCACTCATAAGCCAAATATTCAATGCAAAATAAAGGCATACAAGATGCTATTGAAGCAAGTGCACCATAGAGGGCTCAAACAGGGTTGAGCCCTTAAACAAAGATGAAAATGAGCTCAAAAGAGGACCACTTTCAGTAGGGGTCGGAGCTCAACACAAAAAGCAAATAGGCTTAAGATTTGAAGCAAAAATGAGCTCAAAAGAGGGTGAAGTGTACTTACCCTTGAAGATCAAGACTTTGGTTGCTCTTTGCTTGATGAAAGTTGCTTCTAAGCTTCTCAAGAACCCCTCCTTGCTGCTGGAATGGAGTTGGTGATGGTGATGCTAGGTGTTGATGAACAAATGGTGCCAAAACTTGGATGTTTGAAGCTTTTTGGAAGAGAGGAATGGAGGAGATGTATATGCAAGGCTCAAAGGATTTTTTTTTCTCCTTAAACCAGCTGGTGGCTGCTGGTTTTTATGGCCAAGAAAAGGGGTGAAAAGGGAGGGCAAAAAGGTGGGAAAAATATCTAGATATTTTGCTCTAAATATCTTTCAAAATATCTAGATATTTTGCTCTAAATAAAAAGTGGCGTTCGGCCACGAAGTGGGCATCTGAGGCCGCAGTGTTCCTCAAAATGACAAAACAGAGGTACCCGCCAAAAATCGGAGAAAACCGATGCGAAACGACTGCTCGGGGGCCAAACCGCGAGGTTCGGGGCCCGAAAACCGGCTATAAGCACCGAAAGTGGCGTTTCGGCCCACGAAGTGGGCATCAGGGCCCCAGTGTTCCTCAGTATGATAAAACAGAGGCACTTGCCGAAAATCGGAGAAATCGGAGATGGTTGGGCGGTCCCGAACCGAGGCACACGGCCTGACGGCTCCGAAAACCGGGAACCGGGCTCCGAAATGGGCAAAATGGCCTACAGCCACGAAAAGTAGCGCACGGCCACCGAGAGATAGTCTACAAGACTACTCCCTTCCCTCAGGAAAGAAAACAGAGAAAACCGAGTCTGGTTCGCAAACCGAGACAAGGCACAGAAGAGGATTCGGAAGTCCGGAGGCAGGGCGCACGGCCGCGACTCTGAGACTTCTGAATGAGCATAGTATGCAACATCACCAAGCGCTCAATTGGTGACGTCTGAGTCTTAAGGTCGGTCAAAAATGGGGTGTCTACACTTGTTCATGAGGTAGATTGATTAAGCACTAACGTACAACCCCTCATCAATGGCTAGGATATCTTGCACCACCCGGGCCTCAGCTAGGGTAAATCCAGACAGAAAAACATCCTCGTCGCCATGTATAATCTCCAGTACTGGTGTAGTGACTTCCGGCGGAAGATGTGTAGAAGAATTCCCAAAAACAATGGCTACCGCCTTCCTATGGGGGTATTTAAGCATTTGATGAAGAGTGGAAGAGATAGCTTTCACTTGGTGCAGCCACGGCCGTCCAAGGAGTAAGTTAAAAGTGACCAGAACATCCAGGACATTTTACTCAATATCCTGTTGTGCCAGACCAACCTGCGTTCTGATCTAAACTGTCCCCATCACATCCCTACTCATGTTGTCATAAGCCCGGATTACCTAGGCCGTTGGTACAAAATTTGTTGGCTTCAAGCCAATAGCATAGGCCGTACGTGACGGACAAACATTAATTGTCGACCCAGTATCAACCAGTATAACAGGCACCCACTTCTCTCTGCATTCAATTGAGATGTATAGTGGTTTGTTATGCTCAGAGCCCTCAGGTGGTAATTCCTTATATATGAAAGTCAAAGTCGGCGAAGCGCCTCTCGGGAAGACCAGTCCCACTAACTGTTCTGGAGTTATGTCAATAGATAGTTGGGCCTTATCCATTGCAGACAATACAGCTTGCCGGTGCACGCGCGAAGCCATAAGCAACCTCCAAATAGATATGTCTGCTTGGATCTTCTTCAATTGCTTCAGTACAGCTTCCTCTTCCAACAGTTTGTCCTACTGTTTTTCAGCCTCTTTGTCTTTTCCAGATGCTTCTGGTTGGTCCAGGTGTAGGGGCTTGAAATACCGCCCGCTTCTAGTCATGTGATCCATTTCCTCAAAATACCGAGTATCGTCTGGCAGATTCTGTCCCCAATCTTCATCAGTGTGGGCAAGATACAAATCATCATCTTCCTCCAGCAATGGACAAGCAACTGTCCAGTTCCGCTGTAAGTATTTCCACATCAACATCATAGTTATTCCTCGTAGGGCCTTTGGTTGTTCCAGCTTTCTGACTATTCTCAACTCTTTCCTGTTCAAACCGTTTCAGCGCGGCCTCCTGCTCTGTATTAGTTGTACTAACACTACTCAATTCCTGAGCAAAATTCTTAGCACCTGTGCTCTCCAGCAACTTCCCCTTGTCATTGGCCGTTCCAGCCCTTGTAGCAGTTCCTGTTTCCGGTTGTTCCAGCTTTGGTTGAGACCCTCATCCACATTAGGTTCATCACTAAGCCACCCTGAATTATCCCCTGATCCGTTCATATCAAACTAGTCAATCTGTACACTCTCCAGATCTTGTTCATCGAAAAACTACAGATTGCTAAAGTCCTCCTCGAGATCGACTAAGTCATCCAGTCCTTGGCTTGGTCCGTCCTCCCAGACTACATTAACCTCCAGCCCTGTTGGCAACTCCACCTCTGGTCTGGCCTGATTGGTTGTCACAATGTAGCGGCAAGGGTTGTATTCCTCTTCTGCTAAGTGCACAGATCCCTCAGGTTCTGAACCGACATTTCCTTTCTTGACCAAGGTTATCTTGCCTTCCTCTTCCATAGTCACCACCACAGGTTTCGGTTGGGATATGAGCACGCTCATCATGCACAAGTCTGTGCTTTCCCAGATGAACAGCGCCGGCTTGGGTAGGTGGGAGGGGGTGATGTATATATTGGGGTTGTAAGGGACGGCCAGTGTTTGGATAAGATTTACTTGCCAAGGTGGAGGGGCCTAGTTATGTGGTGGAAGGAGGTTTGTAGTGACGTTAGGCTTTTGAGGAGGCGCTATCACTTTGTTGTCAATGAGATCCTGAATCTCATGACGCAATCTGAAGCATAGGTCGGTGTCATGACCATGTTGTTAGTGGAAGGCGCAGTACTTGGCCGGGTTATGTTTCGGGGGAAGAGGGTTGGGTAAAGGATGAGGCTCTAGTGGCTTCAGGTGCCCTTTTTTGATCAGGACTCTCAGGGTTGTGGATAAGGACATGTATAGAGAGGTAAAGACCCTTTGGCCTAGGGGTTGGTGTTTTGCAGCTTGTGAGGTGGTTTCGGATGTACCGACAAAGGGATTGGTAGTTTTCGGTGTGGTGGTGACCATACCAATATCAGAGGGCCTTGCAGCTGAACTATTACTCGTAGCCGCATTGGAACTACGTATGAAAGCCCTCTTAGGCTACTCTTTCTCATGGTCTATCAGACCTTGCTTCATTGCATCCTCTATCTGCACCCATATTTCATGAAGGTCAGCAAAAGTAGGTAGAGGTATGACTATCATTTTCTGTAGTAGTCTTGGTTGTAGATTATGGACGACCATTCTTATCTGGTTCTTTTTAGCTGGCCGGGTGGTCATCATGGAGGCCTTGGTCCTCCACCGAGTACAAAATCGAAGAAGCCCTCATTCGGCTCTTAACGAGTTGCTTCGAGATCACGAGTTGTGACCTCGATCAGAGTGTTATAGGAATGTTGAGCAATAAAGGCCTCAGTTATCTCTTTCCAGCTCCTCTTCACAGAGTCTTCAAGCTTAGCATACCAAACGGCTGCAATACCCGACTGGGTCCGGCTGATGAGGGATAACTTCTACAGTCTAGACAGGCCTATCGGCCGCAGAATGTCTGAAAATAGCCGCAAGTGGACCATGGGATCACCCGAGCCATCAAAGCGGTCTATATACGGCATTTTAAACCTGTCTAGCAATGTCACCGCCGCATCAGTATAGTCGTCCTCTATATCCGGGATCAAATTAACACCCTGAGCTCGTTTGAAGAGCTTTTCAAGCTTGCTCACTTTCAGTGCGGGTCGACCTCAAACTCAAACAGTGCCTCCGTTGGGTAAACTGGTGCTTTGGAGGTCTGGGGTGGAATTGGATCCACTGGGATGTCCGCATTTTCCTGGACATTGGCTGTGGGAGCAGGAGCTCTGGGTACTAGAATGTTTGTAGGAGGTGGATAGGATGTAGAGGCTGTTGCCTGTTGCGGCTGTTGTTATTGTAGCCTAGCGATCAACTCAGTCTGCTGGGCTGCAATTTCCGCTTGACGAGCAGTGACTTCCGCTTGGCAGGCAACGTCGAGCTGCATGCTCTCAATAGTCTATTAAAGTTGGCGTAGCATTTCTTCCATGGTGTCTAAGGGGTGTTGATCTATCAAAACTGGTGTGTACTCTCTTTCTGAGGTGGAAGCAGAAAACTGGACTTCGCTAAAGGAAGGTAATTGCCGAACCAGTGAGTTATGCCTGACTCTCCTCCGTCTTGTAACCAGGGGTAGCGAAGCAAACACTGGTTGTCCTTTTACAAGATTCCCAGATCGGTAAAGTCGCCTTACTCGAGTCCAAAGTGCTTGGGGGGTAAATGCCTCGTCTGACACAATTGTGAAACATTACCTTGCAAAAAGAAAATAAAGCAAAAAAAGAAACAAGAATCAGAAACTGCACAGCACCTCGGCTCAGACAAAAACAACATACAGTTGCAATCTTAAGCTGGATGACCGTACTCAAACACTAATTTCTGTCCCAAATTTCTGCCTCAAAACTGATACCCGGACTTGCAACTGATACATACATTCCTGTAGAGTTTCACTCTAAAAGCACTGTGGAGGCCGAGTATCAGGGGATGCAAAGAGGCCGAATAAGTGAACTTGGGTAGTCGAGATATATACATCTTGTTCGGCCTTGTCTTATACAAACCCAAAAGTATCCTAATCGGCCGTATAGCTAGTTGAGCAAGGAGCCGAATGAACAGCAGTTGCAACAAAATGGGGGCCGAGCAAATAATTACATGATGGATTAAAGGTGGGCCCAGCCCTGAGGTCCAAGAAAAGATATAAATAGAAGAACATCAACCAAAGAAAGGTATGTGAGAACTAGTAAACTTAACTTAAAAAAGAAGCAACCAAGAGAGTTGATACTGACTTAACCGTCGGAGTGCTAATTCCAGCACCCCCGACCAGAGTGTTCATTCTTTTTCAGGTGACTAGCTGAGGATCTTGAGCGTCCCGTTGGATCAAAAGAGTATTTCCAGAACCACTCCCCCAGAATTGGCGCCGTCTGTGGGAATACTTAAGCATATCCATGGCAGGCGTGATGGACGATCCTCGGGTAGTCACTGGCGACCCTACGCCACAAGACTAAACCACTCCAAGCAACATGCTTGGGCCAGAGAATATTACCGCAAGAAGGGTCCTGAACTTCGATTCACCCTCGACATCAGCTCATGAGACAATGCAAGCGATTATGGAGCAAGCCAAGCAAAACGAACAAAGGTTGGAAAACATGATGGCTGAGAACGAGTACCTTCGACAATATTTGGCCTTGGAAGTGGAAAAATCCCAACAAGCCGCGCACCAACATCCAGGACGACCTCTGAGAAGGGATGGTCGATGATCTCGAATTTGGAGACACGATAGTGGCAGTGGCTCTGACTCATCATCTCCAGAACTACAAAGAAGGGACGAGTCGACATCTCCAGTTCTTCGGAGGGAAGTCCGCGTGCACGGAAGAAGCGAAGAAGAAATGATTCAGATGAAGAGGATCAGCATGACCCCTTTGTACGACGGATCGCAAGGGCAGTGCTACCCAAAAAGTTCAAAGCACCGTTATTCACCTTGTATGATGGTAAATCAGACCACCCGATCACATCCGCTATTACAAGCAAGCCATGACGCTCTATGCAAATGACGAGGCCCTCATGTGTAGAATATTTTCGAGCAGTTTGGGACCACTAGCTGTCAGGTGGTATTATAAACTGGAGCCGGCTTCGATCAAGAGCTTCCACCAACTCCAAAAATCCTTCAGGGCAAGGTTCATCACTAATGAGGTCCAGCCAAAGCAAGCCAATTCTCTATGGGCAATGCGGATTTAATAGGAGGAAACCCTTCATGCGTATTCGGCGCGGTATTGGAAATGTTTTAATCTGGTAGATGATGCTTACAATGATTCCATGGCCATTACCGCCTTCAAGATGGGGTTACATCCAGACAGTGCCCTCCGCAGCTCTTTGACTAGACGGCCCCCAAAAATGGTCTGGGCGTTGATGAAAAAAGTTGAGGAATACTGCAAAGTAGAAGACGATGCCCTCCGGGTCAAAGACGGGCATAAAGCCACTAAGTCAGCCCCGCTTGAAGTCGTGCAGTCGAAAAACACTGTACCACCATGGAGCCCTGAATCACGGAATCGGGCTAAGCGAGATAGAAGACGGGATTTACACCGATCAAACGACCAGTGTCCTCACCGAGCTAATGAGCAGCTTCAAGTGGATAGCAGGCGTGCGAGGCGCGCCGACAAGAAATACACGGAGTTATCGAAGCTGATTAGTGTGGTTATGGCTAAGGTTCAACACATTTCGTTATTCAAATGGCCATAAAAAATGGTTCGACCTCCCGACATGAGGAGACGTGATAGGCGGTGCGAATATCACAAAGATCACGGCCATGATACCGACAGTTGCTATGCTTTGAAAGACCACCTTGAGGAGTTGGTGCAAGACGGTCGGCTCCAGCAACATGTCCAAAAGAACTCAACCAAAACAGTTGCCCTACGGCAAGATTCACTTCCCTTCGGCATCATCCATATGATATACAGCCTGCCAACAGCCCCAACCGTGCATGCAATTCAGTCGCATCCAGGCCCTCAAAAGTAAATCACACTAGCCAAACGGCCCCATGAAGCTCCAAATATTACCTTCGATGATTCTGATTTGATCAGCGTAACACTCCCCCACATTGATCCATTGGTCATCGAACTATGCGTAAACTGATTCATCGTTGAACGCGTTCTCATAGACCAGGGGAGTACTTCGGAGGTTATGTATTACAAGACCTTCATCAAACTTGGGTTCACCGAGTCAGACCTGTCTCCGGCTCCTTATTCATTATTCGGCTTCAACGCTAATCCAAAATACCCGTTGGGCAAAATCACACTACCAATTCGAGCGGGCTCCCGAATAATGGATGTGGAATTTTTGGTCGTCAAGCTGCCTTCGCCGTATAATCTTATCATGGGGTGAACTTGGTTGCATACCATGTAGGCCGTGCCAAGCACCTATCATCAACTGCTCCGCTTCCCGACAGAACGCGACATTGAGCAAATCCGTGGTTCCCAGAAATCGGCACAAGCATGTTATCTCCTTGCTGCAAAGACACCAAAAGAGTTGGAAGTGAATTCTATTGAGATGCCGGATCGAGAGAGCCTCGACGATGTTGGGCGGCTCCCAAGTGAAAAGGCCACGGAAGCCCTGGACCGAGTTGAAATTGACAGGAATCCAGACAGGTTCTTCATGATCGGCGCCTCCCTAAATGAAACCGATAGGCAGCAGCTGATTTCCTTCTTGCTTGATAACCTTGATGTATTTGCGTGGACACCATATGAGATGTTGGGTGTGGATCCGTCTGTTTCGCAGCACCATTTAAACGTTGACCCTAAATGCAAGCCAATTATTCAAAAAAGCCGGCGGTCAGCCACAGAACACACTGCTGCCGTTGTTAAGGAAGTTGACCGGTTGCTTGATGTCGGGGCAATCCAAGAAGTTACCTACCCTACATGGCTGTCGAACACTGTGGTTGTCAAGAAGAAGAACAGGACTTGGCTTGTTTGTGTGGATTTCACGGACTTAAATAAAGCTTGTCCTAAGGATTGTTTTCCTCCCCCCAGAATAGACTAACTTGTAGATGCCACGGCGCGTCATCAACGTATGAGCTTCCTCGATGCCTACAGAGGCTACCATCAAATCGCCATGCATTTGGAGGACCAAGACAAAACTGCATTCCTCACCCCAAGAGGAACCTATTGCTATAAGGTTATGCCTTTTGGGCTGAAGAATGCAGGGGTAACTTACTAAAGACTAGTCACCGTCATGTTCCAGGAGCAACTCGGCTAAACTATGGAAGTGTACATTGACGATATGGTGGTTAAGTCCAAAGAAGAGCAAACTCTTCTAGCTGATCTGGAGGAAACATTCGGCATTTTACGAAAGTACAAAATGATGCTGAACGTTTCCAAGTGTGCATTCGGGATCGGATCCGGCAAATTCCTTGGCTATATTGTCAACCACTGAGGAATCGAAGCCAACCTGAGGCAAATCACAGCAATCTTGGAACTTGGCTCCCCTTGATCGGTCACGGAGGTTCAAAAGTTGATGGGGATGGCTGCCGCACTCAACAGGTTCATCAGTCGTTCCACAGATTGCTGCCGACAATTCTTCCATACCCTACGGCAGGGTAAGGCTTTTGAATGGACCTCTGAGTGCGAAGCCGCTTTCAATGGTTTGAAGACCTACCTCCGATCAGTTCCACTCTTGACAACACCTTTGGCAGGTGACCCGCTCATTTTATATCTGGCAGTCTCCGACTGGGCCGTCAGCGCCGTACTATTAAAGGAAGAGCTTGGGGAGCAACGGCCAGTGCATTATGTGAGCAAGGCAATGGGGCATACCATCGGGGTACTAACGGACTACCCCCTCCGGGCAGTACTTCACAGTGCAGAGGGATCAGGGCGCGTTTCAAAGTGGGCTCTTGAACTCGGCCAGTACGATATACAGTTCCTACCTAGAACCTCAATCAAGGGGCAAGTGCTTGCCGACTTTGTGGCCGAATTCACTGAGGGTCTTGCCGACTTGAAGTCTGATCAAATTCAACCTAAGCTGAACTAGAGAATTTATGTTGGGGATATTTGGTAGTTGTACTGTGATGAATTGTCCAATCAACATGGCAGCGGAGCCGGAGTAGTGATCATGGCTCCCGATGGAGCAATAATTGAGCAGGCTGTCAAACTCGATTTCGAAGCATCGAACAATGAGGCCGAATACGAAGCCCTGCTAACCGGCTTGCGGAACGCACATCTCCTGGGTGCTCGGCGTTTGCTTATATTTTGTGATTCAAAACTTGTATGAAAATGGCAAATTCTTTGTTGGCAAAATTTGATCATCATGAATTGAACCAAATAACCCATGATCAGAACACACATGCAGACGCCCTGGCTTCCCTAGCCTCCGCCATTAACTCAGAGATTAAACAGACAATTGATGTGGGTTTCATCCCTAAGCCGAGCATTGGCCCTTCAAAAGAAGTCCAGATCAATGTCATAGAGTCAGGTCCGAGTTAGATGGACTCCATTGCTGCATTCCTATCTTCCGAACAGCTCCCGTCGGATAAGAAAGAGGCACACAAGCTACAAAACAAAGCCTTGCGATACTACTTGGATCCGCAAGGAAAGCTTTACAAAAAATCCCTTTCTGGCCCATACATAGAATGCGTTCATCTGGACAAAGTCGAGGAACTCCTAACTGAAATACATGAAGGTAGCTGTGGTGCCCATTCTGGCGGGCGCTCTTTGGCCCATCGAGCTGTGACACAGGGGTATTATTGGCCGACAATGAGAGTTGATGCCAAATGTTATGTGAAAAAATGTGAACAATGCCAGAAGTTTTCTCCCTTAACCCATCTACCTGCTGAAGAGTTAAGCTCTATAACCAGTCCTTGGCCGTTCGCCCAATGGGGACTTGACATCGTCGGACCATTGACTCGCGCCCCAGGCAACAAGTGATTTTTTATTGTCGCAACAGATTATTTTACAAAATGGGTGGAAGCGGAGGCATTAACGCACATTCGAAATACTGATGTGAAGTGTTTTGTATGGAGAAATATCATAACACGATTCGGCATTCTGAGAGCACTTATTTCAGACAACGACACCCTTTTTTATTGTGGTGTCTACCGAGAATTGTGCAGCAATTATGGTATTTAGCCCTATTTTTCCACTACGGCTTATCCTCAGAGTAATGGCCAAGCTGAAGCCTCCAACAAATATATTTTGGATGGCATCAAGAAGAGACTGGAGAAAGATAAAGGCAGATGGGTCGACGAATTGCCGAGTGTGTTATAGGATCATCGCACTACTCCGAGGAGGTCCACTGGGGAGACGCCGTTCGCTTTGTGCTTTGGAACGTAGGCAATCATCCCCTTGGAGATCGGCCTCCCAACCTTGAAATCAAAAGTTTTTGATATGGGCCAAAACGACATGATGCTGGCCTTGGATTTGACTCTGATTGAAGAATGAAGAGACCGTGCCCTTGCATCCATGGCACGGTACCAGCAGTAGCTTACTAAGTCGTATAATCAACGTGTTCAATGGCGCTGCTATACACCAGGAGAGTTGGTCCTGAAGAAAGTGCTTCCAGTTGCCAGGAATCCGGCTGAGGGAAAATTGGGTCCTAACTGGAATGACCCCTATCAAATTGACTCAATCGCGGGAGTAGGGGCATATCGGCTCAAAGACATGTCTGGGAGGAGTCTGCCACGACCTTAGAATTCAATGCGCTTGCGTAAATTTTATCATTAAACCCGACCTATGGGGCATGATACTTGTTTTGAATGGTTCACCATATACATATTTCACTCTTGCAATGCAAAGTTTCCTGTTTTCTCATTGAGAAATTCAGTTCAAAAGTCTTCTGGATTTGGAGCGCCCTTCGTGTATCACGATTGGCCAAGACAAGTCTCCGAATTCGGAGCCCCATTAGTGCATGACACTTTTGGGCTGATTAAGCCACCGGATTCGGAGCGCCCTTCGTGGATATCACGATTGGCCGACAAAAAAGCCTCCGAATTCGAAGCCCCATCTGTGCAGGTCACGATTGGGCCAAATAAAGACTCTGGATTCGGAGCGCCCTTCGTGTATCACGATTGGCCAAGATAAGTCTTCGAATTCAAAGGCCCATTAGTGCATGACACTTTTGGGCCGATTAAGCCTCCGGATTCGGAGCACCCTTCGTGGATATCACGATTGGCCAACAAAAAAGCCTCCGAATTCGGAGCCCCATCCGTCCAGGTCACGATTGGGCCAAATAAAGACTCCGGATTCGGAGCGCCCTTCATGTATCACGATTGGCCAAGATAAGTCTCTGAATTCGGAGCGCCATTAGTGCATGACATTTTTGGGCCGATTAAGCCTCCGGATTTGGAGCACCCTTCGTGGATATCACGATTGGCCGACAAAAAAGCCTTTGAATTCGGAGCCCCATCCGTGCAGGTCACGTTTGGGCTGAATAAAGACTCTGGATTCGGAGCGCCCTTCGTGTCACGATTGGCCAAGATAAGTCTCCGAATTCGGAGCCCCATTAGTGTATGACACTTTTGGGCTGATTAAGCCTTCTGATTCGGAGCGCCCTTCGTGGATATCACGATTGGCCGACAAAAAAACCTCCGAATTCAGAGCTTCTTCCGTGTAGGTCACGATTGGGCCGAATAAAGACTCTGGATTCGGAGCGCCCTTCGTGTAGCACGATTGGCCAAGATAAGTCTCCGAATTCGGAGCCCCATTAGTGCATGACACTTTTGGCCGATTAAGCCTCCGGATTCGGAGCGCCCTTCGTGGATATCACGATTGCCCGACAAAAAAACCTCCAAATTCGGAGCCCCATCCGTGCAGGTCACGATTGGGCCGAATAAAGACTCCAGATTCGGAGCACCCTCCGTGTATCACAATTGGCCAAGATAAGTCTCCGAATTTGAAGCCCCATTAGTGCATGACACTTTTGGGCCGATTAAGCCTCTGGATTCGGAGCGCCCTTCGTGGATATCACGATTGGCCGACAAAAAAGCCTCTGAATTCGGAGCCCCATCCGTGCAGGTCACGATTGGGCCGAATAAAGACTACGGATTCGGAGCCCCATTAGTGCATGACACTTTTGGGCCGATTAAGCCTCCGTATTCAGAGCGCCCTTCGTGGATATCACGATTGGCCGACAAAAAAGCCTCCGAATTCGAAGCCCCATCCATGCAGGTCACGATTGGGTCGAATAAAGACTCTGGATTCGGAGCGCCCTTTGTGTATCACGATTGGCCAAGATAAGTCTCCGAATTCGGAGCCCCATTAGTGCATGACACTTTTGGGCCGATTAAGCCTCCGGATTCGGAGCGCCCTTCGTGGATATCACGATTGGTCGACAAAAAAGCCTCAAAATTCGGAGCCCCATCCATGCAAGTCACGATTGGGTCGAATAAAGACTCTGGATTCGGAGCGCCCTTCGTGTCACGATTGGCCAAGATAAGTCTTTGAATTCGGAGGCCCATTAGTGCATGACACTTTTGGGCCGATTAAGCCTCCGGATTCAGAGCGCCCTTCGTGGATATCATGATTGGCCAACAAAAAAGCTTCCGAATTCGGAACCCCATCTGTGCAGGTCACGATTGGGCCGAAGAAAGACTCCGGATTCGGAGTGCCCTTTGTGTATCACGATTGGCCAAGATAAGTCTCCGAATTCGGATCCCCATTAGTGCATGACACTTTTGGGCCGATTAAGCCTCCGGATTCGGAGCGCCCTTCGTGGATATCACGATTGGCCGACAAAAAAGCCTCCGAATTTGGAGCCCCATCCGTGCAGGTCACGATTGGGCCAAATAAAGACTCCAGATTCGGAGTGCCCTTCGTGTATCACGATTAGCCAAGATAAGTCTCCGAATTCGGAGCCCCATTAGTGCATGACACTTTTGGGCTGATTAAGCCTCCGGATTCGGAGCGCCCTTCGTGGATATCACGATTGGCCGACAAAAAAGCCTCCGAATTCAGAGCCCCATCCGTGCAGGTCACAATTGGGCTGAATAAAGACTCCGGATTCAGAGTGCCCTTCGTGTATCACGATTGGCCAATATAAGTCTCCGAATTCGGAGCCCCATTAGTGCATGACACTTTTGGGCCGATTAAGCCTTCGAATTCAGAGCGCCTTTCGTATATCACGATTGGCCAAGATAAGTCTCCGAATTCGAAGCCCCATTAGTACATGACACTTTTGGGCCGATTAAGCCTCCAGATTCGGAGCGCCTTTCGTGGATATCACGATTGGCCAAGGTTTAAGTCTCCGAATTCGTAGCGCCCATCAGCGCATGACGCGCTTGGGCCGAATAGTAATTCGGATTCGACGTGCTTCTCATGAATGTTACAATTAAAAAGCGCGCGTTGTTGACAAAAGATGAAACACGCAAGCATCTAAAATGAAGCTAAAATGAAATATTTCATTACATTGACCGATTGGCTCAGAATGTATAAGCTTAAGCTGAGACATGCAAACATTTAAAACAGGATGTTTTATTAAATTGACCAATAAGTACATAATTTGCATCCAATCTATCTTGGAGCGTTTACAAAATGTTCAATTTTATTTGGCATCACCCTCATCGTCGCTTTTCTCGATTTCGAAAGCGCCAAAAGGAAAAGTGCTGATGTTGGTATAACGGCGACGCCGATTCAACGCCTATTTCACGGAGAGCCTCTGTGGCTTGTAGAGCCTTAATCCACCCATGCCTGAAACCCCAGTTCTCGCATCGGCATACTTCCTTGGCGAGTTTCTCCTTGGTCTTATCTATCCCCACCTTTTGGCCGTCGTGGAAGCCTTTCTTGTAACCCCTGGACCTTGCGGTCTCTACTGCAAACATGCTTGCCGTAACTCGATCGGCAATCGCTTGACTTATCAGCTGTTGGGTCACCCTTTCCTCCACGACTGGGTTAGATTTGCCGGCAGCACGCGGCTCGGTAGTTTTTGCCTTCCTTAGCTCACGCTCGGCTTTCTCTGCACGAGCCTCTAAGTTTCGAATTCGTTTGTTCTTCTGCTCTATTTCCCGCCGTGCGGCACGTAGACGCATGCCGATTTCATAGGCGGTATACAGCCCTTTCACTGCTCCGTGGATGCCCTCCCGAAACACTTCGAAGTCCTGTCGATCGACCATTGACTGCTGGACTTCTGGTGGAAAAATCTGTCGAGCGAAGTCAACTGCCACGTTTGGGTCGTGAACAATTGAATCTGTCTCAGTCATCGGTTTATTCCCCACAAACACCGCAAAACTCGATTGGCACGGTGTCGCACCGGATTCACCCCTCGGTCGTGGTCGAGGGGAGTTGCCCCGTTGCTGTTTTTCCCTTCGGGGAGACCTACTGCGATGATGTGGGGACTGACATTTTTCCCACTCCTTTGAGGTCCTACTTCCCGAGCGCATGTGCTCGCCACTTCGATTCATCTCAGTATCCAGCTTAACCAATGTCCTCCCTTCTCCTCTACTGTTGAAGAATAGTCTACTTGACATTCGCACTTGTCTAACCTTCCTCAACAAACTGGTTCGAGTTACTGAGTTTAAGCACACTGATGGAACCTACGCGCACAAGACACTCACCCCATTTATTCCTTACGGACGCAGCACCCCCGAGGCAACCTCATTACTGCTAGACTTCAAAAGCCTCAGGGATCTAATCGGCCCCATATCTAAGCCTAGCGCCGTTCTACTTATGAGCCGCAGCCACTCCACGAACTAGTTGTATTCGGCCTTTCCAGTTCATACATTGGCTGGGGCAAGGGCAGATTTATTAATCTGATCGGCCAAATATCTAAGCCAAATGCCGATCTACGTGTGCCTCAGCCACTCCATGAACTCATAGTATTCGGCCTTTCCAGTTCATACATTAGCTGGGGCCAGGGCAGATTTATTAATCTGATCGGCCAAATATCTAAGCCAGATGCCGATCTACGTGTGCCTTAGCCACTCCATGAACTCATAGTATTCGGCCTTTCCAGTTCATATATTGGCTTGGGCAAGGGCAGATTTATTAATCTGATCGGCCAAATATCTAAGCCCGGTGTCGATCTACGTGTGCCACAGCCACTTCATGAACCAATAGTATTCGGCCTTTCCAGTTCATACATTGGCTGGGGCAAGGGCAGATATATAAATTTGATCGGCCAAATATCTAAGCCCGATGCCGTTCTACGCGTGCCACAACCGCTTCATGAACTAATGGTATTCGGCCTGTCTAGTTCATCGGCTGAGGCAAGGGCAGATTTATGAAGCTAATCGTCCATACGACGAGGCACTGAGCCGTTTCACTTGTTCGGTTAAATTACTAAATTGCCAAGATAGTTATCTAATCGGCAGATGGTCACGGATGTTTAATTCACTCACTTCGTAATCCTATATCCTATCGGATCGATAGTTAGCATGCACAACAGACAGTAACCATTTTATCCAAAGTAGTGAAAAGTAAAACTTTTCATTAACAACAATTGAGTACAGGCAATAACGCAAAGCAAGGGAGATTTTCATTCATAAAGTGAATACAGATAGTCATTATTTTATACATGAAGATTACCCTAAGTGAATAGAAGTCTACTAGAAAACAAAACATGTTTGCAAGAACATACATTCAAAACTCCTAACAAAACTAAAGTATCGCCCAAATCAATCTTCGGGGTCAAACTCAAGCGGCTCAACGTTCACTTGCTCGTATGGAATCGACATGGCCAATGTCACATCAGCGGCAGCAAGGGCTTTGAGCCAGCCGTGTTTGAATCCCCGATTCTCGAATTTGGGGACTTCTTTTACATAATTTTCAAGGGCAGTGCCCTTCCCAGCCTCGAATGCTTTGAAAGCCTCGGAGTTGGCTATTTCCTTCGCCTTCTTCGACTCTTCCAATTCGGCCTCCAGCTTGGCAATCACCTCCTTGGCTAACTTGAGCGAATTTTCACTCGCGTTTGCCCTCTCCTCGGCGGCCAATTTGAGCTAGTCAGAACTCTACGCCCTTTTCGCCTCGGCTTCGGCCCTTGCACTTTCCATTGTCGCTCTTGTCGCCTCGAACTCGGCCCTACTTCTCTCACCCTCAACTTCCGATTTCAAACGGCCAATTCTTTCAATGGCGTCATGCTGGCGGCAGCCTATTTTGGCTATCCTTCCAACCGTCTGTAAAACAGGGAGTTAAAACCAAAACAATATACGTAGAAAGCGGAAGTTAGGATCAAGTCACATACCATAAAGGCCGACTGAGTGGCTAAAGCTGTTGCCACCAAGTCTGGCTCTGCTCGAAAGGTTTCCTTGTCAGCCGGCAATGAGACCGAGGAAGCCAAGCTCAATGCCACGGTTGGATCTTTCAAGGTCGACGCTTCAGAGGAGATCGACATGTTTTTTTATCTTTGGTTGAACAACAAAAGGAGCAACCACATTCGACTCCTCTAAGCGCGGCCGTTTATCAATAGGGTTTTCCTCAGAGCCAGCCTCGCTCTCGGCGGGACGTTTCTCCCCCCTCCGATCTTTTGGAATCGGCTGTTCGACTACCAGTTCAGTCTCGGCTGTCTCAACCTGCGCCGTTTTTTCTATGACAGCAGGCTCGGAGGATTAAGCCGTGGCAGGTTCGGAACGGATGGTCTCGACTCTGCGCCGGGCGGCCATCCGTTCGGCATTTTTCCTTCATGCCAATTGCGTAAGCGATTCCCCAGCTATGTTCTCAGGATAGGAGCCGGGAAGATCTCCTAAATCAGTAAAGATATCTTCGAAGGGGATTTCCTCCCGACCTGAAGTGGAGGGAGGATCGGATTGATTAAGGTCGGCTGCTTCAAACACCGAGTGAAGAGCCTCGTCGACTTCGACTTCAGCTTCCAAATCAAATTGGCTCGGTTGTTCGGCGATATCCTCGGCTACTGGCTCTGCGGCCTGCTCCGAATCGGAGGTTTCGAAACCGATTTGCCTAAGGCTTTTGAAGCGGGGGAAGATGAGAGCCGTAAGATGTTGTTCACCGCGTGGAATCAGAATGTTTTCCGCGGTCGAAAATGTTGTGTAAGTCGGCTCGTACCTCAGAAGTATATGGGCGGCTCTCCCTTGCTTCTGGATATTTGGACGGCCAAAAAACTGGAGTGCAGTTTTGATGTCCGCAAGAACTGTGTCGTCGGCCGAAACCAGAACTTTTTTCAAATTATTGCCTGCACGAATATAAAATTATTAGTACTTCGAGAGAAGGCCGAGTAAATATAAAGCAGATAAGCGTAAGGAGCTACAAAGCAACCTGGCTCACCTTTCCGTCTAGGTATAGGGTCTAGGCGATCCTCGCCTTCGCCGAATTCCCAGTTACCTCGGACAATGACCATGACATCGTCGACTCGCTTACCAGAACTGGCAAGCATAGTTACCAACTGATGGTCAGTGTCCTTGGCCTTGAGAAAATAGCGCCCTAGCCGGCCAGATGATTTGGCCAAACCATAACAATGCCGAATGGAAGGTATGCCAAGGTTGATCCTAAGATGCCGGTTCAACTCTACAATCCCCATTACGATGCATAAAAAGTTTGTGTCGGGTTGCGAAGGAATCAGACCCCAATGGCGAATGACGGCCCTAAGAAATGAGTGAAGGGGAAAACGGACTCTACCCTCAGCGATAGATAGGAGAGGAAAGATGATTGTATTTTCATCATCCCTCTCCATATCAAGAGTGCTGTCTGTCACGAGTGACAGATAGACATCGTCGGGGATGGAAAAATGGCGTCGGAACCCGGAAATACGGTCTGCAGAAAGTAGGTCTTTCAAATGTTTGGCCATACTAGCAAGTTTAAGGAGAGTGCTAAAATAAAAATAAGCAAGGAAATGGGATTCGAAAAGAAGGGGAAGAGAACTTACAAGGAGCAAAGGAGACAAGGACAGACGGAAAGAAGTTGCAGAGGATGTGAAATAGAGGATGCATATCGACTGGCAGTCCAGGAGCTTCGAGTACTAAAAAAATATGCATTCGAAGAGACAATGAAGTTTCAAATTGCAATAAATGAGGGAAATGTACAAAGGGGGTGGGAAGTTGTGATGATGATCGAAAGGCGTGTAAACTCCGACATCCGCGTTGGAATGAGGTTAGCCGCCAAATTTCGGCTTTGACTTTTCAAATTCAAAACCAAACACACCAGCTAACTGTTATTAGTGGAGTGTTTGGGGGGCAATTATGGGGGCTGAGTATCAGGGGATGCAAAGAGGCCGAATAAGTGAACTTGGAGAGTCAAGATATATACATCTTGTTCGGCCTCGTCTTATACAAACCCAGAAGTATCCTAATCGGCCGTATAGCCAGTTGAGTAAGGACTCGAATGAACAGTAGTTTGCAACAAAAGGGGGGCCGAGCAAGTAATTACATGATGGATTAAAGGTGGGCCTTGCCCTGAGGTCCAAGAAAAGATATAAATAGAAGAACATCAACCAAAGAAAGGTATGTGAGAACTAGTAAACTTAACTTAAAAAAGAAGCAACCAAGAGAGTTGATACTGACTTAACCATCGGAGTGCTAATTCCGGCACCCCTGACCAGAGTGTTCATTCTTTTTCAGGTGACTAGCTGAGGATCTCGAGCATCTCGTCAGATCAAAAGAGTATTTGCAGAACCACTCCCCCACAAGCACGTATGAAGCAAATGAGAGCCAAAATACCCCTATGGTGGGGTAGGGTTACCCTATCCTAATTTCGTTAGGAACTAGGGATTCATTATGCAAACAGGCGGTTTCATACAATCCTGCATTCAGGTGAGCAACCTGTCCTAGTTTGGAATAGTCTCTATGGCTTCCGATATGTAACTAGGCCGATTGGTCAAAAAGGGTACCTTAGCAAGACTACCTAATATACCTCTCACACCTAACACTGAGAAGTGAAAGGAGGATCAAACGGTATAGCGGTAGTCCAGATCCAACGCTTGTGTTCCCATTGTGGCAGAGCCCACAACCGGTCAGCCTTATGGCACGTTTTTCCAAGCGAGCCTCCGACAAACCGTTCAAGAATAGCAGATGGCAAACACCGTGACTTAGGCGCACCGATGCAAATGTAATACAAAGAAACACATAAATGTAGATAAAATAACATATCATAAGTTCGAGTCAAGTTCTCTAAATCCCTAACAGAGTCGCCAGAAACTGTGGACTCGCCTTTTTCCGCGCCCCCGCCATTTAGAAAGGGTTTGAAAAGAAGGCCTCACAGTTCGGACTCCTGCGGTTCTGAATCTAGTCTCACTAGTGCAATGTGAAACTGATAATTACCAAAGAGTCCAAATCCAGCAAATCGTTTTGAAAAATCAATTTTCAATCAAATAATGCCAAAATTAGACTGCTTTGCCAAATTACAGAGTCGCCACCTAAATATTTTATTCTTGAGGAAATTTAGGAAACCCTGACTCATGCCAAAGGCCACGTGTCCGTCATCACCAAAGTTGCCTCGGCTCGGGAACTTGGGTACGAGGGGGGAAGGTCATGAAATGAGCACCCCTGCTCGCCCGATCAAAGATCGGTCTCTACTAATCATGATATGACGTTTTATAAATATTATGTGTTCTTGTTTCGATTATTAGCTAACTTTACTATGTGGCGCACACAAGCAAGTATAGACTAAGATTGCAAGAATTAGAACAATCAACTCATGTTTGTTTGTGAAAATGGTTTGAATTTGCCACCCTCGAGTGGGCTTAAAAGATACGGATTTGCCACCAAACACAGTGGGCATAAAACATGATTTGCCACAACAAAGTGGGGTTAAAACACACATTCGTTAAATTGTTCCAATTCAAACAATAAGCCTTCGTCCACAGGCATTCAAGCAGTTTAGGATTTAAGCACATAGCCTCATGGCAAGCATGTGAAACATGGTAATATGGCAATCAGACTCATGTAAGCATGCTAAAGCATAAAAACTTACCGAGTACTCCAAGCCAAAACAAAAGCTAGTTAGAAAGATGCATGATACTAACTATACAAGATGCCTAATGCAACACATGCAATAATGCAATTAATAGGCTCGGCTACTAATATGCCATATGAATCAATTTGAACAACATGCGATAAAACACGTATTCAAAAATGTATTGAAATTACGATGCAATTTGAATGATGCGCCGAGCCTTGGTGCATGCAAGACAAATGAATGGATGCAACCATGCGAGCATAAAGTATGCTAATTGAAACATGTCCCTAATCTAACCATCAAAAGCGATTAAATAAAAGGGAGAAAGACGTGGGGTTGGAAGACATACACACACACACACATACACCTATTACAACATTATGCCCTCGCGAAGGAGGGTCCGAATGAATAAGCTAACTAGCTACGCTAATTACGCTAACTATTACAACACAATTGAAACGAATTAACTAACTACACTAAGCTAATTAATTATTACAAACTGAGATTGAATAACTAGTTACACTAACTAATTAATTACAACACTTGTATGAATGAATTAGCTACAACTAACTAATTAAACAAAGCAAGTAAATGGCCTCGAGGGGCGAGGGATGCATGTATGCTCGGCTTCTCTACCCGAAAATGCCACTGTCTTGCCATTGTAGCCTCTGTTTGCACATTTTTTATCACTAAAAATTGCATCAACTTCTAGAACACCTCTGCTCCACCTCAGGAACACACTGAACAACTTTCTTCATTGATG
Organism: Camellia japonica; assembly: GCA_030407325.1. Lineage (NCBI taxonomy): Eukaryota > Viridiplantae > Streptophyta > Magnoliopsida > Ericales > Theaceae > Camellia > Camellia japonica. The sequence goes on from JAPPVO010000010.1 coordinate 101,703,011, forward strand.
GCCGGTCGGCCACCCCTTCCCTGAACTTCCCTTTTTTGCTGCAAGAGAGAGCAAACAAAGGCAAAGCAGTGTATTCTCAAGGAGTGTATGCATTGCTACCCTCCTTATCATCACACAAGTTCAAAGGAGTGCAACTCTTGGCCCTCAAACCATCAACCAAGAATTTCCATGCATGATGGCCAAGGAACCAAGCTTGTACAAGCTTAATAAGTGCAAAACAAGACTCAACAAAACCATTACCCTATCATGCATGATCAAGGGTGATGGTGACCAAGCAAAGTGACACGTTTCATCACTTTGAGTATGAAACGTCCTATTTTTCTCGTGTTCGAATTAACGTCCGATCTGAACACATGCAATGCAACACGAAGATGCTTAATCTTGCCTCTTTTACTGTGTTCATTTTGTTTACACATTTTAACTTACCAATCCATTCTTTAATTGATTAGTCCAAAAGGTGAGTGTCCTCTAATGGAAAGAGGGCTTAAACCACAAGTGCCTTGAGCATGAAAGAGACCTTACGTCATTGGTAATGAACTCCCGAAGGAATTAAACCATTAGGCATGAGGGTCTCAATTTCATGCTTAAGCCAACAAGGGGTTCAAAGCCACTTTCAAAATAAATGAAAGAGTAAAGAATAGAGGGAGATTGCAGAGATTTCAATGCTGAAATGGAGTGCAAAATGACACTAAAGCATGCAAGCAACTCATGCAATTCATGTTTAAAAGCCTAAAAACATTAAGCTAGTGAAGCCCCTTTACACTACAACTACACAATATAAGCCTCAAAGGACTAAACTAGCTCAAAACAGAGCTAAAACCAGTCAAAACAGTAGCAAAAACATGCTGAGATTAAGGTACAAAATGCTAGAAAAACATGCTCACATGTTAAGCTATCTAGGCATGCAAACAAGACACAAGGAGGGGAGGCTAACCCCTCCAAATTTGGACTTCAAAACAAGGTTTTTGACACTAAAATAACTCTGAATTTCAGTGGCTTAAAGGCCCAAAAAGTTTGATTTGAATATGCTAAAATATGGTGCAAAAGTTTACACAAGTAGGCAACAAGAAGGGTGGATCACCCCTTAGCACAAAATAACCTCAAACCATCATGTTAAGTCTCAAAAACCAAAGTTTTTTTTTTTTTGGTAGTTGAAAACCAGCTCAAAAACAATACAAAAGGATGGCAAAATGAGTAGCCAAAGCAAGCTTACAAGGTGGGTCTTATACCTCTTGAAGCACAGCACAAAATAGGCACAAATTCCATCTCAAACCTCTTTCAAGAGCTCAAACTAGACCCCAAAGAACCTCAGCTCAAAGGTGAGAGTGTTTGGTTAAGGCTTGATGTGCAAAGGTGTAGAGAAATAAGACTTTAAGGCACAAAACAAGAAGAGAGAGAGAGAGAATTCTAGAGAGAGAGAGAGAAATTTGATCCAAATTTGCTAACCCCTCAAAATGGGGGAGAGCACCCCCTATATATAGAAAATCAAGGTTTAGGCTTGAAATCATCCTACCATACACGTGTATGGAGATGCACTTCAATGAACAACAGCTAGCACAACTAGCAAACAAATATCTAAAAAAAGAGACAAATGGCTGTCGGCCACTTTAAGTGGCCATCGGCCACTATTAGTAGCCGACCGGCCACCACAAGTGGCCGACAAGCACAACTAGTGGCCGACAAGGCCTAGGACTGGCTGACAAGTTCCCTCCCCCTTCCAAGCAAGAGGCAACAAGGTTTTGGCTCAAAAACAAGCACAAAACAAATAGGTTTAGAGGCTTAAAGACAAAGCGTTCCGCCGAGGACTTCGGGTGCTCAAAACAAGCACAAACAAGCACAAACAAGCACAATCATCGAGTGCACAAACGATGACGTCCAAGTCTTGAGGTCGGTCAAAAATAGGGTGTCTACACCCTAGTTTTGGCAGATCCAACATTTGATTGATTGAAGCGGCTCAAGGCTTGAAAGAAGGCAAGAGTTGCATTGGTTTGACGCTGGCCGAGACCTTGATAGGCTTAGATGCCTTTCATCAACGAGAGACCACCAGATTCGCGAGGAGTCCACTACTTCTTCAGGTATTGTTTCCCACCCTTTCTCATATGTGCTTCTCACATCATTCGACACTCATGCTCTATTTTTCTCTCACGTCCATTTTCTTACTTTTCTCTCAACACACATCTCTCTATTCTTTAATCTCTCTTATTTTTCGTCCCTTCCCAGGTATGGCTTACGGATAAGCTGAAGGTAGTGAACTCTTGCCCTGAGTACTTAGCTCAAGGTTATTTCTTCCGCCACCGACTAGTGGATTTCCCGAAAGAGAGATGGTGATGTAACTGGATGTGCAACAAGTCTGTGACCGACATAGCTTGGCATTGCCCCTGGCTTAATCTGACCGAGATGAGTTACAGCATGGCTCGACAGCCTGGCATACAGTTGATTGGCCTCACATATTGCGTGTTCTATTTTCCTTTCCGGTTTCGACACCAGTTCGGGCATGATTAGACCAACCTAGGGGAAGGAGTAGAATATCCAGCTTCATTCCCCATTCGTGGTTCACACTTGGCTAGGTACCTCACTGCCTGGAGGACAAGGGAACTTCTGGTCCCTGCGCTTAGTTTCAGTTATGCCCTTTCTGGCAAGTGCTTGGCTTGGCTCGAGGATAAAGCACAAACCGGCCCCCTTTTGGCTTCAGAAGCTCCCACAAGCTCAAGCAAAGGACGCAGGAGCACTTGACTCACCTATGCCCCTAGTTTATTTTTTTGACTTTTCTTTTCAAGTTTTATGATGTAATAAAAGCAACTTTGATTTGTATTAGAGAGTTGGAGAACTTTATGTTGAAATCAATGAAATGAAAGTTGTGAGTACTAAAATTTTTCTTTTTGGTCCAAAACTGGTCTAAGTTGTAAAAGGTAAAATTTTGAATAAAATCAAATTTTATTAAAACTTTCCAAAACTATTTTCTAAAAGGGTCACCACCTGACACGCACGGAATCAATCCTCAAGATGTATAACCCCGAATCAAAAGATCATAAATGCCCCTTGATTGTATACACTGTTCTGTATTGTAACCAGCTCCTTTTCCCAGAATGAAGATCACAACCGAACTATCAGGTAAAGAACAAACAAAGATGACCTAATCAAACACATGGACAGGACAGTTGAGTTGGAGGTGATAACGGCCGAATTTTAGGATGAAGTTACCTACGTATCTCAAAGATGGGAATCAGGCCTTACGTAGTTCGGTTCAAGTTCACTCGAGTATTAACTCTCTCCTTTTGCACTCTAACTTTTGCCAAAGTCGCCCTTTAGGGTTTTCAACCTTGCGAGCTCAGTTTTTCTTTAGTTCTAATTTTTCATGCTCTAACTTTTGCCTAGGTCGCCCTTCCAGGTTTTCAGCCTAGCGAGCCTCTTAGGGATAGTATTTTTTCAACTTGTCCATGTTGATTGGTCGTGAAAATTCCAAGTCATCTAAGTCTCTACCTGACCAGATAGCTTTGATAATGTAAAGACCAATGTAATTGGGTCTAAACTTGCCCCTAGGGTCGTGAATGGGAGCTCGATTGTCTTTCAGCACCATATCCCCCACTTTGAGATTTCGGGACTTAACTTTCTTGTTAAAAGCCCTGGCAATTCTGTGTTGGTAGCCTTGAACATGTTACAATGCCTTCAGCCTTCTCTCATAAAAAAAGCATCAACTCCTTGTAGACACCCCATTTTTGACCGACCTTAAGACTCAGACGTCACCGATTGAGCGCTTGGTGATGTTGCATATTGTGCTCGTTCTGAGGTTGCGGAGTCCCGGCTGCGAGCCTTGCCTCCGGACTTCCGGACTCTTTTGTGCTTTTCCTCGGTTTGCGAACCAGGCTCTGTTTTCTCTATTTTCTCTTCCCGAAGGGAGGGAGAGGTCTCAGATCATCTCTCAATGGCCGTGGGCTACGTTTCGTGGTCATAGGCCATTTTTCCCATTTCGGAGCCCGGTTCCCGGTTTTCGGAGCCGTCAGGCCGTGTGCCTCGGTTCGGGACCGCTTAACCACCTCCGTTTGCCCCGGTTTTTGGCTTATCTTATTTACTCCCTTTTGAGGGACACTGTGGTCCGAGAGACCAACTTCGTGGTTGAGCACCACTCCCGGTGCCTAACAGCCCACTTTCGGGGCCCCGAACTGCGTGTTTCGGCTCCCGAACCTTCATTCTACATTTTTGGGCTCCGACCCGAACTTGAGATAGTCATATTTTGAACTCCTTTTCATGTTTGATTAAGGACCTCTTGATGTTTGACATCTCCATCTATCACTTGCTTCTTTACCCCTCCATTTTCCCCTTTTCTTGCACGATAGTTTAGGCCTACTTGTATTTATTTTCGTGGCTTGATGTAAACTAGAAAGTGTCTTATTTTGAGCCCTCTTCAACTTTGTTGAAGGGCTCTCGGCCATTTGGGACCCGCTATCACTTGCCCCTTTAGCTCACCTTTTGGCCATTTTGGGGGAATTTTGAATCCGAATTTCCCCCTCTTTTTCCATCCCTTTTTGTCTATAAAACCAGAGCTCCAGCTGCATTTTTTCTGGGTTAGAAGACTTTGGTTTGAGTCTCATATATACAATCTCTCTCTCTCTATATTTCAAGCACCAAAACCCTAAAAGTCCTACACCATTTCTTCACCACCACCTAGCACCACCACCACCACTCCATTCCAGCGGCTTGGAGGACCTTCTCAGAGGCTAGAAGTGCTGTATTTTGGACCAAGAGGCTGCTAAAGTTTGGTTCTTCAAGGGTGAGTCTCGTTTTTCCTTTTTTTGCTCTTTTCTTGGTCTATATCTTAGCCCTTCTTGCTTATACATTTGAGCTCCGACAAAAACTGAAAGTAGCATTTTTTTGAGCTCTATTTCATCTTTACTGTTTGAGACCCCCTTTTGGTACTTGCCTCTTTAGCCCTCTTTGTGCCATATTTTTGCATGATATTTTTAGCCTATGTGTAGTCTGTTTTGAGCTGATGTAAACTGTGAATAGGCTTATTTTGAGCCCTTCTTCAACATTGAAGAAGGGCTCATCCTTGTTTGGGACCTCCATGTGTCACTTGCCATTGACCCCTCTTTGGTCCCCATTTTTGCATGATTTATTAGCCTATTGTGCTCTGTTTTTGACCTGATCAGAACTGAAAAGGGTCTATTTTGACCCCCTTCCATGTTCATTGAGGGTCTTTGGCTGTTTGATGCATATTTTGTATACTTCATGTTATAGCCTCTTTGGCCTCATTTGCATGAGATTTTAGCATACTTGTATCTTTTTTTGGGGCTTTATAAACTGAAGTCATATTTTTGGTCCCTCTTCAATTGTAGAAGGTTTCCTGTTTGGGCCAGCATTACTTGCTTCATTACCTCCCTTGCGGAGCCATTTTTGTATGCTAATTTAGCCCACTTGGCCCACTGTTTGGCCTCACTCTAAACTGTAAAAATGCTTGTCTCGGGGCTTCCTTGCTTCTGTCTTTTCATTCATGTTCAAATTATGTTTGCATTGTATAGCTATAGGCCATTTCATGCGCCAAAATCCGTGTTTCGGGACTCGTTCCATGCATCGGGTTTCATTTTACCGGGTTTCGGGGCTGTTTTGCATCATTTTTTACCTCTGATTTTTGCATGATAGTATGCCATATTCCATGTTTGCCATGTCTTGTTAGAGTGGCATTCCGTGCCGTAGGTTCGGTCCTCGGTTTGCGTGCACGCGTGCACGTATCCGAGTTGTCTCATTTTCATCTTATGGCCTCCTATGTGAGTGTGGCTGAGGTCCACTCATGTTGGTGTAAGTCCATTATGCATTGTGTATGCCATTTCATTCATAGCATTGTGTATGCTAGGTGTATGTTAGCGCATTGTATGCCATGTTATCTCGTGCATTGTGTATGCCATTCCATAACATTGTGCATGTTAGGATTGTATCTTAGTTGCATTTCATGCATGTCATGCATATTGCATCGTGTTCGGGATAGGAGTTAGCCCGGGCACGGGAAACGAGGTACGTTCGTACTCCGAGTGACGGAACGTGTCTCAATTCCCCAGTCACCGACACTCCGGATTATCCATGATGGAGTTAGGTTTTGTCGTGTTTTCATGTGCATTCATTCCATATCGAGTTGTGCAATTCGACTCCTCGGCCATCATGCATCGAGATGCGTGATTGGTGGCACGAGGATCGAGACATGCATACATTTGTGAAAATACATTGCCATGCCCCTTTCCTGCTCTCTGTTGCAGGAAAATGAAGAATCAGCAACTTTTCAGAGCTTGGCACGCATTTCAAGAACAGGTGCAAACAGAGGCTAATTGGGGCATCGTCATGGATTTCCGCACAAGGCAACCCGAACATGCATCATTCATCACCCGGATCAGAATCAAGGCAGTCCCCGGCTTGCATGCCAGTTTTTCTTTTCTTAGTTAATTTGTAATTAATTAGGAATTTGTATTATTTGGACTGTATTATTTGGACTGTACTATTCTTTTATTCGGGACTGTATATTTATTTGGACCCTCTGTGCGAGGGCATAATTGTAATAAGTGTGGTGAGTGTGATGTATGTCTTCCAACCCCACGTCTTTCTTCCCTTTTATTTACCTGCTTATGATGGTTAGATTAGGGCATATTTCAATTAGCATACAGTATGATAGCATGTTTGCATTCATTCATCTGTTTTGCACGCACCGGGCTCGGCGCATCATACAACTGCATTTGTATTTCAATTCCAAATTGAATACGTGTTAGTTGTAGCATTCCATATGCCATGTTTAGAATAGCCGAGCCTGCTATAGTTGCATTTTTGCATGTGTTGCATTAGGCAATTCTGTGTATCTAGGATCATGCATGGATTTCTAATGAGTTTCTGTTTTGGCTTGGAGTACTCGGTGAGTTTTTATGCTTTAGCATCCTTGCATGCGTGTGAGTGTTGCCATGAATAGCATGCTTACCATGAGGCTAACTGCTTATGTGATATAACTGCCTTGAATGCCTGTGGGTGAAGGTTGTTATTGAATTGGGACAATTCATCAAATGTTTGTTTTAAGCCCACTAGATAGTGGCAAAATCATGTTTTCTAAGCCCACCCGAGGGTGGCAAATCACGTCTTAGCCTACCTGCGGGTAGCACCATCAAACCATTTTCAAACAAACAAACATGAAATGTTTTGTTCCAATTCAGGCGATCCAGTCTATACTTGTATGCTGTGCGCATCACATAGTAACTAGGCTAATAACCGGAATAAGAACGCACAATGTTTTCAAAATAGATATCATGGTTAGTAGAGGCCGGTCTTTGACCGGGCGAGCGGGGGTGCTCACGAAGTGACCTTCCCCAATCGTACCCAAGTTCCCGAGCCGAGGCAACTTTGGTGATGACGGACACGTGGCCTTTGGCACCGAGTCAGGGTTTCCTAAATTTCCCATTAAAAAAAATTTAGGTGGCGACTCTGTATCTGGCAAAGCAGTCCATGTTTGGCACTTCTTTTCAAAAAATCTGTTTTCAAAATCGATTGCCGGATTTGGACTCTTTGGTTCAAGATTAAGAACCGTGACATTTGAGTCCTTGAACTGTAGTGACCCCAATATGAACGGAACGGGACTTAACCCTCCCGGGGCGTTTGGGGACGTCTACAGTTTCTGGCGACTCTGCTGGGGATTTAGAGAACTTGACTCGAACTCATGATATCTGTTTTGACTACACTGTGTGTTTCTTTGCATTGCATTTGCATTGGTGCGCCTAGGACACCGTGTTTGCCATCTGCTATTCCTGAACGGTTTGCCGGAGGCTTGTCTTGTCAAGGCATGACCATAAGGCTGACTGGTTGTGGGCTCTGCCAGTATGGGAACACAAACCCCGGTTTTACCGGGGCACCCTTTTTGACCATTTGACCTAGTGCATATTCGGATCCATAGTGACCATTCCAAACTAGGACAGGTTGCTTACCCGATATAGGTTGTTTGAAACCGTTGCGTGCGTAGTGAAACCCTAGTTCCTGACAAAATAGGACAGGGAAACCCTACCCCAACATAGGGGTGTTTTGGCTCTCACTTGTCTGCTATGTGCTTTTAGAGTGCGTCTCTACAGGAATGCATGTATCGGTTTACAAGTCTGGCATCAGGCCTGCGGGCATTACTATCAGTATTTGGGAGTCAGCTTTACCTGTGGGTATCAGACTCAGATTTGAGGCTGAATTTTGGGGGGCAGAATTCAGTAGAGGGCACAGTCATCCTGCTACACTCGTATCTGTTTTGGTGAAGTTGAGCTGAGGTGCTGTCTGTTTTCTCTTTTGTTAGGTAGTCTTGGAACCATAGCTTCAGAAGGCTCCGATATCCCCGAGGTTCATCGAACTTGTGCTAATAGACTTTGTCAGGTCAGAGGTTCAGTTCAAGGCAATCAGTGGCAGGGTAAAAGGGCCAGTCAGGCACAAATCACCAGTTCAGCAGTTACCAGATCAGGGCCCTTATCCACCCCACCAGTGAACAGTTAGGCTGAGGTCTCAGTTTCTACTGCAGGGATAGATACCAGTCAGTTAGATGGATCAACAGAATACGTCAGGGGTGGAGGCAATGATGCGTCAGATGCAGGAAACTATGAAACTCATGCAGCAAGACGCTTCCGCCAAGCGGAATTCTCCAAGCAGCAGGCTGCAATCATGGCTCAGCAGGCCGAGCTCATCACCAGGCTGCAACAGCAAAGCGGCGCGTCCGCTTCACAACAAGTTCCTTCCCTAGCAGGAGCTCCAGCACCTGGGAGACGCCAAATGTCCAGGAAGGTACGGACATTCCGGTAGGGCCGGCTCCGCCCCCAATTTTACCCCAACTATCCAAAACACCTACCAATCTACCGGACTCTCCCTCGAGTTCGAGGTCGACCCCACAGCGTTGAAGTTGAGCAAGCTTGAAAAGTTGTTCAAGAAATCCCAGGGGTAAAGTCCATCCCGGACATTGAGGACGGGTACACCGACGCAGCTGTGACACTGCCGGACAGGTTCAAGATGCCTCACATCGACCGTTTTGACGGTCAGGAGATCCCATGGTCCACCTGAGTTTGTTTTCAGATGTTCTGCGCCCGATGGGCTTGACAAGATTACAGAAGCTTTCCCTTTTTGGCAGGACCTGTCGGTATTGCGGCCATCTGGTACGCCAAATTGGAGGATTCAGTGAAACGAAGCTGGGAGGAGATGGCCGAGGCCTTCGTCGCACAATATTCATACAATACCCAAATCGAGATTACGACCCGTGATCTTGAGACGACGAGGCAGGAGCCTAAGGAGAGCTTCTCAGAATTCGTGGCCCGCTAGAGGGCCAAAGCCTCAATGATGACCATTAGGCCAACGGATAAGGATCAAATACGGATGGTTGTGCGCAACCTCCAGCCCAAACTAATGCAGAAAATGATCGTGCTCCCCTTCCCTACCTTTTTAGATTTGCATGAGATGGGAGTACAGATCGAGGATGCTATGAAGCAGGGCCTCATTGACCAGGAGAAGGAGCAGCCCAGGAGGGCGTTTACCCGCAGTTCGAATGCGACCACCAGCGGTGACGCAGCTGCAAGATCTTCCGAAGTGGGCATGGTCGCCACCACCACACCAAGAGCAGCCACCCCCTTTGTTGGTGCATCCACTTCAAACCCCCGAACTTCAGACTATCTACCCCGAGGCAAGAGGGTTTTCACCCCACTCTATATGTCTTTGTCTAAAGCCCTGGGGGTCCTACTCAGGAAAGGACATCTGAAACCGTTAGAGCAACGGCCTCTACCCGATCCTCTCCCTCCAAAGCATGACCCGACTAAGTACTGTGCTTTCCATCAACAAACCGGTCATGACACCGACAGTTGCGTCCGTCTCCGCCACGAGATACAAAATTTGATTGACAACGGGTCATCCCCGCACCAGGTCCTGCAAAGTCTATCGGCACTTGATCAGTGAACTTGTGGGAGATAATGTGATGTGATCGAGGGATGAACCACCTGCGGGCGACGTTCAGTTTATTTCAGATATGGTGGATGGCATGCACTATTTTGAGCATTTGCGAATGCTAGCTTTTGTGCTTTCTGACTTGGGTATTGGGTCAGTCTTGTTGTTTTTGAGTCTGTCCTTTTGTTTTGAGTCAGTCTCTTTTGTTTTGGGTCAGTCTTGTTGTTTTTGAGTCTGTCCTTTTGTTTTGAGTCAGTCTCTTTTGTTTTGGGTCTGTCTTGTTGTATTGAGTCAGTCCTATTGTATAGGAGTCGGGTGATTCCGGGGGGGGGGGGGGGGGTTACCTCGGGCATCACCATTTTGTTTTGTGTTTGTCTTTTCGTTTTGTTTTGAGTCTGTTTCTGCCTTGGAGCCAGTAACGCCAACAGATTTGAATGAACAGTAGTGTTTTTTTTCATGCTTTTGTGTTTGCTTCTGCCGTGTGCCAGTTGTACTAGAAATTCCAAATGAGATGGCAGTATTTGACTAGAAGCTGTGTCTTTTTTGTGCCTTGAATTCATTGCATCGACCTAAGTTTTCCAAAAGCTTTTTGAACACTACGGTGAAAACGAAGAGGAAAGAATTCCTCGGGTTTTGCAAAATTTTGATCAATTGAGAGAAAGAGAGGCGTGCTAAGCCCTTAATGAATGAAATCATGCTTGTTAGTGTGAGTACTGGGAAGGATCCTGGCTTGATCCAGATTGGTTCTACATGTCTTCAGCGCGAGCGATTTGTCGCTTTCTTAAAAACTTTCAAAAAATGTTTTGCGCGGTCTGCGAAGACCTGTGTAGAATCGCTCTTGAGATTTTACAGCTTAGGATCGCTCTCAGCCTCGAGACTTGACCCTCACTTTCAAACCTTGAACTGGGATTCGAATGTTCAACGGTCAACTACAATGTGAGGCCTGTGTGGCCAGATTTGAAGCAGCCCTCGAACAAGAGGCGCCAAAGTCAGATCAAGGAGATCAGACCTCATCAGAAGAAGGTTGCGAAGCCAAATCAGAAGCACCCCTCGAACTAGGGGCAAAAATATCCGATGTGCTCGAAGAGCCGAAGATAGATCCTTCTGCGAATCAATACAGCAGTCATTTTCCTGGATTCAGATGACTTCAGGATCTCAAAACCATTTGGCATGGACCTGTTACACTTTTACCCTTTGAGAGGCTCGCTGGGCCGAAAACCCGAAGGGCGACCCAGGCAAAAGTTAGAGCAAGAAAAGATATATACAAAAGCAAAAAAAAAGAAAAAGAAGAAAAGAGAAAAAAGAAGAAAAGCAAAAAGAAAAAGAAGAAAAAAAAAAAAAGAAAAGAAAGAAGAAAAGAATTGAAAAGAAAAGAAAAACAGAAGCTCGCAAGGTCGAAAACCCGCAACGGGCGCCTTGGCAAAAGTTAGAGCCTAAAAGGGAGAGGTTAATACCCGAGTGTACCTTACCCCGAACTACGTAAGGCTTGATTCCCATCTTTGGGATACGTAGGCAACTTCATCCTGAAGTCCAGCCGTAAAACAATTCAAATTCGATTGTGTCCATGCAATGGTTCTGGTCATCTTTGTCTTCTCTGTATCTGAGGATTTGGTTGTGTTCGTCACTCTGAGGACTGACTACAATGCGCTGCGGTGCTATCCAAACAAGGGGCAACTTTCCGTTGCCATTCAATGCACTGCGGTGCCGTTCAAACAAGGGGCAACTTTCCGTTGCCATTCAGTGTGCTGCGGCGCCATCCAAACAAGGGGCAACTCTTCGTTGCCATTCAGTGTGCCGCGGCGCCATTCAAACAAGGGGCAACTTTCCGTTGCCATTCAATGTGCCGCGGTGCCGTTCAAACAAGGGGCAACTTTCCGTTGCCATGCAGCTCCCCTCCAGCAAGGGGCAATTTTCCTTCGAATATGAAGTTGTGCATCTCGAGAGTGGGTTCTATGCTCATTGAGCAGTGGCCGTTTGCAAAAATAGTTTTTGAGAATTTTTACTAAGGTTGACTAATTTCCTCGAAAATTGTTTCATCTTTTCCAAAAACTGGACCATTTCTTGGACCCAAAAAAGGAAAATTTTCAGTGCTCATAGCCTGACTTGCATGATTTCAAATCAAAAATCGAACAAGCATGTTAATCTAACTCTCATTTTGGTCAAAATTGTTTTAGTAGAAAGCAAAAACAAAACATGGTCAACATGATGAACTAGGGGCACAGTTGAGTTAGGTTCTCTGTCTTTTTCCCTTTATCAACGCACTTGCCAGAAAGGGCACTCTACTTGCCAGAAAAGGGCACAACTGAAGCTAACAACAAAGGGCTGAAAGCTCTCTCACCCTCCAAGCAACGAGGATCAAGCCACGTGCGAAGCACGAACTGAATGGGGCAAGATATTCCATTCCTCATCTGGACATATCTGATCACGTCCAAACTCCCCGGCAGAGCATCGTCAACCGAGGTCAGCTGCAGATTTGCTACACACCCAGTTGTAGCACAGCCCCTCTGTGGGAGAACTCACTAGCTGCGCGCAGAAGAAGAAGAATCTAGCAGAATGCTAGGGGCACGAGGCCACAACTTGCTGTTTATCCATCAACCACCCAGGGGAGGGATTTAAAATGAGAGATTGAAGAATAGAGAGATGTGCGCTGAGAGGAAAAGTGAGGAAAAAGGGCTTTTTTTTTTTTTTTCCAGAAAAACAGAGCTTGAGGGCCGAGTGATGTGAGAATCACAAATGAGAAAGGGTGGGAAATAATACCCAGAGAAACTGGCTCCTCGTGCACTGAGAGGTCTCTTGTCTTTGTAACATGTCTGTGTGTCGTGTCTTTTGTTTTGTTTTTCTCGATTCCTGCTTTGAGTCGTTCCGAGTGTGTCTCGGTGTGTTTAGGTTGTTTACCTTTATTTTTCGTTGTTAGGTCGTCTTTGCTGTGTTCAGTTGTAGGCTCAATACCCGGTCGAGAACTCATTTTCTCAATCTCAAAAATGATTTGTTGTGTGCTTAGAGTGCTGTGTCATTCTCCACATTTGTGCAAAAAAAGGAATTTGTTCTTTCGAAAACTGCAGGGTTTAACCCAGGTCATGTGAGAACAGTGAAACAAGGACCTATCTGAAGCTATGTGGGTTCCAAATTGCAAAGCAAAAGAAAAGAGGGAAAATCGAAGCAGCTGAGTGTGTTTCACCTTCAGCGAATTCTAAGATTGTACCTCTTCAGACCTTGTCAGTGTTCCGAAGAATGAGCGTGCCTCTATCCCAAGTGTAAGCCTGCTTCAAGTCAGAATGGCGATTAAAGCAGCAACAGATGTTATCTCTCTCTAATATGAACAGGGTGTGCCCGTTTTTGAGCTGAATGTGTTGCAAACCCCTCCGAAAGGTAAATCGGAGGTCGCATTTTAATCTGGTCTCGTTAAGGCTTGTATTCCCTTATTCGGCATTTTGTTTCAAATATGCGTTGTCACGCACATTCCACTTGCATTGTTATGCATCCTTCCACCCGCATTGTTATGCACTTCTCATGCTTGCATTGTGATGCCCATTTCAATTGCATTATTATGCACCCACTTCACTAGCATTGTTATTCTCATTCATTGCATTGATTATGCACATCTATCTTGCATTGTTATGTACCTTTTCACTTGCAATTGTCTTTCCTTCTCCTCGCACGTGCGACGGGTCAGACTTCCTCTGGTTTAGAGCATTTGGAATACGTTCCAATGCTTATCCCTTTTCCGAAACACCGGGATACGTCCCTACGTTTCTCTCTTCTTTCTGAAACACCGGGATACGTCCCTAAGTTTCTCTCTCTTTTCGAAACACCGGGATACGTCCCTATGTTTCTCTTGCCTTTCCGAACACCGGGATACGTCCCTATGTTTCACATTCCTTGCGGAACACCGGGATACGTCCCTATGTTTCACATTCCTTGCGGAACACCGGGATACGTCCCTATGTTTCACATTCCTTGCGAACACCGGGATACGTCCCTATGTTTCACATTCCTTGCGAACACCGGGATACGTCCCTATGTTTCTCATTCCTTGCAGAACACCGGGATACGTCCTATGTTTCTCCTTCCTCCTGAAACACCGGATACGTCCCTATGTTTCTCCTTCTTTTCTAACCACTGGGATACGTCCCTAATCTTTGGGATACGTCCCTAACCTCTGGGATACGTCCCTAAACCTTGGGATACGTCCCTAATCTTTGGGATACGTCCCTAACCTTTGGGATACGTCCCTAACCTTGGGATACGTCCCTAATCTTTGGGATACGTCCCTAACCTTTGGGATACGTCCTAATCTGGGATACGTCCCTAATCTCTGGGATACGTCCCTAACCTTGGGATACGTCCCTAAACCTTGGGATACGTCCCTAAACTTGGGATACGTCCCTAAATCTTGGGATACGTCCCTAAACACGGATACGTCCAAACTTATACGTCCCTAAACACCGGGATACGTCCCTATGTTTCTTTGCATGATCATAAGTTATGTTCGGCTTCTTGCATTGTCAGTTGCATTTTGCCCCTGCCTGCGGGCATGCCTGCGGGCACATCTTTGTCTATCTTGTCTGCTTTGTCTAAGTCTTCGGCCTTGTCAAAAATGGGTCGTCTCTGGGCTTTGACATTCACTCCCGTCATTCTTATGACTTTCGAGTTCTGTCAAAGAGGGGCAACTGTAGACACCCCATTTTTGACCGACCTTAAGACTCAGACGTCACCGATTGAGCGCTTGGTGATGTTGCATATTGTGCTCGTTCTGAGGTTGCGGAGTCCCGGCTGCGAGCCTTGCCTCCGGACTTCCGGACTCTTTTGTGCTTTTTCTCGGTTTGCGAACCAGGCTCTGTTTTCTCTGTTTTCTCTTCCCGAAGGGAGGGAGAGGTCTTGTAGATCATCTCTCAATGGCCGTGGGCTACGTTTCGTGGTCATAGGCCATTTTTCCCATTTCGGAGCCCGATTCCCGGTTTTCGGAGCCGTCAGGCCGTGTGCCTCGGTTCGGGACCGCTTAACCACCTCCGTTTGCCCCGGTTTTTGGCACTTATCTTTTTCACTCCCTTTTGAGGGACACTGTGGTCCGAGAGACCAACTTCGTGGTTGAGCACCACTCCCGGTGCCTAACAGCCCACTTTCGGGGCCCCGAACTGCGTGTTTCAGCTCCCGAACCTTCATTCTACATTTTTGGGCTCCGACCCGAAATTGAGATAGTCATATTTTGAACTCCTTTTCATGTTTGATTAAGGACCTCTTGATGTTTGACATCTCCGTCTATCACTTGCTTCTTTACCCCTCCATTTTCCCCTTTTCTTGCACGATAGTTTAGGCCTACTTGTATTTATTTTCGTGGCTTGATGTAAACTAGAAAGTGTCTTATTTTGATCCTCTCTTCAACTTTGTTGAAGGGCTCTCGGCCATTTGGGACCCGAAGCTATCACTTGCCCCTTTAGCTCACCTTTTGGCCATTTTGGGGGGAATTTTGAATCCGAATTTCCCCCTCTTTTCCATCCCTTTTTGTCTATAAAACCAGAGCTCCAGCTGCATTTTTTCTGGGTTAGAAGACTTTGGTTTGAGTCTCATATATACAATCTCTCTCTCTCTATATTTCAAGCACCAAAACCCTAAAAGTCCTACACCATTTCTTCACCACCACCACCACTCCATTCCAGTGGCTTGGAGGACCTTCTCAGAGGCTAGAAGTGCTGTATTTTGGACCAAGAGGCTGCTAAAGTTTGGTTCTTCAAGGGTGAGTCTCGTTTTTTCCTTTTTTGCTCTTTTCTTGGTCTATATCTTAGCCCTTCTTGCTTATACATTTGAGCTCCGACCAAAACTGAAAGTAGCATTTTTTTGAGCTCTATTTCATCTTTCATTAAGGGTCTCTCACTGTTTGAGACCCCCTTTTGGTACTTGCCTCTTTAGCCCTCTTTGTGCCATATTTTTGCATGATATTTTTGCCTATGTGTAGTCTGTTTTGAGCTCTGAGTAAACTGTGATAGGCTTATTTTGAGCCCTTCTTCAACATTGAAGAAGGGCTCATCCTTGTTTGGGACCTCCATGTGTCACTTGCCATTGAACCCCTCTTTGGTCCCCATTTTTGCATGATTTATTAGCCTATTGTGTCTCTGTTTTTGACCTGAGCAGAACTGAAAAGGGCTATTTTCCCCCCTTGTCATGTTTATTAGGGTCTTTCTGTTTGAGCATTTTTGTATACTTTGTTATAGCCTCTTTGGCCTCATTTGCATGACATTTTAGCATACTTGTATTTTGTTTTGGGGCTTTATAAACTGAAGTCTCATTTTTGGTCCCTCTTCATGTTAGAAGGCTTTCTGTTTGGGCACATTACCACTTGCTTCATTACCTCCCTTGCGAGCCATTTTTGTATGCTAATTTAGCCCACTTGGCCCTGTTTGGCCTCATCTAAACTGTAAAAATGCTTGTCTCGGGGCTGCCTTGCTTCTGTCTTTTCATTTCATGTTCAAATTATGTTTCATTGTATAGCTATAGGCCATTTCATGCGCCAAAATCCGTGTTTCGGGACTCGTTCCATGCATCGGGTTTCATTTCACCGGGTTTCGGGGCTGTTTTGCATCATTTTGCCTCTGATTTTTGCATGATAGTATGCCATATTCCATGTTTGCCATGTCTTGTTAGAGTGGCATTCGTGCCGTAGGTTCGGTCCTCGGTTTGCGTGCACGTCTCGAGTTGTTCATTTTCATCTTATGGCCTCCTATGTGAGTGTGGCTGAGGTCCACTCATGTTGGTGTAAGTCCATTATGCATTGTGTATGCCATTTCATTCATAGCATTGTGTATGCTAGGTGTATGTTAGCGCATTGTGTATGCCATGTTACCTCGTGCATTGTGTATGCCATTCCATAACATTGTGCATGTTAGGATTGTATCTTAGTTGCATTTCATGCATGTCATGCATATTGCATCGTGTTCGGGATAGGAGTTAGCCCGGGCACGGGAAACGAGGTACGTTCCGTACTCCGAGTGACGGAACGTGTCTCAATTCCCAGTCACCGACACTCCGGATCATCCATGATGGAGTTAGGTTTTGTTGTGTTTTCATGTGCATTCATTCCATATTGAGTTGTGCAATTCGACTCCTCGGCCATCATGCATCGAGATGCGTGATTGGTGGCACGAGGATCGAGACATGCATACATTTGTGAAAATACATTGCCATGCCCTTTCCTGCTCTCTGTTGCAGCAAAATGAAGAATCAGCAACTTTTCCGAGCTTGGCACGCATTTCAAGAACAGGTGCAAACAGAGGCTAATTGGGGCATCGTCATGGATTTCCGCACAAAGGCAACCCGAACATGCATCATTCATCACCCGGATCAGAATCAAGGCAGTCCCGGCTTGCATGCCAGTCTTTTCTTTTCTTAGTTAATTTGTAAATTAATTAGGAATTTGTATTATTTGGACTGTATTATTTGGACTGTACTATTCTTTTATTCGGGACTGTATATTTATTTGGACCCTCTGTGCGAGGGCATAATTGTAATAAGTGTGGGTGAGTGTGATGTATGTCTTCCAACCCCACATCTTTCTTCCCTTTTATTTACCTGCTTATGATGGTTAGATTAGGGCATATTTCAATTAGCATATAGTATGACAGCATGTTTGCATCATTCATCTGTTTTGCACGCACCAGGCTCGGCGCATCATACAAACTGCATTTGTATTTCAATTCCAAATTGAATACGTGTTAGTTGTAGCATTCTACATGCCATGTTTAGAATAGCCGAGCTTGCTATAGTTTGCATTTTTGCATGTGTTGCATTAGACAATTCTGTGTATCTAGGATCATGCATGGATTTCTAATGAGTTTCTGTTTTGGCTTGGAGTACTCGGTGAGTTTTTATGCTTTAGCATCCTTGCACGCGTGTGAGTGTTGCCATGAATAGCATGCTTACCATGAGGCTAACTGCTTATGTGATATAACTGCCTTAATGCCTGTGGGTGAAGGTTGTGTTACTTGATTGGACAATTCATCAAATGTTTGTTTTAAGCCCACTAGATAGTGGCAAAATCATGTTTTCTAAGCCCACCCGAGGGTGGCAAATTCACGTCTTAGCCTACCTGCGGGTAGCACCATCAAACCATTTTCAAACAAACAAACATGAAATGTTTTGTTCCAATTCAGGCGATCCAGTCTATACTTGTATGCTGTGCGCATCACATAGTAAATCTAGGCTAATAACCGGAATAAGAACGCACAATGTTTTCAAAATAAGATATCATGGTTAGTAGAGGCCGGTCTTTGACCGGGCGAGCGGGGGTGCTCACGAAGTGACCTTCCCCAATCGTACCCAAGTTCCCGAGCCGAGGCAACTTTGGTGATGACGGACACGTGGCCTTTGGCACCGAGTCAGGGTTTCCTAAATTTCCCATTAAAAAAACATTTAGGTGGCGACTCTGTATCTGGCAAAACAGTCCATGTTTGGCACTTCTTTTCAAAAAATCTGTTTTCAAAATCGATCTGCCGGATTTGGACTCTTTGGTTCAGGATTAAGAACCGTGACATTTGAGTCCTTGAACTGTAGTGACCCCAATATGAACGAAACGGGACTTAACCCTCCCGGGGCGTTCAGGGACGTCTACACTCCTGAAATCTGCTCTATTGCCAGTCTGCCTCTACTATCTGATACTCAACCATAACTCACAGCGATGGGACTTCTATTTCAATTGGCAAAACGGCTTCCATGCCATAGATGAGAGAATAAGGGGTTACCCCTGTAGACATCCGGATCTAAGTTTTGTAACCCCAGAGTGTGAATGATAATTTGTCTGGCCAGTCTCTGTAGATCTCAACCATCTTCTGCAAGATGTTCTTGATGTTCTTGTTGGCGGCTTCGACAGCTCCATTGGTTTGTGGCCTGTATGTAGATGACTTATGAAAAGCCACATTGTATTCTCCAACAAGTCTATCACTTCTTTCTTGAAGTGGGAGCCATTATCTGATATGATCTCGTTTGCGACTCTATATCGGCAAATGATATTGTTTCTGATGAACTTGGCCACATGCGATGTTTTCAACACTGCATAGGACTGAGCTTCTATCCACTTTGTAAAGTAATCAATTGCCACCAAGATATATTCATACCCATTCGATCCTTTCGGTATGACTGCGCTGATGACGTCGATTCCCCAAACTGAGAAAGGCCATGACGAAGTCATGTTGTATAGTTTTGACGGCGGGATATTCATGCGATTGGTATAAATTTGGCATTTGTGGCATCGCTGAACAAAACCAACGCAATCCTCCTCCATGGTGGACCAGTAGTAACTTTGCCTGAGAATCTTCCGGGCTAGCATCACACCGTCCATATGCGCCCCACACTCCCTGCCGTAGATAGCCTCTATTAGGCGCTTTGATTCCTCTTCTTTGACACATAAGTTGTGCATTCCCAAGTGACCTCTTTTATACAGTTTACCTCTGCAGATGATAAATTGGACGGCCATTCGCCGTATTCCCCTTTTGTCCTTGGCATTTTGCCCATGGTGGATAAATCTCCTTTTCCAGGAAGTTCCAAATATCGTAGTACTAAGGGTTTTTGTCTTGCGCTTTATCTATTGCGGCGATAGTTTCATAAGCCAGCGTGTATTTCTGCTTAATGATAATCATACTCATCCGAACTGCAAGTGAGATGTCTAGTATAGAAGATAGAGTGGCTAAAGCATCAGCGAACCTATTGCTCTCTCTCAGTAGATGCGTGAAAGTCAATTTCTCAAACTTAGGAATCAGAACATATAGGGTCTGGTAATAAACCTTCATCCTTTCTTCTTTGACTTTTCAGTCTCCATTTTCTTGAGAAACAACTAAGTTCGAGTCCCCGATAACATCCAATCTTATTGCCCCTAGTTCCAAGGCAGCTTCTAAACCAGCAATACACACTTTATATTCTGCTTCATTATTGGACACCTTAAATTGGAGTTTGAAGGCTAAAGGTATATGGGAGTCGTCGGGTGCTATCAACAACACACCTATCCCATAACCGTACTGATTGGCTGCTCCGTCAAAGTACATTCTCCAAGTTTCCTCCTCAACTTGCAGAATGGCTTCATCTGGGAACAAGTATTCCACCGCCTCATCTCCTTCTACTGGGTGGTCTTCCAGGAACTGTGCTACAGCTCTTCTCTTAACCGACTTGCAGGTGACATATTTGAGATCAAATTCGGAGAGGAGAAGCAACCAACGGGCTAGCCTACCCGTAAGCGCTGGTTTCTCAAAGAGATATTTGATGGGATCTAATCTCGAAACTAGGATTATAAAGTAAGCTAACAAGTAGTGCCTCAACTTCCTGGTAGCCCATACTAAGGCTAGGTAAGCTTTCTCCAACGGAGTATAGCAGGTCTCGTATTCAAGCATTTTTTTGCTCAAATAGTAGATGGCTTTCTCCACCCTATCTTTAGATTCCTGAGCGAGCATGCATCCCATGGTCGTGTCTGTTACTGACAAATACAGAATCAAAGGCTTCTCCGGCTCTGGCGGCGACAACACATGCGGATTCTGGAGGTACTACATAACCTGCTCAAAGGCAAATTGACATCGATTATCCCATTGGAATTTCTTCCCTTTCTTCAGGAGACCAAAAAGTGGTTCACAAGTCAAGGTTAACTTGAAAATAAACCGTCTTATAAATTGCACTTTACCCAGAAATACAAAATCAAAGGCTTCTCCGGCTCTGGCGGCGACAACACAGGCGGATTCTGGAGGTACTACTTAACCTACTCAAAGGCAAATTGACATCGATTATCCCATTAGAATTTCTTCCTTTTCTTCAGGAGACCAAAAAGTGGTTCACAAGTCAAGGTTAACTTGAAAATAAACCGTCTTATAAATTGCACTTTACCCAGAAAGCCTCGCACCTCCTTTTTAGTCTTTGGTGGTGGCATTTCTAAGATGGCCTTGATTTTGGAAGGATCTATTTGGATGCCCCTCTGTGTGATCAAAAAGCCTAGCATTTTCCATGCTGTTACGCCAAAGGTGCATTTATGCGGGTTTAACCTCAATCTATATTCTCTGATCTGTTGAAAGAATTTCTTCAAGGCGGTGTAGTGGCCCTCTCTTTCTTTGGACTTGACAATCATGTCGTCCATGTACACCTCAACCTCTTTATGGATCATGTCATGCAGAATGGTGGTCGCAGCCCTCTGATAGGTAGCTCCAGTATTTTTCAACCTAAACGGCATAACCCGGTAGTAGTAGGTACCCCACAGCGTAGTGAATGCGGTTTTCTCTCTGTCTTCAGGTGCCATTAGAATCTGGTTGTACCCGGAAAACCTGTCCATAAAGGATAGCAATGCATGGCCCGCAGTGAAGTC
This sequence comes from Camellia japonica, assembly GCA_030407325.1. Taxonomy (NCBI): domain Eukaryota; kingdom Viridiplantae; phylum Streptophyta; class Magnoliopsida; order Ericales; family Theaceae; genus Camellia; species Camellia japonica. The sequence continues at coordinate 101,724,255 of JAPPVO010000010.1, forward strand.
CACTAACAATATGCGGCAGAGGAAAGTCATCCTTTGGATTGGCTCTGTTCAAGTCCTGGAAGTCTACACATACCCGAATTCTATCATCCTTTTTCGGCACTAGGACGATATTGGCCAACCAAGTCGAATATTCAGATACTAACAAGAAACCTGCCTCAATCTGCTTGGTGACCTCTTCCTTGATTTTCAACGCCCAATCCGGACGAATTCTACGCAACTTCTGCTTGACGGGTCAGGCCTCAGGGTCAAGAGGGATCCGATGCTGTACAATCTCAAGATCGATTCCAGGCATGTCTTCATAAGACCACGCGAAAACATTTTTGAAATCTTTTAATAAAGCGACTAAGCGCTCGCGCTCCTCTGAAGATAACGTGGACCCGATCTGGACCAGACGCGGATCCTTCTCAGTATCCACATTAATAATAATGATTTCATCAGCATAGGGATTTAACAAACCTCTCATCCTCTCGATTAATCAAGTTTTTCAAAACCAGAGGAATTCCTTCCTCTTTGTTTTCATTAAAATTCTAAAAATCTTGGTCAATACAATAAATAAACGGCACAGAAAAATACTCAGAATCGGCAGTGTTCTCATTTATAAGTTCTGGCTCCTCGGTTACAACCGACTCAAAAGCAAAAGAAAAAGAGGACCTGGACAAGACCTTGGCATTTGGGTTACCATTTTTGGAAATACTAGACTCAGACTCAGAAGAACCAGATTCTAATCCCGACTCCACAGATTCAGTGGAATCAGATTCTAGCTCATCACCCGACTTAGAACTAGACAGATAGCCTTCCTCCAACTGCCAGACAAGAAATGGTGCCTTGATGCATCTAAAATGCTGCTGGTTGGGTTCACACCCAGTTCTTCCCCGATCATGGAGATGGTAAGGTTATCCCCCAAGTTCTCTGAGTCAGCTGCAGGATCTGTAAGGCGACAAGCCAATGCTGCTCCTACTCCAAGTTCGCTGTTGTCTGAGTCACTTTCCATGCTCTATTCAGCTTCAATACTTGGTTCAACCTTTTCCTCGGTATCACTATCTTGCAGCTGTAGGTCAAAGAAGATTTCGAACCAGGGGACATGCTGCTTCGTGGAATTCATCCAAGACTCGGGGGAGCCGCAAAAGTCTTCTCTCTCCCGAACAAAGTGGCCATTCAGCGTTCCTTGGATTGGCCTATGGATGAGCTCATAGTGTTTCTCGGCCTGCTTGGCTTTGGCTTTGCCTCTGATTTCTTCTCCTTTCCTGATCCAGTCCTCTTTGGTGGGTACATAGCCCAGACCAAAGGCATGTGAGTTGTGCGGCATGTCTGTCAATGCTGTGACACCTTTCTGGCTACTTCTTCCAAGTCCCATTCCTGGTACATGCTACAGTTTGTTCATGAAATAGATAGACTGGGCGTTGACATACATGCCCTCATCTACGGCCAAAATGGTCTGCACTACCCGGGCTTCAGCCAGAGTGAACCCTGAGAGGAATACATCCTCTTCACCATGAGTGATCTCCAACACTGGTGTAATTACCTTTGGCGGAGATGGATGGATGAATTCTCGAAAACAATCGCCACTCATTTCCTGTGAGGGTACTTCAACATTTGATGGAGGGTGAAGGAGACAACTTTCACATGATGCAACTAAATTGAAGGTGGTCGGCACATCCAGGACATGGAACTCGACATCTTGCTGAGTTGGGCCCACCTGGACTCTAATTTGCACTGTGCCTATGACCTCCCTGCTCGTATTATCATATGCCTGAATTACTTGGGTTGTGGGCACAAAGTCTGCTGGTTTGAAGCCGATTGCATAAGCTGTGTGAGAAAGACAGACATTGATGGCCGAACCAGTGTCTATCAACACCACCGACACCCATTTTTCTCTGCATTCAACAGATATGTACAAGGGTTTGTTGTGAGCTGAGCCTTCTGGCTACAGTTCTTTGTCAGAAAAGGTTAGGGTTGGCCAGGCGCCACTTGGGAAGACCAATCTCACAAGCTGTTTAGGGCTAGTGTCAATGGACAATTTAGCCTTGTCTATTGCTGACAGTACAGCCTGTTGATGTACCCAGGAGGCCATGAGAAGACCCCAAATTGAGATGTTAGCTTGGATTTTCTTAAGCTGTTTCAACACTGCCTCTTCTTCCAGCTGCTTTTTTTTCTGTCTTTCAACCTCTCTGTCTTTTCCAGATGCCTCAGCTTGATCTAAGTGCGGTAGCTTAAAATACTGCCCACTTCTTGTCATGTGATCTATTTCTTCTGCGTAACACGTGTTGTCTGGAAGGCACTCACCCTAGTCTTCGTCGGTGTGAGCCAGATGCAGATTATCATCATCCCACCATACACCTTCAACAGCCGACAAACAGTTACTTTCACTTCACAGGTATCCCTCATAGGGTGTTGGGCCATTATAGCTTCCTGGTTGTCTTCAACCCTCTCTCGTTCAAACTGCTTCAGTGCAACTTCCTGTTTTGTGTCCATAGTGCTCACAGCGCCCAGTTCTTGAGCTGAATTTTCTACGCTGGCGTTCTCCGGCAGTTTTCCCTTTTTATCAGCCCTTGCAGCCACTACAGCAATTCCTGTTTCCTTTTCCTCCGGTTTCATTTCAGTTCCTTCCTCCTTATCTGGCTTATTACTTAGCCACCCAGAATTGTCGGTTGATCCATTCAAATCGAACCAGCCAATCTGCATATCCCCTTGGTCCTGTTCGTCAAAGAATTGCAGGTTGTCTAAATCCTCCTCTAGTTCTGCCAAACCATCCAATCCCTGGCTCGAGCCATCTTCTCTAACCACATTAATCTCCACTATAGTTGGCAACACCAATTCAGGCTTGACTTGACTTGTCGGCATAATGTAGCAGCTTGGATCATACACCCCCTTAGGCAAGTCCTCAGAGCTCTCCGGCAGTGGACTCGTACTTTCCTCTAAGGCCAACCTCCCTTCTATTGCAACTGTCACCACCACAGGCTTAGGTTGAAGTGCGGACATGTCCATCATGCACAAATATGTGCTTTTAGGAATGAACAATGTTGGTCTTGGTAGGTAGGAAGGGGTAATATATACACTAGGGTCATAGGGGATGACCAGTGTATGGATTAGGTTTAGATTTTGAGGTGGAAGAACTTGATTGTGGTCCGGGAGAGAGTTTGTAGTTACATTTGGTTTCTGGGGTGGCGCAATCACCTTGTTGTCGATGAGGTCTTGAATCTCATGACGCAGTCGGAAGCATTGGTCGGTAACATGACCATGCTGTTGGTGAAATGCGTAGTACTTTGCTGGGTTGTGTTTGGGTGGAAGAGGATCAGGTAACGGGCGGGTTTCTAATGGTTTGAGGTGTCTTTTTTTGACCAGCACCTTCATAGCTTGAAATAGGGTCATGTAGAGTTGGGTAAAGGTCCTCTAGGATCGGGCAGAGTTGGCTGAAGTTTGTGGAGCTGTGTTGGCAAAGGGATTGGCGGTCTTGGTTGTGGTGGTGACAACGCTCACATCTGACGGCCTCGCAGCTGTGCTACCACATGGTGGTAGCATTAGAACTGTGCACAAAAAGCCTTTTTGCCTGCTCTTTCTCATTTGTAATCAACCCCTGTTTCATAACGTCTTCGATTTGAACCCCTATCTCATGGAGCTCGGTGAATGTGAACAGAGGTAGGACGATCATTTTCTGCAACAACTTCCCGTGCAGATTGCGGACTACTATCCTTATCTGATCTTTCTCAGAAGGCCTTGTGGTCATTATTGAAGCTTTAGCCCTCCACCCTGTCACAAATTATAAGAAGCCCTCCTTCGGCTCTTGACGTGTTGCCTCGAGATCACAAGTTGTGACCTCGATTTGTGTGATACGAGTACTGGGCAATAAAGGCCTCGGCCATTTCCTCTCAATTCTGTTTAACAGAATCCTCCAATTTCGCATACCAAATGGCTGCTATACCAAACATGGTGTGGCCAAAGAGAGACAGCTTCTGCAATCTGGTCAGGCCCATCGAACGCAAGATGTCCAAAAATAGTCGTAGATGAACCATGGGATCTCCGGAGCTGTTGAATCGATCAATGTGCGGCATTTTGAACCAATCTGGCAATGTCACTGCAAAGTCAGTATACCTGTCCTCTATGTTCGGGATGGAGTTAACCCCTTGTGCTCTCTTGAATAGCTTCTCCAGTTTATTAACCTTAAGTGTAATCGGATCCACCTCAAACTCAGATGGAGCCTCAGTTTGATACACAAGTGCTTTGGAGGCTTGTGCTGGGATTGGCTTTGCCGAATTGCCCTGATTTTCTTGGACATTAGCAGTATGGGCAGTGGCTCTGGGTGTTGGGATACCCGTGGAAGGTGCATGGGATGTAGAGGTTGCTGCTAGCTGTGGTTGTTGTTGTTGTAGCCTGTTTATTACCTCAGCCTGACCAGTTATGACTTCGGCCTGACGGGCAGCATCTTACTGTATGGTTTCAACTGTTTGCTGAAGATGATGTATCAATTCCTCCATACTGACTGGGGGATACTGTGTCATCGGAATAGGCAAGTAATCTCGTTCTGGACTAGAAGTATAAGACTGTCCTTGAACCTGACTGGATGCAAGTGAATTGAGGGGTGACTGTTGTAAAAACTGGACCGGTGAACTCTGCCTAACTCTCCTCCATTTTGTAACCGGTGGGAGTGAAGTAAACATGGGCTGTCCCCAAACAAGATCCCCGGCTTTGCAAAGCCTTCTGACTCGGGTCCAGAGTACTTGGGGGATATCCGAACTTTCTGAAGCTATGGTGTTAAACTACCTAGAAAAAAGATAGCAGTAATCAGAAACCGCACAGCACCTCAACTAAGATGTTACCAACACAGATGTAATCAAAGCTGTAGGACTGCACTCAACACTGAATTCTGCCCCCAAAACAGATACCAAAATTGCAATTGATATGCACATTCCTATACAATTTCACTGTAAAGCATATACCAGTTAAGTGAGAGCCAAAACACCCCTATAAGGGGATAGGGTTACCCTGTCCTAATTTCGTCAGGAACTAGGGTTTACTATTCAAACAAAGTAGTTTCACGTAATCTTGTATTTGAGTAAGCATCATGTCCTAGTTTGGAACAGTCTCTATGGTTTTTCGATATGCAACTAGGCCGAATGGTCGGAAGGGTACCTCACCAAGACTACCTAATATACCTCTCACGCCTAACGTCGAGAAGTGAAATGAGGATCAAACGGTATAGTGGTAGTCCAGATCCAAGGGTTGTGTTCCCATCATGGCAGAGCCCATGATCGATCAGCCTTTTGGCAAGCTTTTAGGCAAGCCTTCGATAAACCGTCCATGAATAGCAGATGGCAAACACAGTGACTTAAGCGCACCGATGCAAATGCAATGCAAAGAAACATATAAGTGTAGATAAACTTTCATATCATGAAGTTCAAGTCAAGTTCACTAATTTCCCCAGCAGAGTCGCCAGAAATTGTAGCTCGACTTTTTGTGCCCCCTTTCGGAAGATGAATAAGCCCTACAGTATCGGACTCCTGCGGGTCTGAATCTAATTCCACAAGTGCAATGTGAAACAGATAAACACCAAAGAGTCCAAATCCGGCAAATCTTTTTGAAAAATTGATTTTGAATCAAATTGCCAAAAAAAATAGACTGCTTTGCCAGATACAGAGTCGCCACCTAAATACTTTTTGAGAAAATTTAGGAAACCCATGACTCGTGCCAAAGACCACGTGTCTGTCATCACCAAGATTGCCTCGGCTCGGGACCTTAGATACGAGAGGGGAAGGTCATGAATTGAGCATCCTCGCTCGCTCGATCAAAGATCGGCCTCTATTAATTATGATATGAATCTTATTTACATTATATTCTATTGTTCCGATTTATTAGGCTAGCATTACTATGTGATGCGCACACACACAAGTATAGACTAATTTGCAAAAATTGGAACACTTGATTCATGTTTGTTTTGAAAAGAGTTTCGAATATGTATCACTTGAAAAAGTGATATCATATGAACATTACTCAAATTGTTCCAATTCAAGCAACTAGCCTTCATCCACAGGCATTCAAGCAGTTTATCACTTAAGTACTTAGCCTCATGGTGAACATGCTTTGACATGGCAACAACCACATTCATGCAATATGTTAAAGCAAGTAAAAGCTCACCTAGTACTCCAAGCCAAAAAAAGATGACAAAGTTAGAAAATTAGTGCACTAAGCACGTATTCAAAGAAGTATTTAACTAACAATGCAAGTTAGAATGATACACCGAGCCTAATGCATGCAATACATGTGGATGCAAACACGAAGTATGCTAAACAAAACATGATGCCCTGAACTAACCATTGTAAGCTAGTAAATAAAAGGGAGAAAGGCGTGAGGTTGGAAGACATACACATTATTACAACATTTCGCCCTCACACAGGAGGGTCTGAATAAACTAACTAGCTAACTAACTAAAGCTAAACTAATTAAGTAATTATTACAAACCCAAATGAATAAATTAGCTAAACTACTTAACTAATTATTACAAACCGAATTAATTAACTATTCTAGCTAACTAGTTATTACAACAAAATGAAGTAACCAAATTAACTATTCTAATTACTTCCCCTCGGGAAACGAGGAATGCTCATGCATGCACAGACTTTCCACCTGAAAAAGTCACTGTTTCTGCCGCCAAATGCCTCTGTTGCACAATAGAACACTTGCACTGATTTCCACCTTCAGACCAACTCTGTTCTGCTTTAAAAGTACACTGCTATATTTTGCACTGGTGGTCGGTAGATGGCCTACCGTCCACTGATGATTGCCTGCCGACCACTGATGATTGGACTTTCCTACTACAACAGAGAGCAAACAGAGTAGGGACAGGGTATTCTCAAGGGTTTGTTTGCACAATTTACCCCTCCTTATCATTTGAACAGCTTAAAGGAGTAGTAAGTTTGATTCACAAACCACCAATAGATGCAATTTCATTGCATGCAAGTTCAATTAATGCAACAAAACAAGACTCTCAAAACCACCTCTATTATGAAAGATCAAGGGAAGTAGTTGACAATGAATCTTGAACCGTTTTCATCACTAACGAATATGAAATGACTCAAGACTCAAGGGTTCAATTAACGTCCTATTGAACCCAAACCAAATTATTAGCTTGCTCCTTTTTTATTCACTAATTTTATTACTTCATTTTAGTTACCTCTCAATTATTTAATCAATTAAGTCCAAAAGTGAATTTTAAGTTCTCTAATGGATAGAGGGCTCAAACCAATTGTTGCTTTGGACATGAAAGAGGCATCATACCGTTGATAATGAACCCCCAAAGAGATTAAACCATTAAGCATGAAACATCAATCTCATGTTTAAACAAACAAATAATTTGAAACTACTTTCAAAACAAAGAAAAGCTAAGAAATGATCTGAGGTTGCAGAGGTGATTAAAGGTGAGAACAAGTAAGAAAAGCATTAAATATGCAATCAACTCAAATAAGGTGGTGTCTAAGGCCTAAAACACCAAACTCATGAGGACAATTACACTACAAGTATGCCATATAAGGCTCAAATGCAATGAACACTCAAACATAGTTCTAAAACAGTGCTAAATAAGTCCTAAAACATGCTGGAATTAAGACAAAAATAGCTTGGACAATAAGCTAAAACATGAATCATGCTAGGCTAGTAAGCAAAACACAAGGAGGGGAGGCTAACCCCTCCAATTTTGAACTTCAAACCATGATTTTAGCCACTAAAATAACTCTGAAAATCAGTGTTTAAAAGCTCCAAAAAAAAAAAAAATAGTGTAAGGGTGGGAAACACAAGAGTAAAGGCCTTGAGAGCAATGTGTAAAGAAGGGTAAATCACCCCTCAACCTTTATTGGCCTTAAAACCCAAGTTTCAGCCCAAAAATACAGAGTTTGTACAGCTCAAAAATAAAAACAAAACAGTAGGAAAAAGAGTAAATAAAGCAAGTAGAGAAGCAAAGCTTTATACCTCTTGAATAGCAGAACCAAATCTAGGCAACAAATCAAGACAAACACACCCTCAAGAGCTCAAACAAGGCTCAAAGGTATCTCAGCTCAAAGATGGAGAGGTTTGGTTAAGAGTGTATAGGCAAAAGCTTACAAAAGGCTAAGAAATTTCAAGAGAGAGAGCAAAAAATTTTGCTCTAAAAATTCCAACCTTAAAAATGAAAAAGGTGGCCTCCTGTATATAGAAAACCAAGCCACTTCCTCAAAAATATCTATACATACACGTGTAGGAAGGTGCATGCATCTATGCCAACAGCTGGCAGAAAAATATCTGCAAAACACATTGGTGACAGGCAGGCCACTACTGGTGGCTGGCAGGCCACATCAGTGGCCGATAACCAAAAGAAATGGCCGGCAGCCCATAGTAGTGGCCGGCAGGCCACAAAAGGTTGCAGGCTGGAAAATCCAAGATTTTGGTCCAAAAACAAGGCAACAGGGGTGTAGGGTTTGAAAGGCTCAAAGCTGTGGCATTCCGCTGAGGACTTCGAGCACTTAACGAGCATATACACTCATCATTGGGTGTGCAAGCGATGATGTCCAAGTCATAAGGATGATAAAAAATAGAGTGTCTACAATATACTATTTGGATTTTTTTATGCTATAAATATTTTCCCAGTTTATCAATGATTTGAGCTGAACGTCAAAGTGTCTGTTTGGCAACTTACTTTTTTTGTGATTTTTTTTTGGTTTTTTATGATTTAAGAAAAAGTTAATATGTTAAGAATTATTTTTTAATTGAATAGATAGCTAGAAAGAAAATAAGTGATGAATTTTTTAATTATATTTTTATTTGTTACTAAAATATTTTAATACGTCAAATAAGTTTTTTTTTTTATTAAAAAAAAAAGAAAAAAACAAAATTTTTCTTTAAATAAAAAATAAGTGACAATGACAAACATATGAGGAAAATTCTCCATACATATCAATGTAACTTTGACTTTTTACTTTGCGGACTACACGCATAACTGTTTTATTGAATTTTTTTTCTTTGGAAATTTATTATTTTAATTAATTTTTAATTTTGAACCAAAGAATGTACAAAAGAGTAAAAAAAAAAAATTTGATGTATTTGTAGTGATTTTTTCGATCTCTAAATAACTTAACAAAAATTTAATATAACAAAAATTTAAATTGGTCCACTAGCCCGTAGCACATCCGAAACCCATCCGGAGCCCCATGCGGCCCAGCCCAACTAAGCCCGTCCAAGCCTAAGACTCTAAGCTTGGGCCTGGGCCGTCTGTTTTCAAGCCTGGCCTCGCTAGGCCCGACCCAGAGCTCACCCATCGGCCTACTTAAGGCCCGACCCGAGGTCCGCTCTGCCTGAGACCCAATGTCATTTTTGGTAAAAAAAAATTAAAAAAATGGTCACCTGAGGTCCGCACCGCTAGCCCGCTCGAGACCAGTGGGCCTGCCCGAATCGAATTTTGACAGGAGCCTACTCGACCTGACAGTGGGCCGAGCCAAATTTTCATCCTTAGTGATACCGATAACATGGTATCACCAATAAACAAAAAACCTTATATGAGAGGGATGATCCTTTACTTTTCAAATAGAAATACCTTGCCACATATGCAAAAGTAAATATTGATATATTATTAAACAATGATACCAATAGCTTGGTATCACCATTATATTAAATTTTTGGGAAACTATGGTGCACAAAGAGGGTGCACCATATACATCTTTGACTAAAAAGAAAAATTACATAATTTCAATTTTTTGAATTGTAATTAAAAAAAGAAAAGAAAATATATTATAACTAAACATAACACAAGTCATAACTAAAAAAACTAATGAGTCATAACTAAAATAATGTCATAAAGAAGAAAATTGATCATAATAAAATAAACAAATGACATAATTAAATATGCATATAGTACAATTTTTTTTAAAAATGTGTATACCCCAACACCCCCCCCCCCCCCCCCAAAAAAAAAATAACTAAGCTTTTTGCTCATTTCACCGCACCAACCCCAACCAGGTTCGTTTGAATTGTAATACCAAGAAAAAGGAAGAAAAAAAAAGTTACAATTGCAAATTAATTGTGTTTTTATAAAATATTTACAAATTTATGAAAAAAATTTAAAATTTCAGTTATTAAAATTTGACAAATTTTTCAATTGATTCGTAATGTTTTTTAGAAACTTGCACTGAAGTGCAATATCCCAAAGAAAAAATAGTCTTAAATACACTCCCACAAAAAGGTGTGCGCCATATAACTAAATCATTTTTAGTTGTAACAAAAAAAAGAAAAGACATAATTAAATACTATATCAGGTATAATTAAAATTATTTTCGATCACAATCAAAATAATAATGACAATAAATTATAACTAACATTAAAATCAGTCGTAAGTAATACTATAATCAGTCATAACTAATATGACAATAGGTGATAATCAAATAGCACAAATGTCACAAGAAGTGTGTATTATAGAATATCTCAAAATTTGAAACAAATATAAATTTAGAAATTTTAATCAAAATTTTTAGAATAAATTATAAATATACCCCTGAAGGTTTGCTTAAAATAGAAATTACTTTCTGTAATTTTAAAAATTACATTCTGTCCCTTGAAATTTATAATTTCATAACAAATGGTCTATTTTATTAGTAAATTATTAAGCCAATTAGTAATTTTTAATGATGTTAAAAATTTACTTCAATTAATAATTTAGACATCTTGAAGAGTGGTGTGTTGTTTTCTTGTTTTGGCTGATTTGTGGTACTGATCTTTCTGTTCTATCCTTGATCAGGCTGATTTGTGGCTGTAGTTGATTTGTGGTACTGATCTTGTTTCTACTACTAGTGCATTTAGGCCATTTTTGGATTGCAGCTTGCAGTAGTTTGGTCGTGGTATGTTCTGGGTTGGTTGTTAGGTTGTTGAGTGGTTTTCTTTTTTTTCTCCTTGGTGCTGTGTTGGTGTCTCACCAACCTTTGGAGGTTGTGGTAGCAAATGATTGAACGCTCTCCTTGGTGTCAACCTAGTTGAGATTGAGGTAATGCCGCTTTGATGCTTTTTGTACTTCCATCGCTTTATTGATGTATTCTCATATATAATGTATGTTTTCTTCATCAATAAAGTTTTTTTGTTGATAAAAAAAAAAAAAAAAAAAATCTCATTTTTAATTTACCAATTGAAATACGAGGAAATTCTAATGTCTCTTTAAAGAGGTTGTATCATTTTCTTTTTTAGTTATGACAAAATTTTTTCTTTACTTATGACATTATTTTAATAATGACTTATTAATTTTTTAATTATGTTTCATATTGTGTTTTGTTATAATATATTTTTTTTGTAATTATAACTTAAAAAATTGAAGTCATAATTTAAAAAAATTCTTTGCCCTGGAGGCGACAGGGAGAGAGTGTGTGTGTGTGTGTTGGGGAGAGATATCAACAGAAAGGATCAGAATTGAGCATTTCAGGCACAAACATAGATGTTCATCAATTGATTCGTGGCCACAGTTGTGTGGGTATTTCATACATATATTTTGGATTTTGAGATTGTTCATTTAATCTTCATGTTAAATGCGCTTTTCCATAATCTATGTATGTCTTGAATGCAGTGTTTTGCTTCACAAATCATGCGCCCCCAAATGCCACTGCAAATCAAACACATGTATTTCACACGCCACACACTCTCACCCTTGTCGATTATCAGTCTGATTATTCTGCTTATTTTGGGACATGTTAGGGTTTTTTTGGGCTTCAATACTAGTGGTTTTGCTTTCGTATGTTCCAAGTGTAAATTTTACTTGGACCTTTGATGTTTTTTTTTCTTCTCAAAACCCACCATCATGATGTTTAAAATTGGCTTTCTTCAATAAGCCAATTGACAAGTTATGTTGCAACACTTGTGATCAGCCTTGCCATACCCCCTTCTTCCTGCGTAGTGCAAACTTAATCTTCATGTCCATTCCATTTCAACATTACCATCTACTGTCAAATCTAGACATTGCCATCCCCTCACCCTCACCAATTCCCCAATTAAAGATCACCGGGTTGAAGATGACGACGCATAATTCTACCATGATGCTTGCGAAGACAAAAGAGAGCTAGCTCAAAACAAGTTATTATTGTCCTGAATGCCACTATGTTGCTCATCCTCATCGTGTGGCATTTGAGGTATGTCTATATTCGTTCAATTTTTATATATTGCGTTTTTATACTTTTTTTTAGTACAATTTATGCATCCTCTTCGTGTTTATATTCATTCAGTTTTTATAGTTTTTAAAGCTTGTCAACTGTAGGTTGGAAGGTAATTAGGGGTGCAACTCGGGCGGGATCGGTTGGGTTGGGAGATTGTCCAAGTCCAGCCCAAGTTGTGCTGAGATCTGCCTAGGCTCGCCCAAATTCGAATTGTAACCCAAAATTGTCTGCCCAAGCCCGACCCGAGTTAAGCCCGAATTGCCATAGTTGCCCGAATTGTATCTTTTTTTTTTTTCAACTATATTATTAAATTATTAAAATTTGACTCTGTTTATATTTATATATATATATAGAATCATTAATACCATCAAAACAAATAATTTATATAATGTAAGAGAGATGCCGCTATAGTAGTCTTTATAATTTATGAGTGAAAAAAAAAAAGATTTTATGTTATTTGTATATATAGTATATATTTAATATGATTTAATAATCTAAATTACTTTAATATCATGTAATGGCTAATAATTTATATATATATATATATATATTTAATTTATATATATTTAAATATGCATAATTCGGGCTTCGGGTTACTCGGGCTGTTTGATGTCTTTGCCCAAACCCGTCCAAATTTAATTCGGGTTTTTGAATTTTTGCCCAAGCCCGTACCAAATTTAAAAATATCTTGTCCAAGTCCTAAAAAAATTCGGACTTGGTTCGGGTTGCTCGGGTTAAACCCGTTCAAGTTGCACTCCTAAAGGTAACTGGTGGAGGTAATGGGTGGCGGGGTGGCGAAAGATGATGAACAAGAAAAAATAAACTAAGAAATTATTTTATTTTATTTTTATTTTTTTGGGTGCTCAAGAAATTATTTTTAAAATTACTGAAAATACATTTCTTTTTGGACTGGGTTTCCCTCTAGTCCGTGATATTGTTGGGCCTATGGAGGCTCACCACAAGTCCCGTTTTGATAATTTAAATTATTCAATGTGTAGAACTCATCGAGTACTATACAGCTGTAAACAATCATATTGATCGGATATCGATAATTATGTGATCAAATCAATTTTGTATAAAAAAAATAAACGGTGAAAAAATAAACAGTTGATAGAAATCTAATCCGATAAGATAGCTATCGATATCCGATCAACGTAATTTTTTACAGACATATAGTACTCGACAAGTTCTGTATATTGAACAGTTCGAATTATTGAAATAGGATCTGTTGTAGATCTCTATAGGTCCAACAGTACCTTAAGAAGTTTTGAAAATAATTTCTTGAGCACCCAAAAAAAAATAATAATAATAATAATTGCTTAGTTTATTTTTTCTTGTTCACCATCTTTGGTCACTCCGCCACTCATCCCCTCTACCAGTTACCTACCAACCTACAATTGACAAGCTTTAATAAATTTCAGTCACTTTCACTTGTGACATGCAACAATTCTGATTTGTATTTTCGTTTATTTTTAAAATAATATTGTATATTAAATAATGTTTTTATTTTCATTTTTTAGAAGAAATATAAAGAAAACTCATTTATTATTATTATTGAATTCAGATCCTCTAAAGTGATTTTAATAGAGTGATTTTTGAATAATTTTTTGAATAGCTGAGATTTAATTTTATAAAAATTAATATAATAATACTTAACTGAACGGACAATAATATTGACAATCCCTCCAAAAAAAGATATAACCTAAACAAAAACTCCCTCTACCATAAATTTCTAAGGATTTGGACTCTCAACTCTAACTTTTATGCTTTGTCATTACATGTATAACTAGATTCTTTTTCCTTTTCTGTTTTGACCACACAATCAATAACCAATTAGGTTAGTTGGGATTATAATACCAAAAGGAAAAAAGAAAAAAAAAAAGAAAGTAGTCTTAAAATCTAAAGCAATAACGTTAGTTGACATTTGATTTTCGACTCACTTTCCTTAAAAAAAAAATTCGGTAGCGTTTCGTGTCGTTTACGTTTTTTATTTATATTTACAAAAATTTTATAAACTGATTTTTGTTTATTTTTTTAAAAAACATAAATTACAAAAGCATTTGGTTTGAATAAAATGTTTGAAAAATTTTAAAAACATAATTAAACTAAAAAATATGTTTGTATAGGTCTAAAATATTTATATTTATTTTTTTATTATTTATGATAATGGGATCATACACATTATAATTAGAAAAAAAAAATAATCAAAAAAAAATTTAATTGAAAAAAAATTACTGTATTTGAAAAAAAAATTAACTGGAAAAAAAATTTATTAGTCAAATTTTTAAATTTCTATTTAAAAATCAACGTAAACTCATTTTTTGATTTCACGTTTTTTTTTTCAAATTTACAAACTGAGACAACCATTTATAAACTAAAGAAATTATCAAATAAATTTTTATGACAATTTTTAAAATTTTTGTAAATATAAACTGAATTAATTGGGGTTTCTGTTTTTGTTTGACTTTACATTCTCTGCAAATATCTCCCTTGTTTTACTGCTACCGTTAAGTAAAACTAAAAAAACTATCTTCCCCTATTATTGTTGTTGTTGGAGAGAGATGTCGACGACAGAGAATTGGAGACAGATGATGGAGAAGGCGACGAAACATAGCATAATTGAGCATTTCAAGCAGAAGCATGGATTAAAAGCACTCAGTAGAGAGACACTGGAGGGAGATCATTGTATTGTGTGCCGACAAGATAAAGAGGACATCCTGGGTTGGCTCTACTACTGTTGTACTTCCGGCTGCAGTATTCATTACTTCCACAAATCATGCTCTGAAATCCCACCGGTATTATTATATAAGCAACAACAACGAAAGCACAGCAACCACGACCACCACCACAATCACTTTCACCCTCAACACCCTCTCTTCCTTGCATATTCTATTGAGATTCCTTCACAAACATGTTGCAATGCTTGTGGGCGCGATTTTTATTTCGATCCTTTGGTATACATATGTTTGGAGTTGGAGTGTTCATTTATTCTGCACGTTACATGCTCTTTTCTGACCCCCACCACCACCACCACCAAAACCATCGAAGCTCAAGATCACCCCTACCAACCCAATCATCATCCCCACCCCTTAATTTTATGTGATCCTCCTAACATTTATAATTATAAATGCAGTTGCTGTTGTCTACCTTTTGATACTCGTTCCCCTACTGTCTATGTATGCCTTGATTGCAATGCCTTGCTACACAAATCATGTTCTGAATTGCCCTTCAAACTCGACCACCATCTCTGTCACCCCTTACATCCTCTCCTCCTCCGCCCAGTTTCCAGCGGCCAGTTTGTTTGCTGGGCCTGTCACAGGTTACTGAAGGGCTTTCAATATCACTGTTCTCACTGCAATTTTTTCCTGGATGTTGGTTGTGCTTCTCTGCAGCCTACTACTAGTATTAGTACTAGTGCTACTGAAAACAATGAAGAAGATGATCCAGATCACCAATTCACCCACTCCAATCCTTTGATTTTGTGCCACAATAAATATGAATTCCCAATTCCTTGCCATGTGTGTGACCTTCCTTTAGGGGATTACGTCTATTTGTGCCCTACCTGCCATGTCTCGATCCACACATCATGTGCTCAAATGCCACGGGAAATTAAACACCCACTTCACCCACCGCACCCTCTAACCCTTGTCGTCAACGATCGAAATTGTGGGCCATGTGAAGGATGTTTTTCCAACCTCACTTTTAAACGTTTTAGGTTCGAATGTTCCCGCTGTGAATTTTATTTGGACGTTGGATGTGCTTTGTCAAAGCCCAACACCATGATGTCTAAAATTCACCACCACCCTCTTGCTTTCTTCAATAAGCCAATTATCAAGTTAAATTGCAACACTTGTGGTCAGCGTTGCCATACCCCTTTATTCCGTTGCGCGTGGTGCAAGCTTAATCTTCATGTCCATTGTATTTCAACATTACCACTTATCGTCAAATCTATATTTCATCGCCATCCCCTCACCCTCACCAATTCCCCAATTAAAGACCACCCGGATGAAAATGACTACGCGGAGTTCTACTGTGATGATTGCGAAAAAGAAAGAGAGCTAAATCAACCAAGTTATTATTGTCGTGAATGCCACTATGTTGCTCATCCTCATTGTGTGGCATCTGAGGTATGTCTACATTCAATATTGTAATAAAATAGCCACATAAAATCATTGGGTCAGTTTCAGTGTTTGCCTTCACTTTTCTTTTACTTCAGACATTGTTTTTTTATTTCCTTCAGTTCAATTTATGCATCCCCTTCATCCTAGTTCAATTTTTCCTATTGAAATTTATCATAAGATCCAACTTTTCAAAACTTGGGATTGATCAATCTTGAATTTTCTGCCTTGGTGTCACGAGATTATATTTAGTGGGACATTCTGGAGAAAATTTTGCTCTGGCACAACGTGAAAAAAAAAATTCTATAGCAAAGAGAGGAAAATAATTTATTATGAATTGTAAAGAATTCTTCAGGAGGAAGGGATTATATATAACAAGGGGACCTTCTTTCACTTTTTGTATTTCTCATAGCTGCTGAGTTGCTTAATGTTCTTTTTGAAAGAGCTAAGCAGCATAATTTGATGAAGGGGGGTCCATATTGGTAATAGATGGATGGTTCTAACTCATTTACAATTTGCAAGCCATACATTGATCTTTTGTAATGTTGATGAAGAAGAAATCAGAAACATCAAAAGGATTTTGAGATGTTTTAGGATCAGCATTGGTTTAAAACTTAACTTCCATAGAAGTGTAGTTTGTGGAGTTGGAGTGCAAAATGATTTTTGTAAAGGAAATGACAAGAGTTTTGAAGTGTAGGCATCAATCGCTTCCTTATAAGTATCTGGGTTTGGCTTTGGGATCAAATCCAAGATTGATGAACACTTGGAAGCCTGTCATTGACTACTTTAAGAATAAACTTTCAGTTTGGAAGAGTAATTACCTATATATTGGAGGGACACTTACCTTCGATAAAATTATTATAAGTCCACTTTGGGTAGCCTCCCAATCTATTATATGTCTTTATTTAAATTACCTAAAAAGGTGGGAGTTAGATAAAATTCAAAGAAGTTTTCTGTGGGGTTATTGTGAGCAGAAAAAGTAGATCCATTTAATAAGCTGGGACAAAGTAACAACAATCAAGAGTCCTGGTGGTCTTGATGTAGGAAGACTGATACTCCCTTGATAACTTTTTTTTCATTGTTTGTCCTTTCTTTTATTTTACTTCATTATTATAGTCTCCTATACAATAGTATGTTATTCTAACTTAACTATGTTGGTTGTTCATTAGATCATGTGTATTCTAGAGGAAGAGTGGACAGAGGAAGAGAGCCATAAATGTGCATATGAAGTCGAGGTAAAAATGGCTTCTTTTTTAAATGGACCTTAGGGTGTCCCATCTATAATGATATTATCACCATCTACAATACTATTATTCAAAGAGAGCTTTATTTATTTTTCTTCTCCAGAGATTAATTTCTTATAAAAGTTGTTGTCTTGATATTGTGTTTTGGTATTTTCAGGAGCCACCTTCACTTGTATTAAAAGAATTTTTATGTTCATTAAAAGGGGATGAGACCAAGGAAGCACAAGATGTTTTTGAAGAGTATAGAAGGGATAGTCGAGGATATATTGTTGACATTCCAAGAAAAGACCAATATTTAGGTAGTATGGCCAAGAACAGGGCCAGGGTCACCACGCAGATCATGAAAATGCTTGTTTCTAAAAATGAAGTCACAAAAATGCCTTGGGAAAATTGGAATTCCACATCAAAGCTTATCAAGGTCAACAACTACATGATCCTTGAGAATTTGGCACCCATCCTAGAAGCCTTGTTGGGAAAACATGGGGATTTCATTGGCAGGTCCAGATTAAGTCGAAAGGTGAAGATGTTATACATAATGACAGTATGTGATGCCGTACACAGTATGTGCAACACCAAGGTTGTGGACGTCACTGCAAATTTACTTGTAAGCTGGTGTCACTCTTTCATGCTTGGTCAATATGCAGGCTTTGAAACTGAGTTCGCCTTTGATCGTTTGAGGGGAGTGGCGCGTGCTCACTTTGCTCTTCAAGCTAACATTATTCCTGTAGACCCAAACTTTGCCGGACATTTAGTCGAGATTGCAAAGCACTATGCTCTTGTTGCAGGTCCAACCTCGAATCCTAAAAAAGAGCTCACTGTTATTGAACAAGATGGAGGGACTAATGAGCTAAATGAGAAGGCAGTTTCTATAAAACTCGCCATTATCAAACTAGCTGAAGAGATTAGAGAGCTTGAGAAGACAGCCGAGGAGAAGCGGGCATTACATAGAATGTGGAAGGACTGCTTTGATGACGCCGTGGAACTAATGGGAGAGATATCAGGCAACAGCTTGTGGTGATGAACTAGTAGAAACATTGGGGTGGGGATTTCGAGGAAGGTAAGACAAATAGACAAATCCAATGGACTAGTACTAGAATTTCATTACAAGTTGATTTGTTAGACTTGTTTCTTGGCTTTTGTTAATCAATTAATCAATGATTTGAGGTGAAACATTAATAAGTGCATAAAATTATTCAAAACCATGCGTAGAAAAGAACAACCTCATTTTCAGCAAACCAATATTATGTCTTCTTTTGCTAATGTTGTATGCTACTAAGCACTAGCGGAGTCGGAAATTGGGACAATTATTAATTATAATCTCAAAATTTTTCTTCTTCAATCAATAATAATAACATAATAATAATAATTTTTTGAGCTAATATTAAACATAAAAAAATAATATTCATTACAAAAAAATTTTAATTTTAAACTTTTGTAATTGACCCCAACGAGTTTTTATCTTTTGAGTACAAACCACAACAAATCAAAATCTCCAATTTTAATACGAATAAAAAAAAAATTAAATTTAGCACAAATCACAACAAATCAAAATTCTTAACTTTAGTACAAATTATAACGAATAAAAATCTCTAATATAAATATTAATCACTATAAATTAATATTTTTAATTTTAGCAAAAATCAAATCCATGCGTAGAAAAGAACACCCTCATTTTCAGGCAACCATCGTTATGTCTTCTTTTGCTCATGTTGTATGCTACTAGTCAGTAGCGGAGTCATAAATTGGGGCACTTATTAATTATAATCTTAATTTTTTTTTCCTCAATTAATAATAATAACATAATAATAATTTTTTGAGCTAATATTAAACATAGAAAAATAATATTCATTACAAAAAAAAAAATTTAATTTTAAATTTTTATAATTGACCCCGATAAGTTTTCATCTTTTGAGTACAAACCACCACAAATCAAAATATCCAATTTTAATACAAATCAAAAAAAATTAAATTTAGCACAAATCACAACAAATCAAAATTCTTAATTTTAGCACAAATTATAACAAATAAAAATCTCTAATTTAAATATTAATCACTACAAATTAATATTTTTAATTTTAGCACAAATCAAATCCCTAATTTTAGCGCAAACAACAACAAATCAAAATCCTTAATTTTAATATAAATCACCACCAATCAAGATTCATAATTTTAGCATATCAAAATCTCTTAGTTTAACATAAATAATAGCAAATAAAATTTTTTTACAAATCAAAACTCAACAAATAACTATAAATTAATACTCATAATTTTTGTTTCAAAGTAAAAAATAATAAATAAAGTTATCTGCAAATAATGAAGAGAAGACACCAAGATTTGTAGTGTGGTCACAAATCTGTTTTGTGTGATCCCAATTTGGTTTATCGCGAGACGATAAATTGCAAAGCAATAAAGGGAGACAAAGAATACAAAGAAAATATGAAGACACTTAATTAACAAGTACTATAAATAAATAAAAAAAATAAAGAACTTCATATACTTTTAGGGTTTTAGAGGTCCTATCACCTGCTGTTGGAAGCCTTGCCTAGCAAATTTTTTTTTTAGATTGCCCAACAAATTTTTAGATTGTTTCCGTGGTTGGAGTTGTGTTTGTGTCAGCGTTTTGTTGGGATTGGGACTCAAAAAAAAAACAAAACAAAAAACAAAAAAACAAAAATAAAAACAAAACAAAACGTGGGTGAGGTAAGGTTGTGTATCAATGTGTTTGGTTGGAATTGGGAGTTCAAAATAAAATTAATTGAAAAGTGAAGATGTAGGGCTATGACTGTGTCAGTGGGGGGAGGCACGTGACTATGTGTGTGTCAGCTAAGATCAAAAGAATATCAAGGTCCGGATTAAGTCGAAAGGTGAAGATGTTATACATAATGACAGTATGTGATGCCGTACACAGTATGTGCAACACCAAGGTTGTAGACGTCACTGCAAATTTACTTGTAAGTTGGTTTCACTCTTTCATGCTCGGTCAATATGCAGGCTTTGAAATTGAGTTCGCCTTTGATCGTTTGATGGGAGTGGCATGTGCTCACTTTGGTCTCCAAGCTAACATTATTTCTGTAGACCCAAACTTTGCTGGACATTTAGTCGAGAATGCAAAGCACTATGCTCTTGTTGCAGGTCCAACCTTGAATCCTGAAAAAGAGCTCACTGTTATTGAACAAGATGGAGGGACTAATGAACTAAATGAGAAGGCAGTTTCTATAAGACTCGCCATTATCAAACTAGCTGAAGAGATTAGAGAGCTTGAGAAGACAGCCGAGGAGAAGCGGCATTACATAGAATGTGGAAGGACTGCTTCGATCACGCTGTGGAACTAATGGGAGAGATAGCAGGCAACGGCTTGTGGTGATGAACTAGTAAAAACATTGGGGTGGGGATTTCGAGGAAGGTAAGACAAATAGACTAATCCAATGGACTAGTATTAGAATTTCATTACAAGTACTTGTTTCTTGGCTTTTATTAATCAATTAATCAATGATTTGAGGTGAAACATTAATAAGTGCAAAAAATTATTCAAAACCATGCGTAGAAAAGAACACCCTCATTTTCAGCAAACCATTATTATGTCTTCTTTTGCTAATGTTGTATGCTACTAGTGACTAGCGGAGTCAGAAATTGGGACAATTATTAATTATAATCTCAAAAATTTTCTTCCTCAATCAATAATAATAACATAATAATAATTTTTTGAGCTAATGTTAAACATAAAAAAATAATATTCATTACAATTTATTTTTTTTTAAATTTTAAACTTTTATAATTGATCCCGATGAGTTTTTATCTTTTGAGTACAAACCACCACAAATTGAAATCTCCAATTTTAATATAAATCAAAAAAAAAATTTTAATTTAGCACAAATCACAACAAATCAAAATTCTTAACTTTTGCACAAATTATAACAAAAAAAATCTCTAATTTAAATATTAATCACTACAAATTAATATTTTTAATTTTAGCACAGATCAAATCCATGCGTAGAAAAGAACACCCTCTTTTTAGCAAACCATTATTGGTCTTCTTTTGCTCATGTTGCATGCCACTAGTCAGTAGCGAAGTCGGAAATTAGGGCACTTATTAATTATAATCTGAAAAATTTTCTTTCTTAATCAATAATGAAAACATAATAATAATTTTTTGAGCTAATATTAAACATAAAAAAATAATATTCATTACAAAAAAAATTTAATTTTAAAGTTTTATAATTGATCCCGACGAGTTTTCATTTTTTGAGTACAAACCACCACAAATCAAAATCTCCAATTTTAATACAAATCAAAAAAATTAAATTTAGCACAAATCAAAACAAATCAAAATTCTTATTTTTAGCACAAATTATAACAAATAAAAATCTCTAATTTAAATATTAATCACTGCAAATTAATATTTTTAATTTTAAGCACCAAATCAAATCCCTAATTTTAGCACAAACAACAACAATCAAAAAATCCTTAATTTTAAATATAAAATCACCACCAATCAAGATTCATAATTTTTAGCATTTCAAAATCTCTTAGTTAAACATAATAATAGCAAATAAATTTTTTGACAAATCAAAACTCAACAAATAACTATAAATTAATACTTATAATTTTTGTTTAAAAGTAAAAAATAATAAATAAAGTTATTTGTAAAAAATGAAGAGAAGACACTACGGTTGTAGTGTGGTCTCAAATCCATATTGTGTGATCCCAATTTGGTTTATCGCGAGACGGTAAATTGTAAAGCAACAAAAGCAGACAAAGAATACAAAGAAAATACGGAGACTCTTAACAAGTACTGTGAATAAATAAATAAAAAATAAAGAACTTCATACACTTTTAACGTTTTAGAGGTCCTACCGCCTGCCATTGAAAGCCTTTCCTAGCAAAAAAAAAAAATGTAGATTGCCCAATAAATTTTTAGATTGTTTCCGTGGTTGGGGTTGTGTTTGTATCAATGTTTGGTTGGGATTGGGACTAAAAAAAAATAAAAACAAAAATAAAAACAAAAACAAAAATAAAAACAAAACGTCGGTGAGGTAAGGCTGTGTGTCAGTGTGTTTGGTTGGAATGGGGAGTTAAAAAAAAAAAATTTGAAAAGTGAAGATGTAGGGCTGTGACTGTGTCAATGGGGGAGAGGCACATGACTATGTGTGTGTCAGCTAAGACCCAAAAGAAAAAAAAATTGAAAAGTCAGGAGGAACGTGACCCCTGGTACCTGTATCCCTCCGCCCCTACTACTAGTTTTGCTTTTTGGTGTTTAATTTTTAATTTTATTATTAAAGCTCAAAGATGGAATTCCTTTTTCTTATTTTTTTTTTTTTGTTTTTGTTTAATTTTTGTTAATATGTATCACAATATAATTGGCCTATAAATTAATTATATATTTTTAAAATAAAATTTTAAATATGAATTCTTCCTTAAATTATGTTACTATAGTTGGAATGAGATCAATATTTATTTTTTAAATATGCATCCTTTATTAAATTATGCGATAAAATTTTAAATTTAAATTCTTTTTTTAAATTACATTACTATAATTAGATTATCAATATTTAAATGTGCCATAATGACCTGTCATAATATTATTGGCTAAATATAATTTATTTTAAATACACGCGTTCAAATTATTAATTACTATTAAAAAAATTTATTAGTATTTTTTTTTTATAATCTTTTTTGACTTCTAAATTTTATAAAAAAAATTATAACTTTCTAAACTACTTGAACATTAGATGTGCCTTCTCAAAGCCCACCACCATGATGTCTAAAATTCACCACCACTCTGTTGCTTTCGTCAACGAGCCAAATAATGAGTTTAAATGCAACACTTGTATTCAGCCTTGTTTAGGGTTATATAAAATATCGTTCAACCATTTAAAATCACACTGATTCACATTAATTTACATCATTTTATTCGCAGTTTAAATTTTAAAATTTATAATCTGTTTTTTGAAATTGTTCCGCTTCGCTATAGTGTTTCACTCTACTATAGTTAATGCATATATATTTTTTAATGTATAATAAAATATCAAAATAAAAAATAGTGCGAAGAGATCTAATAAGTGAAATTTATTACAAATTAGTAGTTATATATAAAAAAAATATTATGTAAAATAAATTTTGTATTATATATATGAAAAATATTATGTAAATTAATATTATATATTATGCAAAGGCTTGATAATTGGTTAATGTAACGGCCCAAATTTCTAGCCAAATAATAAGACAACAATTATGGCTCTTTCAAGGAAAACCGAATATAAATCTCCAAACTTACATTACATGATACAATAGTTTAATGTAATGAAATGAATTGATATGCCAATAACACAAGATGAATATAAATATTTTTATTCCAATTCATCATCCAAGGAATACCACAATTCTCTCTTCTCAAGTATCCTCAACAATTAGTCATTTCAAGACAATTTCAATATTTTGAACAATAATTTTCAAAATGAACAACAATTCTCATATTCCCTGAAATTCATTATTTATATAAATATAAATAAAAAAAATTTCAAACATCCATTTATTTTGACACACAAAATAAATATAACAATATCATTCATGAATTTTCAATCTCTTTTAAAAAAAATTCCCAAATTCTAGGTTTTCTCACCCAAACTACACAACTCAAATCTTTTGAAAGAAAACTTTCCAAAATCATCTTTTCTTCAATCAACGAAAATCAAAACCCATAAGATCATTTTAAAAGAACAAGAGACAAACTCACTTTCAAAATCGCTCAACTTTTTGAATCAACAATCAATTTTCAAAGCTATCGAAAGATAATTTCGAAAATCATATAGATCTTGCAAAAATATATATATAACTCTAAGAAAATCCTTACCTCAAGTTTTGAAAAAGAAATGAGATGAAACCCCCAAAATCAACGGTGTCGAAACTCGATCTTCACCGCACATAACGAAGCTCTCGAGAAGTTAACCAACTTTGATGAAGAACTTATGGCAGGACTCTACTTGATTTTGAGAAATTAAGGTTTTGATCCAATTTGGTGTAGGGAAATGTAGAGAGAAAGGAGAGGAAAGAGTTTTTAGAGAGAGAGAGAGAAATATACAAAAGTGATCTAAAATATCAGATTCACGAACTGATATAGCATGGTTCGCTCGAGCGTGGAAAGCCCCGCTCGAGTGTCAAATATACTTTCCCAGTACTTTTCTAGACAGGTCAAACTTCTAGAACCAAACATTCTCCACTCGAGCGCATAAACAGCCGCTCGAGCGGACAAGCAACTTCTAATGTATTTTACATTTTTGCTTCAGGGGCGCTGCCCCTTAACCCCGCTTGGGCGCTGCCCTAGGACCCGCCAAGAGGCGTTGCCCCCTAGACCCCCGCGAGCTGACCGGGCAGCTCAATCCCCGCCATGGCGCTGCACTTGGACCCGCCAAGGGGCGCTACCCCCTGGACCCCCACGAGCTAACTGGGCAACTCGATCCCCAACATACTCAGCGAAGTGGCAAAACTGGGATCGCTACAGTTAAAATATTCTTCAATCCGCCAATCCTCCCAAAAGCTCTCAAACTGCAATTTGTTAATCTGCCAATCCACCATTCAATTCATAATTTTACTTTCAACCCGTCCGAACCGCATCGTGTGCACCCTTAGCCTTGCCACACCCCTTTCTTCCGCTGTGCGTGGTGCAAAATTAATCTTCATGTCCATTATATTTCAACATTACCTCCTACCGTCAAATCTAGACATCGCCATCCTCTCACCCTCACCAATTCCCCAATTAAAGACCACCCAGATGAAGATGATGACGCAGAGTTCTACTACGATGCTTGTGAAAAAAGAAGAGAGCTAGATCTGTAAGAAATGTTTTTGGAAAAATAGGTTTTTCTTAAACTTTGGTCTATTTTTTAAGTGGAACCCACGCGCCGAAGTTGGTGGGTATTGGTGGTAACGTGTTGTAGACATCCCATTTTTGACCGACCTTAAGACTCAGACGTCACCGATTGAGCGCTCGGTGATATTGCATATTGTGCTCGTTCAGAAGTCTCAGAGTCGCGGCCGTGAGCCCTGCCTCCGGACTTCCGAACCCTCTTCTGTGCCTTGCCTCGGTTTGCGAACCAGACTCGGTTTTCTCTGTTTCTCTTCCTGAGGGGAGGGAGAGGTCTAGTAGACCATCTCTCAGTGGCCGTGGGCTACTTTTCGTGGCCGTAGGCCATTTTGTCCATTTCGGAGCCCGGTTCCCGGTTTTCGGAGCCGTCAGGCCGTGTGCCTCGGTTCGGGACCGTCTAACCATCTCCGATTCCTCCGGTTTTTTGCATACATCTTATTTACTCCCTTTCGAGGGACACTGAGGTCTGAGAGACCCACTTCGTGGTCGAATGCCACTTTCGGTGCTTAACAGCCTATTTTCGGGACCCCGAACTGCGTGTTTTGGCCCCCGAGCGATCGTTTTGCATCGGTTTTCGTTCATTTTTGGCAGGTACCTCTGTTTTATCACCAGGAAGGTCACTGAAGGGTGGGAGGCCAGCAATTGTCTCAGCAACCAGTTATGTTCCTCCGGCGCCCTCCGACGCCCGTTTTTCTCACTTCCGAGCCAATGTTGACCACCCTAGGGCCATTTTCTTCAACCCCAAACCACATATTTGTGTTGTACACACATGAGAGGACCCTAATATCACATGGCCGGCCAGTAACTCAACTTGAACCTTTTGAACCCCTCCTAAAAGTGGCCTATTCTCTCTCCTGTTTTAGAGTTGCCAATTTTGAACCACAGGGTTGTGTTGAGGAGACCTGGGAGGACACCTTCTCTGGTGGCCGGCCAAAAAATCTTTTGAGCCTTTTGACCCTTGGCCGGCCGGCCATAGGGGGTGGCCGGCCGGCCACCTGCAACAAAAATAGCTGGCCGGCCATGTTCCTTGGAGGTGTGCTTTACAGCTGTATAGCTTTTTTCCCCCAAAATATCTGATTTCGGGGGACTTTTGGTAGAAGAGGGAACTTAATCCCATTTTCTACACATTTTCTCTCCTTTCTCCTCCATTCTTGGCATACAAACAGCAGCTCTAGCTCTCTCAAGTGTGGAAAAACTTGCTTTGAGCATATAGATACATACCTCTCCATTCTCTCTCATTTTCTCAAGTTTTGGCTCCATTTTTCACTACCACCAAGCACACACCACCACTACTCCATTTCCAGCAGTTGGAGGCTTTCCAGCAGCTAAGAAGCACACATTTCTCAAGCAAAAGGAAGCAAAAGTTTGGTCTTCAAGGGTAAGTCATCTTTCCCTCTTTTGAGCTCATTTTTGCCATTTTCTAGCCCTCTTTTCTTGCTTTTTTGAGCTCCGACCAAAACTGAAAAGGTCATTTTTTGAGCCATTCTTCATGTTTGTTAAGGGTCAACACTGTTTGAGCCCCCCATTTGGTACTTGCTTCAATACCCTCTTGAATGCCATTCTCTTGCATGATATTTTAGCTTGTGTGTGATCTGTTTTTGAGCATGATGTAAACTGGAAATAGGCCTATTTTGAGCCCCTATACAACATTGTAGAAGGGCTCAACACTGTTGGGGACCTCCATGTAGTACTTACCATTATACCCCTCTTTGGTCCCCATTTTTGCATGTTTTGTTAGCCTATCTTTCTTCTGTTTTTCGGCCATGATCAGAACTGAAAATGGCCTATGACCCCTCTTCATGTTTCATTAAGGGTATAGGCTGTTTGAAGCATTTGGTATACTTCATGTTATAGCCTTCTTGTGGCCTTAATCTTGCATTGCATTTTGAGCATGTTTGTATACTGATTTGGGCTTGATCATCTACTGTAAAATGCCATATTTTGGGACCCTTCAACATTGTTGAAGGTCCCTCACTTGTTTGAGATCCCCATATATCAGTTACTTCTTTGCCCCTTTGTTGGCCCATTTCTTGCATTGCATTTTGAGCATGTTTGTATACTGTTTTGGGGTTGTCATCTACTGAAAATGTTCATATTTTTCCCTCTTCAGTGTTTAGAAGGGTATTTTTCTGTTTGGGCTTTGCATCTACCACTTGCTTCATTGCCTCCCTTGCGGAGCCATTTTTGTATGCCATTTTATCCCTACTTGTGATTGCTTTTTGGCCATGTTTTTTTACTGTAAAAATGTGAGTTTTGGGTCTGCCTTGCTTCTGCTTTTTCATGTCATGTATCAATTATGCATGTATGGTATAGCTGTAGGCCATTTTATGCATTGAAATTCACATTTCGGGATCATTTCATGCATCGGGTATTATTTTGCTTCGTTTCGGGGCTGTTTTGCCCCTCATTTTGCCACTGATTTTTGCATGTTTGCATATCATATTCCGTGTCTTTGCCATGTCTCATTAGAGTGGCATTTCGGTGCCTGAGGGTCCGTTCTCGGTTTGCGTGCCGCGGGCACGCACTTCGAGTATCTTGTTTTCATCTGATGGCCTCCTTATGTGAGTGTGGCTGAGGCTCTCTCATGTTGGTGTAAGCCCATTATTGCATTGCGTATGCCATTTCATCCATAGCATTGTGTATGCCCGGTTATGTATTACCTCGTATAGCGTGTATGCCATTCCATGACATTGTGTATGTTAGGGTTGCATATTAGTACATTTCATGCATCATGCATATTGCATCGTGTTCGGGATAGGAGTTAGCCCGGGCACGGGAAACGAGGTACGTTCCGTACTCCGAGTGACGGAACGTGTCTCAATTCCCAAGTCACCGACACTCCGGATTATCCATGATGGAGTTAGGTTTTAGTTGTAATCTTCATGTGCATTCATTCCATATTGAGTTGTGCAATTCGGCTCCTCGGCCATCATGCATCGATATGCGTGATTGGTGGCACGAGGATCGAGGCATGCATATATTTGTGAAAATACATTGCTATGCCCCTTTCCTGCTCTCTGTTGCAGCAAAATGAAGAATCAGCAACTTTTCGGAGCTTGGCACGCATTTCAGAAACATTGCAAACAGAGGCTAATTGGGGCATCCCAGTGGATTTCCGCGCAAAGGCAGCCCAAACATGCATCATTCATATCCGGAGCGAATCAAGGCAGTCCCTGGCTTGCATGCCAGTTTACAGTTTTCTTAGTTAATTTGTTAATTAATTAGGAATTTGTATTATTTGGACTGTATATTTGGACTGTATATTCTTTATTCGGGACTGTATATTTATTCGGACCCTCTGCGCGAGGGCATAATTGTAATAAGTGTGGGTGAGTGTGATGTATGTCTTCCAACCCCACGTCTTTCTTCCCTTTTATTTACCTGCTTATGATGGTTAGATTAGGGCATATTTCAATTAGCATACAGTATGACAGCATGTTTGCATCATTCATCTGTTTTGCACGCACCGGGCTCGGCGCATCATACTAACTGCATTTGTATTTCAATTCCAAGTTGAATACTGTAGCTGTAGCATTCATATGCCATGTTTAGAATAGCCGAGCCTGCTATAGTTGCATTTTTGCATGTGTTGCATTAGGCATTTCTGTATATTAGGATCATGCATGATTTCTAATGAGCTTCTGTTTTGGCTTGGAGTACTCGGTGAGTTTTATGCTTTAGCATCCTTGCATGCGTGTGAGTGACTGCCATGAATAGCATGCTTACCATGAGGCTAATGCTTATGTGATATAACTGCCTTGAATGCCTGTGGGTGGAGGTTGGGTTATTTGGATTGGAACAATTCATCAAGTGTTTTAAGCCCACCTGAGGGTGGCAAAATCTGCATTTTAAGCCTACCTGCGGGTAGCAAACCATCTTTCAAACAAACATGAAATGTTTTGTTCCAATTCAGGCGACTCAGTCTATACTTGTATGCTGTGCGCATCACATAGTAACTAGGCTAATAACCGGAATAAGAACACACAATGTTTTCAAAATAGATATCATGGTTAGTAGAGGCCGGTCTTTGACCGGGCGAGCGGGGGTGCTCACGAAGTGACCTTCCCCAATCGTACCCAAGTTCCCGAGCCGAGGCAACTTTGGTGATGACGGACACGTGGCCTTTGGCACCGAGTCAGGGTTTCCTAAATTTCCCAAAAAAAAATTTAGGTGGCGACTCTGTATCTGGCAAAGCAGTCCATGTTTGGCACTTCTTTCAAAAAATCTGTTTTCAAAAACGATTTGCCGGATTTGGACTCTTTGGTTCAGATTATGAACCGTGACACAAATCGAGTCCGAGCTGTAGCGAGGTCCCCCGCGGGCTTGTTACAGTTTCTGGCGACTCTGCTGGGGATTTAGAGAACTTGACTCGAACTCATGATATCTGGTTTTGACTACACTTGTGTGTTTCTTTGCATTGCATTTGCATTGGTGCGCCTAGGACACCGTGTTTGCCATCTGCTATTCCTGAACGGTTTGCCGGAGGCTTGTCTTGTCAAGACATGTCCATAAGGCTGACCGGTTACGGGCTCTGCCAGTATGGGAACACAAACCCCGGTTTTACCGGGGCACCCTTTTTGACCATTCGACCTAGTGCATATTCGGATCCATAGTGACCATTCCAAACTAGGACAGGTTGCTTACCCGTATAGGTTGTTTGAAACCGCTGCGTGCGTAGTGAAACCCTAGCTCCTGACAAAATAGGACAGGGAAACCCTACCCCAACATAGGGGTGTTTTGGCTCTCACTTATCTGTTATGTGCTTTAGAGTGCGTCTCTACAGGAATGCATGTATCAGTGTATAGTTTGGGCATCAGGCCTGCGGGCATCAGTCAGTATTGAGAATCAGTTATCTGCGGGTATCAGATTCAGTTTTGGGGAACAGTGATTCAGGAAGTGATCAGTATTTGGGGACAGTGTGTTTTCAGCTTATCAACCGTGTGTTGTATGCCCGACTGTGTGTTGTGTATTTATTTAAGCTGTTATGCTGTCCGTTTATCTGGTTATTTATTTCCTTTTTGCTTTATTTATCTTTTGCTAGGGCAGTTTTAGCACATTGCTTCCGACCCAGTAGATATTCCCCAAGCACTTTGGAAAGAGGTCGCGGCTCAATCGATCTGAGGATCTGGTTGACGGACATCCAGTGTTCCACTCTACCCCCAATTGTTAGAAGAAGCCAAGGAAGCGCAGTGTGTCAGAACAGAGGTTGCCAGAACAGTGGGTTACTCCATCAGAGGACAGTAGGACTGAGGTCCAATTGTTGCTATAGAAATAGACATACCGGTCAGTCGGATGGATCAGCAAATATGTCAGGGGTGGAAGCCCTAATGCGCCAAATGCAGGAGAGCATGAGACAGATGCAAGAGGACGCTGCCGCAAGCGGAATTCTCCAAGCAACAGGCCGCGTCATGGCCCAGCAGGCCGAGCTATCACTAGACTGCAACAGCAGAATGCGGCATCTGCTTCACATCAGTTCCTCCTCCACCAGGGCCCCATTACCCGAGCAGGCACCTACTGTCAGAATGCTCTGCCAAACACCCAAACACCGGCCAATGCCAGAACATCCAAGAGGACACGAACCTTCCAACGGGGCCAGCTCCGCCCCCGCTTCCGCCTCAACTGTCCAAGACCATACACCCAACCACCCGGACTCTCCCTTCGAGTTCGAAATAGACCATACAGCTCTGAAACTGAGCAAGCTGAGAAGCTTTTCAAGAAATCACAAGGAGTGAAGGCCATTCCGGACATCGAAGATGGATACCGATGTGGCCGTAACATTGCCAGACAGATTCAAGATGCCGCAAATTGACCGCTTCGACGGGTCCGGACCCCATGGTCCATCTTCGGCTATTCTCAGACATCCTGCGGCCAATGGGCCTAACCCGACCACAAAAGCTTTCCTGTTTGGCCGAACTTTGTCGGGTGTGGCAGCCATCTGGTACGCGAAGTTAGAAGATGAGGTAAAGAAGCTGGGATGAAATGGCTGAGGCCTTTGTTGCACAGTACTCGTACAATACCAGATCGAGATTACAACCGTGATCTCGAAACGACGAGGCAGGAGCCCAAGGAGACTTTCTCAGATTTGTAACTCGATGGAGGGCAAAGGCATCGATGATGACTTGAGGCCTACAGACAAAGATCAAATCAGGATGATTGTGCGCAATCTCCAACCGAAATTGATGCAGAAGATGATTGTACTCCCCTTTCCCACCTTCTCAGATTTACACGAGATGGGGGTACAGATCGAGGATGCCATGAAACAAGGTCTGATCGACCAGGATAGGGAGCAACCCAAGAGGACTTTCAACCGTAACAACAACGCAGGCCCGAGTGGCGCTGCAACTGCACGAGCTTCAGAGGTGAGCATGGTCACCACCATTCCCCCTCCCCCAAGACCCATGACAGCCACGCCTTTCTCTGGCGCATCTGGAAGCAATACCCAAACCCAAATATCAACCCAGAGGCCAAAGAACCTTCACACCCCTATATATGCCCCTGTCCAAAGCTCTGGGGGTACTAATCAGGAAGAAGCATTTGACGCCCTAGAGCCGAGGCCACTGCCAAATCCACTCCCTCCCTCTCATGACCCGGCAAAATACTGCGCGTATCACCAACAGCACGGTCATGACACCGACCGTTGCTTTAGATTGCGTCATGAGATCCAGGATCTTATTGACAAGCAGGTGATCGCGCCTCCCGAAAAACCCAACGTCACAACAAATCCTCTCCCACCACATAACCAAGCCCCTCCTCCCAACAGAATCAACTTCATCCAAACTGGGGTCGTGTCTTACGATCCTAGTATCTATATCACCCCATCCCACCTACCTAAGCCGGAGGTGATCCTTCCTGTCTGCACTGACTTGTGCATGATGGACATCTCCACAACCCATCTGAGCCGATGGTGGTGACCACCGAAGATGGGACAGGGCAGATTTCAGAGGAGAAAGTGGGGTTGCTGAGTCTGAGATTGAACAGTCTGGGAATCTTGCTGAAGGAGCCTGAATCCAGTGAATACATCCAGTCAGTGGGCCAGTCTGAGCTGAGCATAGGGCTGCCAGAAAGAGCAGAGTTATGTGTGATTCAGGGGGACAGATTTGAATGGGGAACAGATGATCTAACAGCTGTAGGGGAGGACCTTGCCAACCTCCAGTTCTGCAGTGACCAAGAATCAGGGAATGCAGCAATCAACTGGTTCGAATATGAGGAGTCGGCAGAAGTTACCGGATGGTTAGATGATCAACCAGACGTCGTAGAATATCAACCAGAACAGGGCCCGGCAGGGGCGAGAGTATCAGTGATGGCCGGAAGGGCCGAGAGTCAGAATCTACCGCCGGAGAGCGCCGGCACTAAGAATTTCGCTCAGAATTTGGGGATTGTAAATGCAGGGAGTATTGAACAACCAGCTGTACTGACGCAGTTGGAACAACAAAATTTGAGGATTCCGAGAGAATCAGAAAAGCTAAGGCCCATGTGGGGTCGAGAGTGCTGTGTGCACGGGAACAGAGAAATGCTGCGGGCATGAAGACTGAAGGTGCTGCGAGTACGATCATACCGGAGCCGGACAGGTGTCTGTCGGCTGCCGACGGAATGTGGTGGGAAGACGATGACTTATGTCTTGCCCACACAGATGAGGATTGGGGAAGTAATCAACCAGATGATACCTGGTATATTGACGAGGTCGCTCATATGACAAGAAGTGGGCGGTATTTCAAGCCCCAGCACTTAGACCAACCTGAGGCGTCTGGGAAAGACAAAGAAGCTGAGAAACAGAGAGAGAAACAGATTGAAGAAGAAGCTGTGCTTAAGCAATTAAAGAAGATACAAGCAGACATCTCCATCTGGGGACTGCTTATGGCATCGAGGGTGCACAGACAGGCCGTCCTATCTGCCATGGACAAGGCCAAACTCTCTATAGACACTACACCAGAGCAGCTGGTTGGGCTGGTTTTTCCGGGAGGAGGTTCCCCGGCATTAACCTTTTCAGACAAGGAATTACCGCCTGAGGGCACAAACCATAACAAACCCCTCTACGTTTCCGTGGAATGTAGAGACAAGTGGATACCGGTGGTACTTGTTGATACCGGGTCCGCCATCAATGTCTGCCCAGCCAGAACAGCGTATGCAATCGGGTTGAAGCCCGCGGACTTCATACCAACTACTCAGGTGATCAGAGCATATGATAATACTAGCAGGGAAGTGATGGGGACTGTCAAGATTCAAACCAAGGTTGGTCCGGGACAACACGACGTCGAATTTCATGTCTTGGACGTTCCCGCAACCTTCAACCTACTCTTGGGGCGGCCGTGGTTGCACCAAGTGAAGGCAGTCTCTTCCACTCTACATCAGATGGTGAAATACCCCTATGGAAAGGGAGTAGCCATTGTATTCGGGAACTCATCAATCCATCCGCTTTCGGAGGTATCTACGCCTGTCTTAGAGATCGAGCATGGCACAGAAGATGTGTTCTTATCGGGGTTCACTTTGGCTGAGGCCCGGGTAGTGCAGAATTATTAGTGTAAGTGCTCCATTGTTAGTGTAATGCTCCATTAGTGTAATGCTCCACTATAGTTAGTGTAATGCTCCATTAGTGTAAGTGCTCCATTTAGTCATTATGGCAACTTATTTATTGCCCCTATTGTCTCCTTCTCCTCTCTATAAAGAGAGCTTATTCCTTGTAAATGGTATATACAAAAATAGAGATCAATATATACATATTTAGTCTCTCTCCCTTTCTCTATCAATTTCTCCTACATGGTATCAGAGCAATAAGATTTAGGCCTATATTTCCTTCTCACCGGCGGGCAGCCGGTCGGCAACTTTGCCTTCGCTGCCCGCTGGAGTTGTATACCCATACCTTCACTCCGCTACATCTTCTAACTCTTTCTTTGTGGCTCCAACTACACTTGGCCATGTTGGGCTTGCAGTTTGGGTATGCTGGTTTCCATGTGGTCTCCAGAGCTGCCCGTAACATGGGCATTAGCAAGATTGTATTTCCTGTCTACCGAAACGTTCTCGCTCCCATACCCGACCAAACCGAGACGATCTGCGACACAGCCATTACAGGGATGGTGTGATAGTAATTCCATTTCAGTGCAAAGGTATAAAATATCAGTTTGCCTATACCTAAAGAAGACTAATATGGCTAGTACAGCTTGTTTTATGATTGTTAGCAGGAATGACATTCCTATATATGAAGCTGAAGTTGGTGCTGCAGTCAAAAAGGAAGAAGCTGCACACCAGCACCAGTTCATATTACATGCAGCACTGGATATTGTCCAGGACCTTGCATGGACAACAAGTGCTATGTTCTTGAAAGCAGTTGACCGATTCAACGATTTGGTGATGTCAGTATATGTTACTGCTGGTCATACACGACTTATGCTACTTCATGACTCTCGTAATGATGATGGAATCAAGAGCTTCTCTCTCCTCACAGCATTAAAGATCTCTTGCATTCTGTTGATGCGTTTCTCTTTGACTGCGATGGTGTAATTTGGAAGGGCGATAAGCTCATTGATGGAGTCCCTCAGACCTTGCAGATGCTTCGTTCCAAGGGGAAGAAGCTGGTTTTTGTGACCAACAATTCCACTAAGTCAAGGAGGCATTATGCTAAAAAAAAATTTCATTCCCTTGGAATTTCAGTCAGCGAGGAGGAGATATTCTCTTCATCATTTGCAGCGGCTATGTTCTTGAAAGTCCATGACTTCCCTCGAGAAAAGAAGGTTTATGTAATAGGTGAGAAAGGCATATTGGAAGAATTGGAACTTGAGGGTTTTACAGGTCTTGGAGGCCCGGAAGATGGAAAAAAGATGGTGCAGCTGAAACCAAACTGTCTCTTTGAGCATGATAAGAGTGTTGGAGCTGTTGTGGTTGGATTAGACCAGTATATAAATTATTACAAGCTACAGTATGCAACTCTTTGCATACGCGAGAATCCAGGATGCCTTTTCATTGCTACCAACCGTGATGCTGTGGGACATATGACTGATTTACAAGAGTGGCCAGGTGCAGGATGTATGGTTGCTGCTGTATGTGGATCAACTCAAAAGGAGACCTTGTCGGAGTTCCGGTCCACAATGCTTTTCAGCCACTCCTTTGCCTCCGTCCTGTTCGTGATGTTCAATGGCACCACATCTGGAAGACCTGCATGGGCCACCTTCTTTTTCTGAGAAAGCAATTGTAGTAATGTCACCAACTTTATTTTATTCATGCCAGGGATCAAAACCGATCACCATTTTACAAAAAAAAAAAAAAAAAAAAAAAAAAAAAAAAAAGGATCAACCACAACCCACAACACTACAACAAAATCCAGCCTTATTTTTTCGTCTCTTCAGCTGTTCTCTTCTTCTTGCCTTTGTCTTAGGCGGCCCTTGCCGGTGCTGCCTCCGTGTTTCCATCGCCGCCGAGCACGTTCACTTCCCGTTGCTCCTCAACCGTCACATATGGCGGCCCTCCAAATCTGAGCATCACGGTGGCCTTCCGCTTCAGCTCCTTGTTCTCGGCCTTTAGCCCACATATCTCTGCTCGGGCATCCTTATACATGCCCTGGAGCAGAGCCAGTTGGGCGTTTAACTGCTGCACCTCATTAGTTCTACTCTGAAGCCGGTGCGACAGGTTGTTGACCGCCGTCATTGTCTCAACACAAGACCTCAAAGTATAATAATTGGCCTCAATATCAGATTGAGCAGCCATTATCTGCTCAACTGCCACCATCGGATAGTTCAGCGGTGCAAAACCAGGGGGGCTTGGTCTAAGGGCACTTGGTTGCGGTTCCAGGGCAACTGCCCCGGTTATCTCTCTTGTGCACTCATTGAGGTCGGGAAAGAGAGTAAGACCCCGGGAAGAAGAGGCTATGTTCTGGGTAGCGGAACGGGAAGAAGAAGCCATTTTCAGGGCAACAGAGTGTTTCAGCGATACAACTCTCAGAAAAATGAAGAGTTTTTCGGAGTTTTTTCCGCAGCTGTTTTTGCCTCAGCCTCGCCTTTGTTTAAATAGGCAAGGCAGACACGCGCCTCACGCGCCTCTCAGCGCAAGTCGACAAAGCGGCGCGCCTTTTGATGGCTCGACTTTTGATGGATGTCGGGCACACCTTTTGATGGCACGCCTTTTGATGGCGCGCCTTTTGATGGCTCGACTTTTGATGGCTGTCGGGCACAACTTTTGATGGCACGCCTTTTGATACGATTGGGCACACCTTTTAAGGGTGCAACTTATATGGGTCCGACAAGACTCTGTAAACTGTCCCGACATTGATTCCGGTTAGCTCCTATATGGGTCCGACAAGACTCTGTAAACTGTCCCGACTTTGATTCCGGTTAGCTTCTATATGGGTCCGACAAGACTCTGTAAACTGTCCCGACATTGATTCCGGTTAGCTCCTATAAGGGTCCGACAAGACCCAGTAAACTGTTTTCTACAACGGTCCGACATGCCCCAGTAAACTGTTTTCTACAACGGTCCGACATGACCCAGTAAACTGTTTTCTACAACGGTCCGACATGACCCAGTAAACTGTTTTCTACATCGGTCCGATATGACCCCATAAACTGTCTTCTACAACGGTCTGACACGACCCTACAGTGTCTCCTATCCACTTTTATTTTATTTGTCAGATTATTTTTTCCTGTTTTGTTACTCTCTCCAAACTCAAGTTGGTTAGTACCTACCCTCCTTGAGTTTGCGGGGGGCTATTAGTGTAAGTGCTCCATTGTTAGTGTAATGCTCCATTAGTGTAATGCTCCACTATAGTTAGTGTAATGCTCCATTAGTGTAAGTGCTCCATTTAGTCATTATGGCAACTTGTTTATTGCCCCTATTGTCTCCTTCTCCTCTCTATAAAGAGAGCTTATTCCTTGTAAATGGTATATACAAAAATAGAGATCAATATATACATATTTAGTCTCTCTCCCTTTCTCTATCAATTTCTCCTACAAGAATATTATGGCTGTGAATGAAGGTGTGTACGTCAGTGCTCAATCCGTCTACCTCATGAACAAGCTACAACACATCCCCGGGATGGGATTAGGAAGGAGCGGCAGGAAAGGAGTCGCAGCATTGGCCGAAGTGCCACACAACCCGCATACCTTTGGACTGGGTTATCTGCCCACCAAAGAGGACTGGGTGAGGAAAGGAAAGGAAATGGCCGGCAGAGCCAGAGCGAAGCAGGCTGGGAAGCCTTTTGACTTAATACACAGGCCCATTCAGGGTACCCTGAACGGACGCTTTGTCCGGGAGGGGGAAGATTTTCCATTTTGCGGCTTCCCAGAGCCGTGGATAAACGCGGAGAAGAAGCGCGTCCAGGCTTCGAATCTTCTTTGACCTGCAACTATCCGGGGATGACGTTGCCACAGAGCAGACAGACCCAACAGCTGAGGTGAGCAGTAAAGCAGGGATCCTGAGGGCACAGAATTTGAAATGGGGGTAGCACTGGCATGTCTCCTCTCTGATCCTCCGATCGACCAAGAGTGCTTGGGGGATAACTTCGTGGTTTCCATGATTGGGGATGAAACGGCTGCGAGCCAACCAGCAGCTATCTTGGATGCATCAATCGCACCCTCTCTCACTTGGCAGTACGAGGAGGGATTTTTGTCCAGCAGCACCGGGTCAGGTAGTGAGCCGGAATCTGATTCCACCGAGTCTTGTGAGTCGGAATCAGGTTCCAGCTCGACTGAGTCTGAGTCTGGTACTCCTGGGGATGTTAACCCGGATGCCACAGTCCTGTCTAGGTCGTCTTTTTCCTTTTCTTTGAGTCTGTTGTAAAGAATTGGACGATTTGGATGTTAATGAGAATGAGAATGTGGTTTCCGAGTATTTTCTGTGCCCTTGATTTATTGCATTAATTCAGACTTTCAAAACTTTGATGAAAACGACGAGGACGAAGTTCCTCCGGTTTTACAACGTTTAATTGAGCAAGAGCAAGAGAGATTTGTTAAGCCATTAATGGATGAAATCATTACCGTGAACATTGGTACTGAGGAGGACCCGCGGCTGGTCCAGATCGGGTCCACGTTGTCTTCGGAGGAACGCGAGCGCTTAGTCGCTTTATTAAAAGATTTCAAAGATGTTTTCGCGTGGTCCTACGAAGACATGCCTGGAATCGATCCTGAGATTGTACAGCATCGGATCCCCCTTGACCCCGAGGCCCGACCTGTCAAGCAGAAACTCAGAAGGATCCGCCCGGATTGGGCTCTCAAGATTAAGGAAGAGGTCACCAAGCAAATCGACGCAGGCTTCCTGCTGGTATCTGAATATCCGACTTGGTTGGCCAACATTGTTCCGGTGCCGAAGAAAGATGGCAGGATCCGGGTGTGTGTAGACTTCAGGGATTTGAACAAGCTAGTCCGAAGGACGACTTTCCCCTTACCGCACATCGATGAGTTGGTAGATTCACAGCAGGGCATGCATTGCTCTCATTCATGGATGGCTTCTCAGGTACAACCAGATAGTATGGCACCAGAAGACCGGGAAAAGACTGCATTCACCACCCCGTGGGGGACATACTGCTACCGGGTAATGCCGTTTGGGTTGAAGAACGCTGGAGCTACTTATCAACGGGCCGCGACCACAATACTACATGATATGATCCACAAAGAGGTTGAGGTGTATGTGGACGACATGATTGTCAAGTCCAAGGAAAGAGAGGGCCACTACACCGCCTTGCATAAGTTTTTCCAAAGGATCAGGGAATTCCGGTTGCGGCTAAACCCTCAGAAATGTACATTTGGTGTTACAGCGGGAAAAATGCTGGGGTTTCTGATTACACAAAGGGGCATCGAGGTCGACCCTTCCAAAATCAAGGCCATCTTAGAAATGCCACCACCAAGGACTGAAAAGGAGGTGCGAGGCTTTCTGGGTAAAGTGCAATTCATAAGACGGTTTATTTCAAAATTAACCTTGACTTGTGAACCACTTTTTGGTCTCCTGAAGAAAGGAAAGAAGTTCCAATGGGACGGCCGATGCCAAGCTGCATTTGAACAGATTAAAGAATATCTACAGAACCCGCCCGTTTTATCGCCACCAGAACCAGGAAAACCGTTGATTTTGTATCTGTCAGTGACTGAGACCACGATGGGCTGCATGCTTGCACAAGAATCAGAAGACAAGGTGGAGAGAGCCATCTACTATCTCAGCAAGAAGATGCTGGAGTATGAGACCCGATATACACCGCTGGAAAAGGCTTGCTTAGCTTTGGTATGGGCTACCAGGAAGCTGCGGCACTACCTGTTAGCTCACTCTGTAATGTTGGTTTCACGACTTGATCCCATCAAATATCTTTTCGAGAAACCAGCGCTTACGGGTAGGCTAGCTCGTTGGTTGCTGTTGCTCTCCGAATTTGATCTCACGTACGTGACACGCAAGTCAGTGAAAGGAAGAGCAGTGGCAGAGTTCCTTGCCGACCACCCGGTTGAGGGGGATGAAGCAGTTGAGTACCTGTTCCCGATGAATCAATTCTGCATATCGACGATGAAACTTGGACGATGTACTTTGACGGAGCGTCAAATCAACATGGGTATGGGATAGGAGTGTTGCTGATAGCACCCGACAATTCCCGTATCCCTCTAGCCTTCAAACTCCGATTCAAAGTCTCGAACAATGAAGCAGAATACGAGGCGTGCATCGCTGGTCTAGAAGCAGCCCTGGAACTAGGGGCAAGACGGTTGGACGTCATTGGGGACTCGAACCTTGTTGTGTCTCAAGCTAAAGGAGACTGGAAAGTGAAAGAGGAAAAGATGATGATGTATCACCAAACCTTGGATTTGCTGATTCCTCGGTTTGAGAAGCTAAGTTTTACTCATCTACTAAGAGAGAACAACAGGTTCGCAGATTCTTTAGCAACTCTATCTTCTATGATAGACATCCCGTGTGGAGTCCGAATGCGTCCAGTCATCATTGACCAGAAATTTGCACCTGCCTATGAGTCGATTGCAGCCATAGATGAAGTTCAGGACGAACACCCCTGGTATTACGACATCTGGAATTTCTTGGAGAAAGAAGCATACCCGCCAGGGGTAAATGCCAAAGACAAAAGGGCAATCAGAGAATGGCAGTTCAGTTCATCATCTGCGGGGGTAAACTGTATAAACGGGGTCATCTGGGAATGCATAAACTGTGCGTTGATGCCGAAGAGTCAAAGCGTCTGATGGAAGCCATCCACGGGGGAGAATGTGGTGCACACATGAATGGGGTAATGTTGGCACGGAAGATCCTCAGACAGGGTTATTACTGGTCCACCATGGAGGAGGATTGTATTAGTTTCGTCCGGCGATGCCACAAATGTCAGATTCATGCAAATCGCATGAACATCCGCCGTCAAAGCTGTACAACATGACTTCGCCATGGCCGTTTTCAGTCTGGGGAATTGATGTAATCGGAGCTGTTACGCCGAAGGGGTCGAATGGGCATGAGTTCATCTTGGTAGCGATAGATTATTTCACAAAGTGGGTTGAGGCCCAATCTTATGCGGTGTTGAAGGCTTCGCATG
The DNA here is from genome assembly GCA_030407325.1 of Camellia japonica. Taxonomy (NCBI): domain Eukaryota; kingdom Viridiplantae; phylum Streptophyta; class Magnoliopsida; order Ericales; family Theaceae; genus Camellia; species Camellia japonica. The sequence goes on from JAPPVO010000010.1 coordinate 101,765,108, forward strand.
TAGCAAAATTTATCAGAAACAACATCATCTGTCGCTACGGGGTCCCAAATGAAATATTTCAGACAATGGTTCCCACTTCAAGAAGGAGGTGATTGATTTGTTGGAGAAATACAATGTGGCTTTTCATAAGTCATCTACCTACGGCCGCAAACCAATGGAGCAGTTGAGGCCGCCAACAAGAATATCAAGCGCATACTACAGAAGATGGTGGAAACCTACCGGGACTGGCCAGATAAGCTGCCGTTCGCTCTGTGGGGCTACCGGACTTCAATCAGAACTTCTACTGGGGCGACTCCGTACTCGTTGGTTTATGGGATGGAGGCCGTTCTACCTATTGAGATTGAGGTTCCGTCATTACGAGTATTGGCCGAGTGTCAAATAGCCGAGGCAGACTGGCAACAAAGCAGATTTGAGGAACTCATGCTTTTCGATGAAAGAAGGCTGAAAGCACTGTACCACATCCAAGGTTATCAACGCAGAATTGCCCGGGCTTTTAACAAGAAGGTTAAGTCCAGGAATTTAAAGAAGGAGATTTGGTGCTCAAAGACAACCGAGCTCCCATCCACGACCCAAGGGGCAAGTTCAGACCTAATTGGACTGGTCCCTACATCATCAAGTCAATCTGGTCAGGTGGAGCTGTGGTTCTGATGGATCTAGATGGCTTAGAGTTTTCCCAACCGATCAACATGGACAAGTTGAAGAAATACTACCCCTGAGAGGCTCGCTAGGCCGAAAACCCGAAAGGGCGACCTAGGCAAAACTCAGAGCAGAAAATTTGAAATTATAAAAACTGAGCTCGCAAGGTTGAAAACCCGCAAAGGGCGGCCTTGGCAAAAGTTAGAGCGCAAAAGGAGAGTAAAAATACCCGAGCGAACCTAAGCCTGAACTACATAAGGCTTGATTCCCATCTTTGGGATACGTAGGCAGCTTCATCTTGAAGTTCAGCCACAATCTTTTCCCCGATCAACTTTGTCCATTTGATCATCTCAGTCATCTCTATTCATCAGCATTTATCGTGATCTCCGGTACAGTGCTATTCAGACTAGGGGCAACTTTCCGTTGCTATGAAGTGTTGCGGCACCATTCAGACTAGGGGCAACTTTCCGTTGCTATGAAGTGTTGCGGCACCATCCAGACTAGGGGCAACTTTCCGTTGCTATGAATTGTCGAGGCACTTTTCAAACTAGGGGCAACTTTCCAGTTGCTAGGATCCGGGGTTGTGCATCTCAGTGACAGATCTCAGGCGTGTCCAGTTCTGATCCACATCGAAAATAGTTTTGAAAAGTTTTAATAAAAGTTGACTTTGCTCAAAATTAATCTTTTTACAACTAAGACCATTTTTGGACCAAAGCGGAGAATTTTCAGTACCACAACCTTCAATTTCATTGATTTCAAAACAGAGTTCTTTGCTCTTGCATACAATTGAGTTGCTTTTTATTACACTCATAAGAAAACTTGAAAGTATAATAAAGCAATAAATCCGGGGCATAGTCCAGTCAGGTGTCCCTGCGCCCCCTTCCAGAGCTAGTTGAAGCCTCTGATGCCAACCTGGCCCAATCTGTGCTCTCATTGAGCCAATCCCAGCACTCGCAGATAAAGTGCAACTGAAAAGGGGCGGGGGCAGGAGCTCTCTAGTCCTCCAGACCGTAGTATGTTGGGCAAGGTGTGCACCTCGGACCGGGAAAGCGACCGGGTACTCATCCCTTCCGGGGCAAGTCTGATCATGACCGAATGGCGCAGAATACGGAATGGGAAATAGAATACGCAGTGAGTCAAGCCGATCAACCGGATCCCAGTATCCTGGAACATGCTATAACTCATCGCCGGAAGGTTAAGCCAAGGGCAGCGCCACGCAATGCGGTCTGCCGACAAATTGCACATCCATTCAAACCACCATCCCTCATCAAGAGCATCGACTAGACGTTGTCGGAAGAAATAGCCGCGGGCTGAGTAAGCAGGGCAAGAGTCCACAACTTGCAATTTATCCATCAACCATATCTGGGGAGGGATAAAAATGAGAGAATAAAGAATAGAGAGATGTGCGATGAGAGAAAAGTAAGATGAGGGTTCTGTGAGAAAAACCGAGCCTGAGGGCCGAGCGACGTGAGCAAATACATATGTGAGCTTAGGTGGGAAACATTACCTGCAGCAGTAGTGGACTCCCTGCGAACCTGGTTGTCTCCCGGCGGTAGAAAGCATCCAAGCCCATCAGTGTTTCGGCCAGTGCCATAGCAATACAGCTCTTTCCTTCCTTCAAGTCTTGAGCGACTTCAATCAAACGGATGCTAGCTCCTTCGGAGCCCGAGACCAACAGAAAATGAGACATCATGCATAAACAGAGGGCGTGTCGCCGGAAGCCTTGCCAATGATGGTCGCTGCGGTCACCAGCATCGGAGAACCGGTAAATCAGGCTTGGGATATCCAACATTCCGTTACAAATCAGGGATCGAGCATCATGCGCGTTGAATCCACACATTCGCCCTAAAGTTTGGGCGTGGCCAAAACGAGACTGAGGCAAGATCTCTTCTGAACGTTCAGACTCCATCAAGACTTGAAAATCTTCAAAAGTAGGACATACCTCTTGCCCTCCGAAGCTAAAGACGTGCGTCACTGGGTTCCAAAACCTAGCCGCGGCGTGGAGGAAAGGAAGATGCAGTGAAGTCCGGCCCAGCGTGAATAGTGCATTCAAGCCGAAACCCCGGAAGTTCAACTTTTCCGAGCCATCTAAAGAGGAGATCCAAGATGTGAGATTTTCTACGAGAAATGCCTCCATTTTTATGCAAAGCAGTGATTAAATGAATAAGTTCCAAAGTTGGAGCTTTTATAGGGGGTGAAACACTATTCGAAGGACAAGTGTCAGAAGTCTGTGGGCTGCAGGAAAAAGTGGCCGGCCGGCCACCTATTCTAGCAGGCCGGCCACCTTTGACTCAAAACATGGCCGGCCGGCCACCTTTGACTCAAAACATGGCCGGCCGACCACCTTTCAGTCTCCAAAAAGCAAAATGTGGCCGGCCATGCTCAATAGACCTGTCTTGCCCTCCGGAAGGAAGTTTGAGGCACTTTCACGCATCGGAAATGTTGGAGGCCTTCATTTTTCTCAGTTTCGGGTGCGTCCCAACACCCAGATCGTCCGAAGTACGCTGTGTTGTATTTTGCTTATCGAGTTGTTGCTGTGTTTATCGAGTTGTAAGTTTCGTCGAGCTGTCGTGTTTTGTGTTTTGAGTTGTTACTCTGTGTTTACACAATTTTGTTAAGTCTTGTTTATCGAGTCATTAACATTGTTGTATTTTGCTTATCGAGTTGTAAACTTGCTTGCTGAGATTCTGTCATATCTTAGTAAGTTGAGTTGTTTGTTTGGTCGCGTCGGTTCATTACCTGACCCGGTAAATACACAAGGCACATTTCCATTCAATTCCATTTTTGTGCAAAATGATGCGATGCGATGCCAAAAGTTTCACATACAAACACCTTTTCAAAAGTTGTTTCATTCCATCATGTTTTACAACAAATAAAGGTACAAGTTTTACAGAAAATAAAACTGCCTAACAATGTGCAAAGTGCTATAAACTACTAGCAAAAAGTAAAATAAAGCAGGAAATAGCGTCAATTATCCTCGGGAGCGGGAATGAGGAGGCCCCTCATCCTCTTCTGCGGGATAACCTCTGCACCATCATCACCATCCGGGTCGGAGCGTCATCCTCAGGATCCCCCTCAGCCTCGCCTCCACTCCCGGAACCAAGGCCGGAGCCCCCTCCTCAGCAGATGTCTCTGACTCGCGATCTGCGACCTCCTCCTCCTCCTCATCGGGCTCCGCCTCTATAACATGTGCCTACGTCTGCGAGACGACCCGCGCTCCTCGAGCTCCTCGGAAAGGCCTAGATGGCCCTGCTCCTGAGAAGGCCTGGATGGCCCAGCTCTCGAAAGGGCCGATGGCCCAGCACCTCGATCTCTCTGAGAAGCCCGGTGGCCCGGCCCGCGGCGGTGCATATACAGGAGGCATCTGAAAGTGAAGAGTTCAATACATCAGTTCAAATATGAAAATCAGGTGCAAGTACAGTATGTGAGTGGAGTGTGTGTCAGATGTGCTCTACACAGCCTATCAATGCAGCAGAATGTTCAAAACCAGCACGTCATCAGAAATATGCTAAATACAGGAAAGATGGACAGTACCTGCACGCCCATGATGGCTAGCTGTGCCTCCCTCCGTAGGATCATGCCCTCGAATGTGGCCAGCATCCCAAGCATCTCATCCACGTACTCAGCTGGAGGCTACAAATACAAATGCAAAAACTACCAGTGAGGGAATGAATGTCCAAGTGTCTGACTGATAAATCAAAGCTGTAAAACATACCGGTGGTGAATCGGGGTCTCTGACATATCTGTGGTCAGGAAGAGGAGGCTCCAGCGGGACCTGGTAAGGAGCCCCAAATCGCCAACTCGTCAACTCGGTCGGCATGTCTGGCCACCCAAGATGATGAAGAGTCGGAGGGATCGGGGGAATCGACCCACCCCCGCCTCTAGACGTACCAGCCCTGCTGGAGGAAGGGATATCTCTGGCACGAGCCTGACTCGAAGATGGTATACCAGCAGGCCTCAGTGGCGGAGCACGCACTCCCGTCAAGGGAGGCATCAGATATGTATGGCGATAAGTGGCATAATCCCCCTCCGTAAGATGCAGCAAAGCATCGGTGCCCTGCATAGCACTAACGACCTCCTGGGTGGAGAGTCTATCAGCAGTCCGCATAGTGGCTGGAGGTGCGGCAGGAGGGTCCTGAGAAGTGTATCCCCACACCTGACGCAGAAAGCGTTCCCCCAGGAACCATGCTCTACCAACTGGTCCCTCAAGCAGGACCCTGTACTGGGAGGTACCCGATCCTCCGGCATATTGAAATCGGAGACCATCGCCCAAGACCGCCTAGGGCTGCCACGTAATCTGCGAATAACCAGTGCATAAATCAATCAGAAATCGGGAATATACAGGGCAAATCAAAGATGAAAACGGAAAAGAACTGAGAGTTCTGAAATACCTCTGTCATCCGAACAGTGTCAAAATACTGTCGCAGGTAGAAGAGAGTCTCTCGAGGCCTCGGTCGGTGCTGGCCCTCGAATACCGATGAAAATGGGGTCATAAGGGGCCCCGCTACCTCCATCTCTGGGGCTAACGTCGGAAAATATACGTAGACCCATAGCTGAGAAAAGCAGTGCGGAATGTAAATACAAAGTGCTGAGGGCAAAATACAGAATGTAAAGTGCGCCGTGTGTGCAATGAACAAGTAATGAGGAGCAGAAATGTAAATCAAGAGGACAGAACGTACCTCCCAGGCTCTCCAATAGCCGCCAAGTAAGTCTCCCCGCCCGCGAGAGGCCGTGCTCATATAGCAATAGAGGGTAGCCAGGCCGGCGCCACCCCAGTCGTACCGACTGACCTGTGATAAGTCCACTAGGGCACTCAAAAGATACAGCCCGACAGTGTTCCCCCTATCAGCAAACAGAGTGGTGCCAAAGAGGAACATAAGGAAACCGCGGGCATACTGCTCCGCCTCCTCAGGAGACCCGGGCTCCATCTCCGGCCTCCGAAAACGAGAAGAGAACCAGGTGTACCGGACTCTCCCAGAAGCTCTGTCCACAGGCGGGCGGGCCCCCAACAGATGTACCCAAGCGGCCTCCCATTCGCCCATATTCTCGTCATAAGGAATGGGCCAACCTCCTATGTCCAAACCGGTAAGTACGGCGAAATCTAGCGGGGTCATGGTCAAATCCCCGGTGGCGGAAAAATGGAAAGAATTGGTGGTGTCCCACCATCTCTCTACCAAAGCGGCTAACAGCGTCCTACTGGCAGGACAATGTGATAACCCCATGCAGAATGCTCCGAACCCTGCTAAATCAACCAAATCTCGGACAGCCTCTGGGAGCTCGGTATACCACTCTCTCGCAGCAGTGGAGCCGTATCCTCGTACGGTACGAGAGCCAACCTGCATTCAGAATGAATGCATGTGTCAGTATGAAATGAATGAGCTGTGTGCAAATCAAATGAATGAGCCGTGTGCAAATCAAATGAACAAGCTGTGTGCAAATAAAATGAACAAGCTGTGTGCAAATGAAATGAACGAGCTGTGTGCAAATGAAATGAATGAGCCGTGTGCAAACGCAAGTAAATGGGCTGCGTGTTCGCTTTAATCTGGGCTGTGTGTTCAGAAAATCAGTGTTTTGGGTTGCGTGTTCAAATCTTAATCAGTGGGCTGCGTGTTCGCTTTAATCTGGGCTGTGTGTTCGGAAAATCAGTGGTCTGGGCTGTGTGTTCAGAAAATCAGTGTTTTGGGCTGCGTGTTCAAATCTTAATCAGTGGGCTGCGTGTTCGCTTTAATCTGGGCTGTGTGTTCAGAAAATCAGTGGTCTGGGCTGTGTGTTCAGAAAATCAGTGTTTTGGGCTGCATGTTCAAATCTTAATCAGTGGCCTGCGTGTTCGCTTTAATCTGGGCTGCGTGTTCGCTTTAATCTGAACTGTGTGTTCAGAAAATCAGAGTTTTGGACTACGTGTTCTACTCTCAATCAGTGTGGGCTGTGTGTTCACCATTAACTAGAACTGTGTGTTCAGAAAATCAGAGTTTTGGACTGCGTGTTCTACTCTCAATCAGTGTGGGCTGTGTGTTCACCATCAACTTGGACTATGTGTTCAGAAAAATCTGAGTTAGGGCTGCGTGTTCTACTTTTAGTCAGTGTGTGCCGTGTGTTCACCATCAACTTGAACTGTGTGTTCAGAAAATCAGAGTTTGGGACTGCGTGTTCTACTCTCAATCAGTGTGTGCTGCGTTTTCACCTTCAATTTGAGCTGTGTGTTCAGAAAATCAGAGTTTGGGCTGCGTGTTCTACTCTCAATCAGTGTGTGCTGCGTGTTCACCTTCAATTTGGGCTGTGTGTTCAGAAAATCAGAGTTAGGGCTGCGTGTTCTACTCTCAATCAGTGTGTGCTGCGTGTTCACCTTCAATTTGAACTGTGTGTTCAGAAAATCAGAGTTAGGGCTGTGTGTTCTACTCTTCATCAACTAGGACTGTGTGTTCAGAAAATCAGAGTTTGGGACTGCGTGTTCTACTCTCAATCAGTGTGTGTTGTGTGTTCACCATCAACTCGAGCTGTGCGTTCAGAAAATCAGAGTTTGGGACTGCGTGTTCTACTCTTAGTCAGTGTGTGCTGTGTGTTCACCTTCAAATTCGGACTGTGTGTTCGACAAATCAGTGCTTGAGCCGTGTGTTCAATTCGTAACTAATGTGTACCGTGTGTTCACAATCAATCAATGAGCCTAGTGTTCAGAAATTCAAGTGTTTAAGCCACATGTTCAGAATGCAAGCAAAGTACTATGTCATAAGCTAAACTGTGTGTTCAAGCATGGCAAAGGCACGAAATGCACGAAAAATGCAGAAAATGAAGTAAAATACCTCTCGTGCCTCGTAAGAAAGGTGATGTTCCGGCTCTCGTAGAAGTAGATCTCCGGGTGCCCGATCATTGAAGTCAGTAAAATGACGAAAAATGGCCCGCGGAAGAATGTGCACCGACGGGGCGTATCTCTCGGGAATAAAGGGGCGGACCCTCGGGGGCAGCGTCATGATATCGAAATCATCCCCGGCACCTGGAGGACCTCCACCATGAGGGAAATTACCCGCCATTTCGAAAAATCTGCAAAAGGAGCAAAAATGAGCTAAAATTGGAAAAAGTCAACAAAAGTCAACTCTCGGGAAATGAAAAAGTCAACAAAAGTCAACTCCCGAGAAAATCTTCCAAATATTGAGACAAACTTACCTCAAGTGGTGAAAATGAGAAAAGAAGCCTCGAAATCAAAATTTAATCGGTCCAAAGTGCTTAAAATCGAATGTTTTTGCGAAAACAACTTGCGTGGGAGGTTGAAAAGCGCGTATAAAGTGCAGATCTGAAGGAAAAAATGGTTTGGGAAGCAAGGGGAGAAGTTTTCGCAGCTGTGGGTGTGATCTCGAAGTGAATGGATGAGAGAATATAAAGAAAATGAGGTGAAAAGACAAAACTGCCCCCTGTTTTGGACAGGTGGCCGGCCGGCCACCTTTTCTGGCTGGCCGGCCATTTGCTTTTTTGAAACTGGCCGGTGGCCTCCCCTTGGGCAACCACCTGGCCGGCCATGTCCCCCACATGCCCACCTAGCTCTCTGCAAATTTTGAGGAAGATTGGAGTTCCCGGGACCTGAAAAAGTTCAAGAAAAGTGCACTTTCTGGCGCGAAATTGCTCCGCCGGAACTTCAGCTGCAAGTTCTGACATGTGTCTCATCATTACTCATCAAAATCAGAGTGTATCCTTTTTGAGCATGTTGTAACCTCTCCGGGAGGTGAACCAGAGGCCGCGATCGAGTCGTCTTCACCGAAATGCGCGTTTCCTTACTTGTTGTTTTGCAACAAACGGGCACCCTGATTTATGCTCGTTTTGCATTGTTGTGCACATAAATTGCATTCTCATGAGCATTTTGCATTGTCATGCATGTTTTCTTGATATTTCCATACCTCTGTGCTTGAGCATGCGTTGTCACGCACGTTCCTTTCTCGCATTGCGATGCATTCACTCGCCGGCACTGCGTGTGTCAAACTTTCGGAATCAGATTGAATATATGTTGTTAGCATATTGTGCTTGTTGAATTTCTCTCTTTTGCAGGCACGATATTGTATGTACGGTTCATTTGAGACTGGTGCGACCAGACGAATCGCGCAGGTATCGTATCTTCTCCGTGTGAGACGCGACGAGAATTGAATAATTCTCCGCATTCCTAACTGCATGAAATGTAGTTGTTGCTTTGCATTCTTGCTTAAAACTGTTGCATCTATTTGCGAATACTTGCTTCATTACAGCTTGCTGCACTTGCATGATCATTAAGTTACATCTGGCTCCGTGCATATTGCTTTGCATTTTGCCCCCCTTGCCTGCGGGCACGCCTGCGGGCATATCTCTGTTCATCTTGTATGATTGTCTAAGTCTTCGGCCTTGTCAAAAATGGGTCGTCTCTGGGCTTTGACATTCACTCCCGTCACTTGTGACTTCCGAGTTTTGTCAAAGAGGGGCAACTGTAGACACCCCATTTTTGACCGACCTTAAGACTCAGACGTCACCGATTGAGCGCTCGGTGATATTGCATATTGTGCTCGTTCAGAAGTCTTAGAGTCGCGGCCGTGAGCCCTGCCTCCGGACTTCCGAACCCTCTTCTGTGCCTTGCCTCGGTTTGCGAACCAGACTCGGTTTTCTCTGTTTCTCTTCCTGAGGGGAGGGAGAGGTCTAGTAGACCATCTCTCAGTGGCCGTGGGCTACTTTTCGTAGCCGTAGGCCATTTTGCCCATTTCGGAGCCCGGTTCCCGGTTTTCGGAGCCGTCAGGCCGTGTGCCTCGGTTCGGGACCGTCTAACCATCTCCGATTCCTCCGGTTTTTTGCATACATCTTATTTACTCTCTTTCGAGGGACACTGAGGTCTGAGAGACCCACTTCGTGGTCGAATGCCACTTTCGGTGCTTAACAGCCTATTTTCGGGACCCCGAACTGCGTGTTTTGGCCCCCGAACGATCGTTTTGCATCGGTTTTCGTTCATTTTTGGCAGGTACCTCTGTTTTATCACCAGGAAGGTCACTGAAGGGTGGGAGGCCAGCAATTGTCTCAGCAACCAGTTATGTTCCTCCGGCGCCCTCCGACGCCCGTTTTTCTCACTTCCGAGCCAATGTTGACCACCCTAGGAGCATTTTCTTCAAGCCCAAACCACATATTTGTGTTGTACACACATGGGAGGACCCTAATATCACATGGCCGGCCAGTAACTCAACTTGAACCTTTTGAACCCCTCCTAAAAGTGGCCTATTCTCTCTCCTGTTTTAGAGTTGCCAATTTTGAACCACAGGGTTGTGTTGAGGAGACCTGGGAGGACACCTTTCTCTGGTGGCCGGCCAAAAAATCTTCTTGAGCCTTTTGACCCTTGGCCGGCCGGCCATAGGGGGTGGCCGGCCGGCCACCTGCAACAAAAATAGTTGGCCGGCCATGTTCCTTGGGAGGTGTGCTTTACAGCTGTATAGCTTTTTCCCCCAAAATATCTGATTTCGGGGGACTTTTGGTAGAAGAGGGAACTTAATCCCATTTTCTCTACACATTTTCTCTCCCTTTCTCCTCCATTCTTGGCATACAAACAGCAGTTCTAGCTCTCCCTCAAGTGTGGAAAAACTTGCTTTGAGCATATAGATACATACCTCTCCATTTCTCTCTCATTTTCTCAAGTTTTGGCTCCATTTCTTCACTACCACCAAGCACCACCACCACTACTCCATTTCCAGCAGTTGGGAGGGCTTTCCAGCAGCTAAGAAGCACCATTTCTCAAGTCAAAAGGAAGCAAAAGTTTGGTCTTCAAGGGTAAGTCCATCTTTCCCTCTTTTGAGCTCATTTTTGCCCTATTTCTTAGCCCTCTTTTCTTGCTTTTTTGAGCTCCGACCAAAACTGAAAAGGTTATTTTTTTGAGCCATTCTTCATGTTTGTTTAAGGGTTCAACACTGTTTGAGCCCCCCATTTGGTACTTGCTTCAATACCCTCTTGAATGCCATTTTCTTGCATGATATTTTGAGCTTGTGTGTGATCTGTTTTTGAGCATGATGTAAACTGGAAATAGGCCTATTTTGAGCCCCTATACAACATTTTAGAAGGGCTCAACACTGTTGGGGACCTCCATGTAGTACTTACCATTATACCCCTCTTTGGTCCCCATTTTTGCATGTTTTGTTAGCCTATCTTTCTTCTGTTTTTCGGCCATGATCAGAACTGAAAATGGTCCTAAAATGACCCCCTCTTCATGTTTCATTAAGGGTCTAGGGCTGTTTGAAGCATCCTTGGTATACTTCATGTTATAGCCTTCTTGTGGCCTTAATCTTGCATTGCATTTTGAGCATGTTTGTATACTGATTTGGGCTTGATCATCTACTGTAAAATGCCATATTTTGGGACCCTCTTCAACATTGTTGAAGGTCCCTCACTTGTTTGAGATCCCCATATATCAGTTACTTCTTTGCCCCTTTGTTGGCCCATTTCTTGCATTGCATTTTGAGCATGTTTGTATACTGTTTTGGGGTTTGTCATCTACTGAAAATGTTCATATTATTTCCCCCTCTTCAGTGTTGTAGAAGGGTATTTTTCTGTTTGGGCTTTTCATCTACCACTTGCTTCATTGCCTCCCTTGCGGAGCCATTTTTGTATGCCATTTTAGCCCTACTTGTGATTGCTGTTTGGCCATGTTTTGTACTGTAAAAATGTGAGTTTTGGGTCTGCCTTGCTTCTGCTTTTTCATGTCATGTATCAATTATGCATGTATGGTATAGCTGTAGGCCATTTTATGCATTGAAATCCACATTTCGGGATCATTTCATGCATCGGGTATTATTTCGCTTCGTTTTGGGGGCTGTTTTGCCCCTCATTTTGCCACTGATTTTTGCATGTTTGCATATCATATTCCGTGTCTTTGCCATGTCTCATTAGAGTGGCATTTCAGTGCCTGAGGGTCCGTTCTCGGTTTGCGTACCCACGGGCACGCACTTCGAGGTATCTTGTTTTCATCTGATGGCCTCTTATGTGAGTGTGGCTGAGGCTCTCTCATGTTGGTGTAAGCCCATTATTGCATTGCGTATGCCATTTCATCTATAGCATTGTGTATGCCCGGTTATGTATTACCTCGTATAGCGTGCATGCCATTCCATGACATTGTGTATGTTAGGGTTGCATATTAGCTACATTTCATGCATATCATGCATATTGCATCGTGTTCGGGATAGGAGTTAGCCCGGGCACGGGAAACGAGGTACGTTCCGTACTCCGAGTGACGGAACGTGCCTCAATTCCTAAGTCACCGACACTCCGGATTATCCATGATGGAGTTAGGTTTTGTTGTAGTATTCATATGCATTCATTCTATATTGAGTTGTGCAATTCGGCTCCTCGGCCATCATGCATCGATATGCGTGATTGGTGGCACGAGGATCGAGGCATGCATATATTTGTGAAATACATTGCTATGCCCCTTTCCTGCTCTCTGTTGCAGCAAAATGAAGAATCAGCAACTTTTCGGAGTCTGGCACGTATTTCGAGAAACATTGCAAACAGAGGCTAATTGGGGCATCCCAGTGGATTTCCGCGCAAAGCAGCCCAAACATGCATCATTTCATTATCCGGAGCGGAGTCAAGGCAGTCCCTGGCTTGCATGCCAGTTTACAGTTTTTCTTAGTTAATTTGTTAATTAATTAGGAATTTGTATTATTCGGACTGTATATTATTCGGACTGTATTATTCTTTCATTTGGGACTGTATATTTATTCGGACCCTCTGCGCGAGGGCATAATTGTAATAAGTGTGGGTGAGTGTGATGTATGTCTTCCAACCCCACGTCTTTCTTCCCTTTTATTTATCTGCTTATGATGGTTAGATATAGGGCATATTTCAATTAGCATACAGTATGACAGCATGTTTGCATCATTCATCTGTTTTGCACGCACCGGGCTCGGCGCATCATACAAACTGCATTCGTATTTCAATTCCAAGTTGAATACTTGATAGCTGTAGCATTTCATATGCCATGTTTAGAATAGCCGAGCCTGCTATAGTTGCATTTTTGCATGTGTTGCATTAGGCATTTCTGTATATTTAGGATCATGCATGATTTCTAATGAGCTTCTGTTTTGGCTTGGAGTACTCGGTGAGTTTTATGCTTTAGCATCCTTGCATGCGTGTGAGTGACTGCCATGAATAGCATGCTTACCATGAGGCTAATTGCTTATGTGATATAACTGCCTTGAATGCCTGTGGGTGGAGGTTGGGTTATTTGGATTGGAACAATTCATCAAGTGTTTTCTAAGCCCACCTGAGGGTGGCAAAATCTGCATTTTAAGCCTACCTGCGGGTAGCAAACTATCTTTCGAAAACAAACATGAAATGTTTTGTTCCAATTCAGGCGACTCAGTCTATACTTGTTTGCTGCGAGCATCACATAGTAACCTAGGCTAATAACCGGAATAAGAACACACAATGTTTTCAAAAATAGATATCATGGTTAGTAGAGGCCGGTCTTTGACCGGGCGAGCAGGGGTGCTCACGAAGTGACCTTCCCCAATCGTACCCAAGTTCCCGAGCCGAGGCAACTTTGGTGATGACGGACATGTGGCCTTTGGCACCGAGTCAGGGTTTCCTAAATTTCCCATTAAAAAAAAAACATTTAGGTGGCGACTTTGTATCTGGCAAAGCAGTCCATGTTTGGCACTTCTTTCAAAAAATCTGTTTTCAAAAACGATTTGCCGGATTTGGACTCTTTGGTTCGAGATTAAGAACCGTGACTACAAAAAATCGAGTCCGAGCTGTAGCGAGGTCCCCCGCGGTCCTGTTACACGTGTTCTATTCCGCGTTATGATTCATGTAGTATATTTGGTTGTTTAAAATGATTATCGGGTGAATGGAAAATTGAAGCTAAAGTAAGCTCCATGGCAATGGTGTTTTGGTGGATTTCCCAAATTGAAAGAAGGAAAGCTTGTCCTACATTGCTTGGCTAGGCTAACAATATATGGGTTTATAAGGCTTGAGTTCACAACTTAGGAAGGGCCCCAAGAGGTACCTAAGTTTTGTGGAAGGGTGAGATTATGTGCAAAGTGGGCTAGACCTATTAGACCCAAAACAAACACATGCGCGCACCACTGTCTGTTGGGCTGGGCTTGGGCGCGGGTGCATGGCGTGAAGTTGGGTTGGGCTTGTCCAGCCCAATGATTATCTTTCTGGGTCAAAAAAATTTGAATTTTATTTTTTCTAAATTTAAATTCTTACTTTTTGGAATTTGAATTTCGAAATTAATTCAAATTGACCCCAACATATTGAAACCATGGCAGTTTAGTCCAACACACCTTTCCAGTTTTCTTTTCCTCCACCTGAATAGGCTCATATCTGTTTAAATTTAAACCAAATAGGTTCATATCTGTTTAATTCAAACCAAATAGGTCTTGTACCTATTCAAACTTGTCCGAATAGGTTTTCTACTTGTTCTGAAAAGCCACCAGGTCTTCTATTAATAGACAGTCTCTCATTTGGATTTTGGATTAAATTTTCGTTCATTGTCTCTGCTTCTACTTCTTGCATTTTTGCTGCATAATTTTTCTTAAGAGAGAATATATACACAGAGTGTGTTCGTTGAGCGAACAGTTTGTAGTGCTGTTGCTATTTGTTGTAGATCATTTCATCATGTGAGATAAACTTCCATAATCTGTTAGCACTCGAGAGAGGACGAATCTGTCTTAAGGAGACAGTGTAAAACACTAGACTTGATCATTCTCATAAAATATTTTCTGTAAGCATTTTCTGTTCTTGTTTTTTTTCTTTTCTCATTATCTATTTCCAATTTCTGTATTGTTTCTGTAATTAAACAGATTTTGAAAAATCTTTCTTTTAATTATTTAAGTGTTCTATTTTGTTGTTGAGTACACAAACAGAAAATTAAATTAATACAATGAAGATTGTCTAACAAGATCAACAAAGTTATTTTTGTCGTGAATGGCACTATGTTGCTCATCTCATTGAGTGGCATCTGAGGTATGTTTACATTCAATATTGTAAGAAAATAGCCACATAAAATCATTGTGTCAGTTTCGGCTTATCTTTCACTTTTCTTTTATTAGACATGTAGCCTTTTTTATTTCTTTTAGTTCAATTTATGCATCCCTTCATCCTAATTCAACTTTTCTTATTGACATCAATCATAAGAGTCAACTTTTCAAAACTTTATAATCAATCAATCAAGAGGGTGAAAGTCACCATTGTCAAGTCTTAGGTTTTTGTTATTGGCAATCCCCGTTTGACAAAACTCCTTTCAGTTATAATTTTATTCGATCTTTTATTTCAGTGAGGCTATGAGTTTTTAGATGCGAATCCAACCCAAATTGTGCCTATGCAGAGGAGTTTGTGATCTTAATCCTATCATGTTTTCTTGACCACTCGAGCGGCCATTTGTGCGCTCGAGCGAAGAATCATTTGGTTCCAGAAGTTTGAACTGTCTGCAAAAGTACAGGGAGTTGTGTTTTTGCGTTCGAGTGGTGTCACGATCCAAACCTGCCCCTAAAAGTTTAGGACATGACTGGCCTATACTTAGGCCTTAAGTCAAAATCAAAGAATATAAATAATTCAATACAGGGGCCTAAAGCGAAAGCCATTAAATAATACAACGTCCATCGAGCCGTGCATATATGCCAGGATCATTACACAACTTCCCTTAAACGGAGAAGTTCACATGCGCCGTTCAGATAAATACAGTCCAAGGCATGTGTATATATATACAAATGGTTACCAACTCAAAAGTTACATGACCATAAAATGTTCAACAAAGCCACCAAAAACAATACAAAAAAATGTAGCACAGAACTTCTTAAGAAATAACAAGACTCTACTTGGGCTTAATCAAAAATTTCCACAAAAAGGCGCCTGAAGCTGACCTAGGGCTGCTAGCCTCCAAGCTGACCACCTACAAAACATACATGAATACGAAATGAGCCAAGCTCAGTAAATAATAATAATGTACTAAAGTATGTAAACGAGCATGTGCCTTGCAAAACTTAAAGCGTGTACGTAACTCATGTATGTCCCTTTTGAATTTCGATACATTTCACAATGGCCTCAGGCCCAATCATAATAACGGAATGGCCTCAGGCCCAATTCTAATAACGGAACAACCTCAAGCCCAATAATAACAGAACGGCCTGAGGCCTAATAATAACAGAACGGCCTTGGGCCCAATAATAGCAAAACGGCCTCTGGCCCAATAATAACAGAACGACCTCGGGTCCAATAATAACAAAGTCTCATCTCATAACCACATTCTCTATTTCGATTCTTGTAGCTTATTCATTCGAATAACATAACGTCAAGAACCATGCATTAACTATCAAAATAAATACAAGTGAGTATATCTTTACACTACTATTACTCGTAGTGATCCTGTCGTGCAATGGTTTCTTTCAGCAAATGACCTACACATCACACGCAACAATTGATAAGTATAGCATTCTTTTCTTTATTTTTATATCTTCCCTCATTCTTTCATTTCGTTCACATCCCATTCATTTTTAAGTACTTTAAACGGATCAAATGTACATATAAACAGATTCAGAGGGTCAAACAGAGTAAAAGAAACTGACATAAATTTTCTCCACTGGCCCCACGTGCGGAAGTCCTCAACCGCACGTGCAGAAAGGCGTGCAGCATGTGTAATAAACATGATTCTCATGCTCAAGTAAATCATAACTTTTTTTAATTACATAATTACAACCCCAAATGGTCACATTCATTCCATTTTTTCATCTTTCCATGATTTATCAAACATATACACAAACATATATGCAAACACTAAAGATTAGAAGGTAGTTCCTCTCAAACTACTCAACATAATTTAAAACACAAGGATCAACTCTCAAATCAAACAATTATCATGAATCTTGATGGTTTACATGAATATTTCCCAACCATGATCACTATTTCAAAACCCTAGCTTGGGTGAGTGGAAAAACTCCATTTTAAAGCTTGATTCTAAGCAATTGGAGAGAGATTTAGGGTATTTAGTTAATTGACACATACCTTAAACTCTATCCTTTAAAACGCCTTTCTAAGATCTTTAATCTCCAACCCTTGGTTGATCTCTTTCTCCTCTCTCTTTCTTTTCTCTTCTTTTCTTTCTCTAGAGCTCTCCCAAGAGGCAGTTTTATAAAATAAAATAAAAAACATATGAGTCTAAGTCTCTTCTTAGGTTCATATATGTTTATGAGCCTAATTTGGTTTATTTAAGTCTTGAGCCTAAATAATTCAATTTAATTCGTTACAAATCAAATTTTTACAAAAAATCATATTATGTCCTAAAAATCATGCTGATCATAACTGTAAAGTCAATTTCGGTTTATCGTGCCTCTAAGGCTTTTAATTTCTAGTCCAAATGTCTCAATTTCAACAGATTTTCTCATAATCAATAGATATAATTTCATAATTATATAATCCACACAGTAAAACATAGAATTTCATGTCAAACATATAAACATGCATATAATCACACATCTAATGAAAGATTTAAGCATATGAGAGGGTTGGGTTATTACAAGCAGCACTTCATGCGCTCGAGCGTAGATCCGTGTTTTGAAACATGCGTTTTAGTCAGACCGCTCGAGCGTCCATTCTTACGCTCGAGCGGAGATCGCAATTCTGTTTTCTATAAATTGGCGATTAATTCAGTTTCTAGGGTACGACTTCCAGATCTTCTTTTTAGGTATTAGGGTTTTCATCTGGAGCTTCTTTACTTATTTCCTTTGATATCTATGAGAGTTTATATCATGAATTGAGTGGATTATATCAAAGGGTTTGTTTATTTTGTTTTAATCAAAAGAGAGAGAGTTGTTCTTCGGTGGATTCCGGGAAATTTGGGTCTGAAGCTTTGGTGGATTCCGGAGTGGCTTATCGTCGTGATTCAACATTGGCGTTGTGAATTTAATGTTGGGTAAGACAATTCCGAGGTGAAGACGGTCGTGTAAGAGACACATTGGGGTCGGTTCGATTCGGGCGTAGATTCGCTAGGTAATTGAGGATATACTTGTGTAATTCCTTTTTGTCTTCTTAGAGGATTGTTTTATGGCTTTTGCCCGTGTTTTTTTTTTATCATAATTGGAGGCATTTCAATTGTGGCTTTTGCCCGTATTTTTTTTTATCACAATTGGAAGCATTCTAACTGTGGTTTTTCCCTGTAAAATTGTTGTGTGGATTTGCTTTTGATTATTTGATTGGGATTGCTATTTACTGGTTAAAATTGATATATAATCACAAATCAATATCTCGGAAATTTTTAAATTTTTCATTAAGGTTGAAGCAGTAGAACTTTGAAGTAGCAGAACAAAACATATGAATATACGGGATTAGATTGCAAATGGTTATTATAGAAAGAATGGGCACTTGTGGTTTTGTAGTTGGGATAAAGGGGAGAGAGAGAGAGAGAGAGAGAGAGAGAGAGAGAGCTCTTTATATATTGATGGATTGCTTTGCAATTAAGAAAATATTCATTCATGTCTCAATTTATTTACTAATAAATCTCCATTGCTTTGAACTCTTCTATTATGCTATCATACAATGCCCCTCACACCGTTGATTCTAAAATGGGGTTGAACTGACGGTGGAGATGATCAAACTCCACTTTGACCAGGAACTAGTAGAAAGGCTAGGTAGATATTTAAGGTAAGACAAATAGACAGATATTTCGAGTAAGGTAAGACAAATAGACAAAATAACGATGGACTATGGATGGATGGATGGAGGGAGGGAGGGGGGAAGGGGTCCTACAATATTCTTTCGTTCCAAATAGATTTTTGTTTTCTCGTTCCGGTATTTGAAACAATAAGTACTGCAGTCGGAGGTGTCAGAATTGGCACTTTGATGATTAAGTTAGTTTTTGGATAAAAGAATGTGGGATAGATATTTTGGAAATGAAGTCAAGTTTGATGAAAGTGCATCTCCTCTTCTTCTGTTTACCTTCTTTAGAGGTTTGGTATAGATATTTCCTATGTAATTTGATATTTCCTTCATCATCATCACAATATCAGGGCCTATGCTCCTATTAACTTCTTGGAAATGGATAACCTGGACCCACTCTAATACTCGGCATGGATGTTCGCCAATTTTGTCGGTATCACTTATTTGGCATATCACTTGATCGGTGAACAAGCTACTTGGCATTTGAACTTCTGCAATCCACTGAGCTTGGTTGGGTTTGGGCTAATGGGTGATAGATCTAGATACACTTTATTTGCCGAATGCATAATTTTTTTACTCGGCTTACACATACTAGAATTTCATTACAAGTTGATTTGTTAGACTTGTTTCTTGGCTCTTATCAATCATTTGACTTTTCCCAATCTCTTATGTATTCAGCAGTTCAACATCTATGTTACATTTTTCTCATATGCTATTAGGATTTTTTTTATATATAAATATTTTCCCAGTTTATCAATGATTTGAGCTGAAACGTCGAAGTGTCCGTTTGGCAACTAACCTTTTTTTGTATGTTTTTTGGTTTTTTATGATTTGAGGAAAAGTTAATGTGTTCAGAATTATTTTTTAATTGAATAGATAGTTTGTGAGAAAAAAAAAAAGTGATGAATTTTTTATTTATATTTTTATTTGTTACTAAAATATTTTTATACTTCAAATAAGCTTTTTTTTTTTTTTATAAAAAACAATTTTTTTCTTTAAATAAAAAAGAAATGACAATGACAAACATATCAGGAAAATTCTCCCTACATATCAATGTAACTTTGACCTTTTGCTTTGCGGACTACAAATATAACTGTTTTATTGAATTTCTTTCGTTTGGAAATTTATTATTTTAATTAATTTTTAATTTTTAACCAAAGAATATGTAAAAAAGTTTATAAAAAAATGATGTATTTGTAGTGATGATTTCAGTCTCTAAATAACTTAACAAAAATTTAATAAAACAATGATACCTAAATTTGGCCCATTGGCACGAGGCACACCCGAAGTCCATCCGAGGCCCATGCGACCCCATTCAACTAAGCTCGTCTAGGCCCAGGCCCGAGCCCGAGACACTAAGCTTGGGCTTGTACCGTCTATTTCGAAACTCGGCCCGACCCAAATCTCGCCCATTGGCCTATTTGAGGCCCGACCTGAGGCTCAATGTCATTTTTGGTGAGAAAAATAGAAAAAAAAAATTAAAAAAATGGTCAGGCCCGACCTAGGCCCGCTTGCTAAACTTGAGGCCTGAACTGCTAGCCTGTTCAAGGCCCGAATATCCCTAGACCTGAACCTAATTTTTTGGCCCATAGGCCAGCTCAAACTGAATTTTGGCGAAACCCTGCTCGACCTGACAGAGGGCCTTACACCCCTAGTGATATCGATAACGTGGTATCACCAACAAATAATAAACCTTATATGAGAGGAATGAACCCTTACTTTTCAGATAAAAATACCTTGCCACATATGCAAAAGTAAATACTAATATATTATTAAATAGTGATACCAATAGCTTGGTATCACCATTATATTAATTTTTTGGAAAACTATAGTGCACAAAGAGTATGCTAGGGCTGAGTAAGGAATTCGTGAAATTCGTAATCTGATTCAGTCCAGTCCAATCCGGTCAGTTTGAATTGGTTTTTTGAATCCGTGGTTCGGTTTTAGATTGAAGAGTTAAAAATCTGTAATCCATGGATTGGTTCCGGATTGAACTCCACGGTTCCGGATTGGAACCGATTCAGACCGTATACAAATAGTCTATATTTTTATTATGCATCTTCCCCCATAGTATCTCCTCTTATTCCATATAAAATCTAAATTCAAATCTAAACTTGCATAATATCTTCTTTTATTACTTTTGTTTGTTAGTTTTTAGTTTTAATTTGTAATGGTCTAAATACTTATGGTGAAACCAGGTTTCTTATAGTTGTTTAAATTCTAGAATAGTATGTCGTTATTATAGAAAAACATGTTGCTATTTTGGAACTAATATAGTGCTATGTTTATATTTTTATGAAATTAAAGTGTTATATATATATATAATATATATGTTATTTAATTACGTGAATCTGTAGTCCTAAACTGATCCAATCCGTTTTAAATGGATTGGTTCCATGATTTAAACGGATTAGATTGGTTCTAATTTTTCAGGAACCATAGATAGTCAATTGGTCCTGATTTTAACCCAATCCGGTCCATGCTCACCCCTAGAGTGTGCATCATATACACCTTATAACTAAAAAAAAAAAAAATTTGCATAATTTCAATTTTCTGAATCATAATTAATAATATATATATATATATATATCATAACTAAACATAACATGAGTCATAACTAAAGAACTCATGAGTCATAACTAAAATAATGTCATAATTAAAGAAGAAAATTGATCATAATTAAAGAAGAAAATGACATAATTAGAGGTGTATATGATACACTCTTTTTAAAGAATTGTATATTAGAATTTCCCTTTTTTATTTTTATTTTTTTTCCAAATAACTAGGCTTTTTGCTCATTTCACTGCACCAACCCTAGCTAACTAAACATAACATGAGTCATAACTAAAGAGCTCATGAGTCATAACTAAAATAATGTCATAATTAAAGAAGAAAATGACATAATTAGATGTGTATATAATACACTTTTTTTAAAAGAATTGTATATTAGAGTTTCCCATTTTTTTTATTTTTTTTTATTTTTTCAAATAACTAGGCTTTTTGCTCATTTCACCGCACCAACCCCAGCTAGGTTCGTTTGAATTGTACTACCAAGGAAAACGAAGAAAAAAAAGTTAAAATTGCAAATTAATTGTGTTTTTATAAAATATTTACAAATTTATAAAAAAAAATTAAAATTTCAATTATTAAAATTGATAATTTTTCCATTGATTTGTAATGTCTTTTAAAAACTAGCACCGAAGTGCAATATTCCCAAGAAAAAAATAGTCTTAAATACACTCCCACAAAAAGGTGCGTGCCATATAAATCATTTTTAGTTGCAAAAAAAAAAAAAAAAAAAAAAAAAAAAAAAAAAAAAAAAAAAAAAGTCATAATTAAACACTACATAAGGTATAATTAAAAATATTTTCGATCACAATCAAAATAATAATGACAATAAATCATAACTAAGATTAGAATTAGTTATCACTAACACAAGTCATAACTAATATGACAATAGGTGATAACTAAATAGCACAAATGTCACTAGAAGTGTGTATTATAGAATTTCTCAAAATTCGAAACAATTATAAATTTACAAATTTTAATCAAAATTTTTAGAGTAAATTACAAATATACCCCTAAAGTTTGCTTAAAATAGAAATTACTCTATGTGGTTTTAAAAATTACATTCTGCCCTTTGAAATTTATAATTTCATAACAAATAGTCTATTTTATTAATAAATCATTAAGTCAATTAATAATTTTTAATGATATTAAAAATTTATTTCAATTAATAATTTAGATAATTTTATTATTGTATAAGATAGTAGTTAGAAATTTTTTTTTTCCAGTTAATTTATTCAATAATTTTTTTTAATAGGATAGCATTTATAATCTTTCAATTCACAAAGGATAATTTATATTTTAAGCAAATCCCATTTTAATTTACCAATTAAAATATGAGGAAATTCTAATGTATCTTTAAAAAGGGTGTAACATTTTCTTCTCTAATTATGACAAATTTTCTTCTTTGCTTATGATATTATTTTAATTATGACTTGTAAAATTTTTAATTAAATATGTATGTTGTGTTTAGTTATGATAAATTTTTTTTTTTAAATTATGACTTAGAAAATTGAAGTTATGACTTAAAAAAACTCTATGCTCGGGAGGAGAGAGAGATCAACGAAAAGGATCAGAATTGAGCATTTCAGGCACAAACATAGATGTTCATCAATTGATTCGAGGCCACAGTTGTGTGGGTATTTCATACATATATTTTGGATTTTTAGATTGTTCATTTAATCTTCATGTTAAATGCACTTTTCTCACTCTCACCACCAAAAATCCCCAATCCCAGAACATTCAATCTAAATCTAACAATTATGCTTATAAATGCAATTAATGTAACCTAACTTTTGATGCTTGTTCCATAATCTATTTATGTCTTGAATGCAGTGTTTTGCTTCACAAATCATGTGCCCCCAAATGCCACTGCAAATCAAACACATGTATTTCACCCGCCACACACTCTTGTCGATTATCAGTCTGACTATTCTGCTTATTTTGGGACATGTTAGGGACTTTTTTGGGCTTCAATACTAATGGTTTTGCTTTCGTGTGTTCCAAGTGTAAATTTTACTTGGACCATTGATGTTTTTTCTCAAAACCCACAATCGTGATGTTTAAAATTGGACTAGTTATGTTGCAACACTTGTGATCAGCCTTGCCATACCCCTTTCTTCCGTTGTGCGTAGTGCAAACTTAATCTTCCTGTCCATTCCATTTCAACATTACCATCTACTGTCAAATCTAGACATTGCCATCCCCTCACCCTCACCAATTCCCCAATTAAAGACCACCTGGATGAAGATGACGACGCATAATTCTATTGTGATGCTTGCGAAGACAAAAGAGAGCTTGCTCGAAACAAGTTATTATTGTCGTGGATGGCATTGTGTTGCTCATCCTCATCGTGTATGTCTATATTATATTCATTCAGTTTTTATATATGGCATTTTTTTAATTTTTATTTTAGTACAATTTATGCATCCTCTTCTAGTTCAATTTTTCCCATTGAAATTTATCATAAGATCCAGCTTTTCAAAACTTTGGAATCAATCAATCTTGAATTTATCACTTATTTATCTACAAGTCCTGACTGATAAATTTATCAATGTAAATTTATTTATAAAAATAAGAAAAACTGATAAATTTATCATTGTAAATTTATTTATAAAAACAAGAAAGACTTATAAATTTATCAATAAAATTTAATGGATTATAAGTCCTAAAAGTAGGACCTATTGATAATTTATCCTAATATTTAGTAGTGCATTTTGGAGAAAAGTTGTTCTCTACATGATGTAAAAAGAAGATCTCTGTAGCAAAGTGAAAAGAAAATAATTTATCATACACTGTAAAGAATTCCTCGTGAGGATGGGATTATGACAATGGACCTCTCTCACCTTCTGTATTTTTAATAGCTGTTGAGCTCATTATTGTTCTTTTTGTAAGAGCTAAGCAGCAGAATTATGTTGATGAAGATGTCAGGAACGTCAAAATGTTTTTGACATGCTTTGGATCATCTCTGGTTTAAATATCGACTTTTATAAAACTGTAATTTGTGGAGTTGGAGTATAAGATTGTGGGTGTTGATTTTCGACCACAAAACCAAACGGGAAACTCAGCTGGAGAGTACCGGTAGAATAGTTTAAGCCCGAACAACCTGTCGTAGAAAAATAAGAATCCAGCGGTGGTTTGTCCATCCGGGGGCACTCCGACGATCAAGTCAATAATTAATATCTCTCAAAGATAGCAAATTGTGCTTAATCTCACAATAAAGAACTTACTGCTCACAATATATCACCCTCATCGAGACCCATGGGGGTGCCCTACTTTTATAGTCAGCACTGGCCTAATCTCTATAGAAGCCTCACTTTAGTGGACTCAGGCTCAATGCTCATCCTGGACTCTCAGCTAGATGGGGATAAACTCCCTGAGAGTTTTATCTTTATCCAGACTAAGATCATTCCCTGTTCTAGGACTTTTGTCCTTTATCCACTCATCTCGGATTTCGGCATCTCCGCAGATAACCTCGGCCTAGCCGAGATCACCTCAGCATCAGGACCAAGCTACGTGGCACCTCAGCTGACACTTCGGTGTCACCTTGGCCACGTGCTGTCATTCACAAAATATGTCCCCACAACTGCCTCCTAGGTTTTATTATCTCGGCAATCTGAGGTGATAGAACCTACATCGCTTGTTCATTTACTATGTCGACTAAAATTCATTCTTTCTTCCACGACCGAGATCATTACTCGACAGCTTTAAGTACCCAGGACTCAACTGTCTATCTTTACCAATGATCAAGAACCAAGAGTCAAGTTCTTTTAATATCTTAACCGAGATCGCTCCTCTAGCCGAGGTTTTCGCTTCACTAATCAAGAACTCCAAGAGTTTTGACTACGCATGAGCTGTCACGCACAGTTTACTAAACCGTTTCCTCCACGCGTCCGCTCCTCATTGGGTCGTACCTGACACGCGTTATCAGGTCGTGTCGTTTTTGCGCACACCGCCTGACAAGCACGTCGTCCAAGGCACCTCATTATGTTTTGTCGCTTTTTCGATTTTTTCACAACACTCTTTCTTCTCCCTCCGTCTATTCACTTTTACGAATTCAATTTGCCTCGTTTCTTAGACTCTCTCTCTCTCTCTCTCTCTAACATTTCTCTTCCAAACCACCATTTTTCAAGCTCTCAAGCTCTGCAACTACTTTTTCCGTCACTGCCAGCGCATCATTCATCATTTCACTCTAATTGTTCAAGTCGTCTGACTCTGGCATATCTCACTCCGACGCCTCCTTCTTCGGCTCCAATCGGTAAGTCCCTAATATCTATTATTTTAACTTCAATTCTCTGCTCTTTTTTACTATTCTTGGCCATGCTTGTCCAAGCAACTTCCGCCATAATTCTGCTATATGTTTCACAGCACACCTGTTTTTGTGGAATCTGTGTCTGCATTTGTAGTTGCATTTTGTTTCTACCTTCATACTTTGGTCATCATTTCTTGTTTCTTGAATCTGTCTGATGTATCATAATTTGTTCTTGAATTCGTAAGTGTGCATATTGCTTCTAGTTCTTGCACATACTCACTCATTGTTCTGCAAATTTATGATTTTCCTAATTCTTGAATCTTGGTTGCTTTCTTGATTTCTGAATCATGCTCCTTTTTCTACTTTTCTTGTTGTATTTCCAGATTTTTCCCCTCAATTCCTGTTTCTAAAGTTTTTAGGTTTGGGATTTGCTTTAGAACCTTGTTTTTTAGGAAAATCGAAACGAATCCCCCTTAGATCTTCAAAAATCCTTGCACCAGTGCCTGTTTAGGTTTTAGCCAAGGTATTCATACCTATATCAATCACTCTGTTGTCCAACCCCTTCTTGCCGAGATAATGGGTATGTTCAGGTGGAGGGCAGACACTCCAGAAAAACTTGAGTACTTTAGGAGAGAGTTTTCTATCCCAACCGACGTTCAGATTAGGTTAGCTGGCGAGGAGGACTCTATCATGCTAGATGGAGACTCCATGCCCTTCGCGGTGGTTGCCTTCATTGAATGAGGACTTCGATTTCCCCTAGACACTCTCTTTTGTGAAATCCTTCTGTAGACACCCCGTTTTGACCAGTCCTAAGACTTGGGCATTTTCTGTTGATTACCCGATGATGACAATTAGAATGTGTTCCCCAGTAGTCCTCAACAAGAAAAAAGGAATTTGAGTTTTAATCCCAACCTTCACACATTTTTGGCCAAACTATTTTAGACCTTAAAACCTTATTTTCAAAATATTTTTCCAAATGTTTGTATGATGTTCCGAGGCTCCCATTTCAATTAAAATATTACACTTTTCAGTAAAACGAGTAAGGACAAAGTGAAAATAAATGGAAGGGATGTGAAATCTTTGAAAAAACATTTAAAAATATCTTCTTTATAGGTTTGGATAGGTTTGGATTTGAAGGAAACAGGAGGGGATGGAAGAAAACTGGTTTAGGAAAAGAATGAGTATCAAATCATTAAGAAAGAAATGAACAGCCTTCACTAAATTAGGCATATCTCTTTGTACACTATGAATTTAGATGTGAGGCTACCACCATTGGAAACTAGACTTCTGGGGCTTCAATTTAGACCCAAGAACCACCTACAACCAAGTCTGGATAAGGGAGATATGCTCATTTGAAATTGGGCTTAAGAGAAGATTTTGTTGACCTAGCCCGAGGGAAATGAATAGCCTTCACTAAATTAGGCATATCTCTTTTTACACTTGGAATTAGATGTGAGGCTACCACCATTGGAAACTAGACTTCTGGGGCTTTAATTTAGACCCAAGAACCACCTAAAACAAAGTCCGAATAAGGGAGATATGCTCATTTGAAGTTGGGCTTAATAGCAGATTTTGTTGACTCGGCCCAAAACAGTAGCATGCCTTCTTCTTTTTTTGGTTTTGGCTCGGTAGGGACACCCCATTGAGCCAATTTTTGATCCATTCAAGTGTACCCACTCATCCTTCATTATCTCCACTCACCCCTCATTGTCAAAAAGAAGTTTTGTTTGCATTCATCAAAGAGTATCCCATGCAACCACCTTGAAAATTTGCCCTCCTATCATATTCTTATCTCCCACCTTGTCTCCCGCCTTCTTTTTGACCTTCACTCTCCCTTATTGCCTATTTAGAATGATCATATTGTGAGAGAGAGAGAGAGAGAGAGAGAGAGAGAGGACCACGAAATTGAAGAGAAAAGAGTGAGAAAAGGGTGAAAAAAGAGAGAAAAATTGCATTTTTGAGCAAAAAATACTCCTATATTCCATATACACCACATACTTTCCATAGCTACTGAAATTCCTCATTTCCATACACCAAAACCACTCCAAAAATTCTGATATAGCCAAAGATCAATTGCCTTCATCATAAGGAAGAGTGTTTAGTGATTGAAAGTGAGAAAAACTAGAGAGTTAGCCACTTTCCATACCATAAACTCCATAATTTCGAATCGAGGATTTGAGAACACACTTCCCACACTTGAGGGTGATCAAGAGAGAGTTTGTGAACTAACGAGTTCATCCTTTTCTTGGAAGGTGAATTTCACAAACTTTTCATTTTCTTGCATTTCGTACTTATTTTGCTCTTTTGCTTTGATTTCTTGTTATATTATATATTGTTGTAATCTAATTGAAAGTGGTGAGTTGAGACTCCCATATATATTGTTTTTAGTTCTGTTTTTGTTGTGGAAATCTAAGAAAACAGAGTTTGGCTAAGCCTACCGGGCTACCCGGCCCGTTAATTGGTCGGGTAGCCACTTAAAAGTACACCATCACGCTCGCAACCTTCATGACCGTGGCCGTGACCTCTAGGCAAAATTGGGAAACCTTCTAACGTTCAGAAGATCAACCTCCGATGGTCTTTGAGGCGCTTGAAGCTGCTGTTTTCTTATGTTTATTTTATTTTGAGTGTTTATGAGGATTTTTATACTATGTTGTAATATTTATTCATCTCTCTTGGATTTGTAATATTTCAAGTGTTGTAATAATTCCTCATCCCCACTCCTTATTTATCTCATTCTTTAATCGCTTTCCATAACTGTTCATATGTATATATCTTACATGCCATCCATGCTTTTATATATATGATTCATGCCTAAATCCAGCTAAGTTTGCATCTTTGTGATTTAATTGATAATTACATGATTTTGTGCGCTATAGCATGTTTTGCAATGTTTCACATGTCATGTTTTAGAAGCCGGATCTTTAGAAGCATTCTTGTGTATGTATTGCATTAGGATTTTGTATATAGGATCATGCATATTTTACTAACTTTGTTTTGTAGCTGTTCGCGGGACATCGGTAAATATGTAAGTTGTTATGCTTTAGCATCCCGCTTGCACATAATTTTTTTATTATGTTTAGCATCTTACTATGTGGCTATTTGCTTATGTGATATAATTGTATGAATGCCAGTGGATGGAGGTTATGTCATTTAATTTGTAATGATGTTGATTTTCATGTTTGTAAACTCAATTTATTTGGATTGTACATCTTTAAAACTACATGAAATCAAGTTGTTCCAAAGTGGGTGACATAGTCTATACTTGTATGCTTCACATAGTAAATTTTAGGATTTATTAAATAATCAGAACATGAACATATAAAGAAAATAAAATTCATATCATGGTTAGTAGAGGCCGATCTTTTGATCGTGTGAGCAGGGGTGCTCAATTAATGACCTTCTCCTGTCATACATAAGGTTCCGAACCCAGACAGTTTTGGTTATGACGAACAGTGGCCTTGGCATGAGTCATGGTGTAACAAGTCCGCGGGGGACCTCGCTACAGTTCGGACTCGATTTGTGTTACGGTTCGTAATCTGAACCAAAGAGTCCAAATCTGGCAAATCGTTTTGAGAAAACAAATTTTTAGAAAAGAAGTGCCAAACATGGACTGCTTTGCCAGATACAGAGTCGCCACCTAAATATTTTATTTTTGGGAAATTTAGGAAACCCTGACTCGTTTGCCTAAGGCCACGTGTCTGTCATCACCAAAGTTGCCTCGGCTCGGGAACTTGGGTACGATTGGGGAAGGTCACTTCGTGAGCACCCCCGCTCGCCCGATCAAAGTTCGGCCTCTACTAACCATGATATCTAGTTTTGAAAACATTATGCGTTCTTATTCCGGTTATTAGCCTAGATTTACTACGTGATGCGCACAGCATACAAGTATAGACCGAGTCGCCTGAATTGGAACAAAACATTTCATGTTTGTTTTTTGAAAGATGGTTTGCTACTCGCAAGTAGGCTTAAAATGTAGATTTTGCCACCCTCAGGTGGGCTTAGAAAGCATGGTTTTGCCACTATCTAGTGGGCTTAAAACTCACAGTTGATGATTTGTTCCAATCTAGATAACCCAACCTTCACCCGCAGGCATTCAGGCAGTTATATCACATATGCAGCTAGCCTCATGGTAAGCATGCTATTCGTGGCAGTCACTCACACGCATGCAAGGATGCTAAAGCATAAAAACTTACTGAGTACTCCAAGCCAAAACAGAAGCTAATTAGAAATCCATGCATGATCCTAACTATACAGAAATGCCTAATGCAACATATGCAAAAATGCAACTATAGCAGGCTCGGCTATTCTAAACATGGCATATGAGATGCAACGACTATCAAGTATTCAACTCAAAATTGAAATACAAATGCAGTTAGTATGATGCGCCGAGCTCGGTGCATGCAAAACAGATGAATGAATGCAAACATGCTATCATACTGTATGCTAATTGAAACATGCCCTAATCTAACCATCATAAGCTGGTAAATAAAAGGGAAGAAAGACGTGGGGTTGGAAGACATACATCACACTCACGCACACTTATTACAACATTGCCCTCGCGCAGAGGGTCCAAAAGAATAATATATAGTCCCAAATAAATACAGTCCGAATAAGTACAAAACCCTAATTAATTAACAAATTAACTAAGAAAGCAATAAACTAGCATGCAAGCTAGGGACTGCCTCAAACTCTGCTCCAGATGGTGAATGATGCATGTTCGGGTTGCCTTTGCGCGGAAATTCATTGCAACGCCCTGATTAGCCTCTGTTTGCAATTGTTCTTGAAAAGCGCGCCAAGCTCCGGAAGGCTACTGATTCTTGATTTGCTGCAACAGAGAGCAGGAAAGGGGCATGGCAATGTATTTTCACATGTGTATGCTTCACTACTCTTCAGGGAGCGTAGTCCTCGATCCTCGTGCCACCAATCACGCATATCGATGCATGATGGCCGAGGAGTCGATTTGCATGACTCAATATGGAATGAATGCACATATAAACAAAACAAGACCGAGACTCCATCATGGATAATCCGGAGTGTCGGTGACTGGGAATTGAGACACGTTCCGTCACTCGGAGTACGAAACGTACCTCGTTTCCCGTGCTCGGGCTGACTCCTATTCCAAACACAATGCAATATGCATGACATGCATGAATGCAACTAAGATACACCCTAAAATGCACAATGCTATGAAATGGCATACACGATGCACGAGGTAACATGACATACACAATGCGCTAACATACAACCTAGCATACACAATGCTATGAAATAAAATAGCATACACAATGCATAATGGACTTACACCAACACAAGTGGACCTCGGCCACACTCACATAAGATGCCATTAGATGAAAATGAGACACTCGAGACGCGTGCACACATGCACACAAACCGAGGACCGAACCTAAGGTACGAATGCCACTCTACCAAAGCATGGTAAGGCATGGGACATGATATGCAAACAAGCAAATTTCAGCACTAAAACATGATGCTAAACAGCCTTGAAGCATGGCAATATGGCACCCGATGCATGAGATGAGACCCCGAAACACAAAATTAGGCACATGGAATGACTTATAGCTATACAAAGCATGCATTATTTGAACATGAAGTGTAAAGATAGAGTCAAGAAAGTCCCAAAACATGCATTTTTCCAGTTTAGAGTATGGCCAAAAAGTGCTAGCAAGATGGCTTAAATTAGCATGCAATTTCGATGGGCAAACATAGTTTACATGGCAAGTATAGGATGCACATGGAATCTGACCAAACCATCAAAAATCAGTGAATAAATTATGTGAAAATAAGCCCAAATAACCACTGATATACAACCATGGCATGCAAAAATGATGAGTTACTTTAGAGGGGCATGCAAGGAGTTATTAGGCACATACAAGATAGACATGTGGCAGCCCTAAACCAACTTTGAAAATCAAATATGGTAGTCTCAAAACTCACCAAATTGGCCCCAAAATGTGACTAAGAAGCATGCAAGATGGGGTTGCTTTGGAAGGCCAAAATGACCACCAAACAAGTCAAGGTGAGAGGGGGTCACCCCCCTCTAATTTGGAAGCTCAAAACAGTGGCCAAGCCACTGAAAATCCACTGGATTTCAGTGGCTAGAAGGCCAACCAAAGCATGCAACAAGGACTAGGATGTAAGGCTCAAAAATGGGAGGCAACCAAGCATACAAGATAGCATATGACCTCAAAAAAAATAGAACCTTAATAAAACATGAATATGGTGTCAAAAAAAGCCTATTTTCAATTTACAACAAGTCTCAAAAATGAACACAAATAAGGCCAAATTATCATGCAAAAATGGCCCTAAAAGAGAGAATAGAGGCAAGGGACAGAATCCGGCCCCAAATGGCAAAGATCCCTTCAACAAAGTTGAAGAGGGACTCAAAACATGGCACTTTATAGTTTACAACAAGCCACGAAAATAAACACAAGTAGGCCTAAACTATCATGCAAGAAAAGGGCCTAAAAGAGGGGTAAAGAAGCAAGTGATATCTGCTGGCCTCAAACAGAGGAGAGCCCTTCAACAATGTTGAAGAGGAGCTCAAAAAAAGATATTTTACAGTTTATGGAAAAGTCCAAAACAGCTCACAAATAGGCCTAAAATACTATGCAAAAATAGGGCCTAAAAGAGAGATAAAGAAGCAAGTGGTATTTGGAGACCTCAAACAGTAAGAGGTCCTCAATCAAACATGAAAAGGAACTCAAAATATGACTATTTACAGTTTTGGTCGGAGCCCAAAAATGTAAGCAAGTATGGCTTAGATTGTATGCAAAACAAGGCAAGAAAAGAGGGAGAAGAAGCTTACCCTTGAAGACCAATGGACCAGCAGCTCTTGGCCTGAGAAATAGTGCTCCTAAGCTCTGAAAGACAGCCCCAAGTTGTTGGAATGGATGGTGGTGGTGTGGTGCTATGAGGTGGTGTAGAAATGGTCCAAGAACAAAGGTATTTTTATGCTTGGAATTGAGGCGGAGAGGGATTCAATGCAAGAGCTCTAAAACAATTTTTTTAACCTCCCAAAATGCAGCTGGAGCTGCTGGTTTTATAGGCAAAAGAGTGGGGAAAAAGGGGGGAAATTGAAATTCAAATTTCCCCCCCAAAAGGTTGACCCTCGGGTACAGGGCCTAGAGGAAAACAAATTGCACATCTAGAACACAATTGGGGAGGGGGTCATGGCCGGCCAGCTCAAAAGGGCAAAAAGGTCATCCAACTAGGTAAGTGGCCGGCCTGCTACTTTTCAGGACAAAAAAATGGGTCTGCCGGAAAGAAAGGTGGCCGGCCAGTGATAGGGAAGTCCAATGGTGGCCGTTCAAGTGTCCAAATTGAAGCCCCGGAAGTTAGCTTTCCAATGGCGCAAACCTTGCATTAAAGTTCATCCTATGGAAAAAGTTATGCCCTTTTTGGTGAAGCCGCACAGATTTCGGTCCAACCGGAGTGATGCCCTACTTCAATCAACTATATCTCCCCCGTCCGGAATTGGATTTAGGAGATTCTTGAGTGAAAAATGAAGCCCCAGAAGTCTTATTTCCAACGGTGGTGGCCTCATAGCTTGATTCTAAGTATGCAAATGAATAGGCTAGATTCGGCGAGGGCTGTTCGACTCTTTCTTAACGGTTCATGCCCATTTTCTCCCCCAACTGGAATTCTTCCCTCTTCTCCTCTTTTCTTCAACTCCAAACCCCTAAGTAAGGTGTTTTGAAAGATTTTTCAAAGATGTCATCTCTCTTTCATTCATTTCCACTTTGTCCTTGCTCGATTTACCGAAAAGCGCAACATTTGACAAAATGCAAGCCTCGGAACATCGTAAAAACTTTATTTCAAAAACGTTTTGAAAGAGAGGGTTTTAAGACTAAAATATTTTGATCAAGACCGTTTTGGTCCAAAAAAAGGGATATGAAGTTGAGATTTGACTCTCTCTCTCCTTGCCGAAGAAATTGAACCTTTGCACTGCACAACTTCCAAAACCATCAGTCGCGTCCAAGTCTTAAAGGTGGTCAAAAATGGGGTGTCTACAGTTGCCCCTCTTTGACAGAAATCGGAAGTCAAGAAGTGACGGGAGTGAATGTCAAAGCCCAGAAACGACCCATTTTTGACAAGGCCGAAGACTTGGACAAACAAACAAAATATAGATAAATAAATGGTTGTGCTCGCAGGCTGCCTACGTATCCTTTTGTAAGGAATCAAACCAGCGTAGTTCAGGGGCAGAATGCAAAATGATATGCAGAAAGATTTTGATAATTGGACTTATACGCTACGCAAAGCCGGTTTGAAAGTTGGACTTATACGCTATGCGAAGCCGGTTTGAAAATTGGACTTATACGCTACGCGAAGCCGGTTTGAAAATTGGACTTATATGCTACGGACTTATACGCTACGCGAAGCCGGTATGAAAATTGGACTTATACGCTACGCGAAGCCAGTTTGAAAATTGAGGACTCATGCAATGCACTGCAATGTAGTGGCTAAGATGAAATGTAATAGCTAAGAGGTAAAGGTACCTTACAGGGGCAATTGGCAATGACTTACCTCGGCAATGTCCTACCTCATGCTGATGTGGGAATCTTCCTCTTTTTCTCAGTTGAACCACAGGTACTACTTTTCTCCCTGACTATGGTTGCAGCTTTCCCTATTCTCCAACAGGGTGACAGACTAGGTTGGATCAGTATCCAGAATTGAGGCGCATACAGATGCTATCTCAATCTATGGGGCTGCCATACAGATTTCAAGCCGAGGATATACCCCTGGGTATTTAAACCAAACTTTAGTCTCGAAAATCCCGAACCTTTGTGTTCTAAGCATGAGCCATTCGAACTCGAGTTTCCACCGTCCCAGTTGGTCTCCTAGGAACTCACCGCTAACACAGGCAAGTGGCTATACCAGACCACCAGAAGTCGTTCGGGCATGACAAACACCAAAGGAATTGCACCTTTAGAGGATTTAAGGCCTCCTAGACCGGGCAATAAAACAGATATGATGTAATGGATGTAATAGATGTGATGCAACAGAGAGTGCAATAGATGCAAAATGGTGACGTACGCCAACCACACTGGACTCGTGAGTGGAAGAAGAACAAAGAAAATCAATCAAGAGCGCGTTCCACGCAACCTAAGGTAAATTTCAAACACGCTGAAATCGTGTGAGGAAGGGGACACTCGAACCACGCTGAAATCGTGAGAGGAGGTCCAAAAACAACCGCTCAAGTGCGCACACAACGCAACCCGAGATAAAATCCAAACACGCTGAAATCGTGTGAGGAAAAGAACACTCTAACCACGCTGAAATCGTGAGAAGAGGTCTGAAAACAACCGCTCAAGTGCGCGCACAACGCAACCTGAGATAAGATCCAAACACGCTGAAATCGTGTGAGGAACGGGACACTCAAACTACGCTAAAATCGTGAGAGGAGGTCCAAAAACAACCCGCCCAGCGCGTCTACAACGCAACCTGGGATAAATTCCAAACACGCCGAAATCGTGTGAGGAAAAGAACACTCTAACCACGCTAAAATCGTGAGAAGAGGTCCAAAAACAACCGCTCAAGTGCGCGCACAACGCAACCTGAGATAAGATCCAAACACGCTGAAATCGTGTGAGGAAAAGAACACTCTAACCACGCTGAAATCGTGAGAAGAGGTCCGAAAACAACCGCTCAAGTGCGTGCACAGTGCAACCTGAGATAAGATCCAAACACACTGAAATCGTATGAGGAAAAGAACACTCTAACCACGCTAAAATCGTGAGAAGAGGTCCGAAAACAACCGCTCAAGTGCGCGCACAACGCAACCTGAGATAAGATCCAAACACGCTAAAATCGTGTGAGGAACGGAACACTCAAACCACGCGAAAAATCGTGAGAGGAGGTCCAAAAACAACCCGCCCAGCGCGTCTACAATGCAACCTGGGATAAATTCCAAACACGCCGAAATCGTGTGAGGAAAAGAACACTCTAACCACGCTGAAATCGTGAGAAGAGGTCCAAAAACAACCGCTCAAGTGCGCACACAACGCAACCTGAGATAAAATCCAAACACACTGAAATCGTGTGAGGAAAAGAACACTCTAACAGCGCTGAAATCGTGAGAAGAGGTCCGAAAACAACCGCTCAAGTTCGTGCACAACACAACCTGAGATAAGATCCAAACACGCTGAAATCGTGTGAGGAACGGGACACTCAAACCACACTGAAATCGTGAGGAGAGGTCCTAAAACAACCCGCCCAACGCGTCTTCAACGCAAACTGGGATAAATTCCAAACACACTGAAATCGTGTGAGGAAGAGAACACTCTAACCACGCTGAAATCGTGAGAAGAGGTCCAAAAATAACCGCTCAAGTGTGCACACAACGCAACCTGAGATAAAATCCAAACACGCTGAAATCGTGTGAGGAACGGGACACTCAAACCACGCTGAAATCGTGAGAGGAGGTCCTAAAAAACAACCCGCCCAGCGCGTCTACAACGCAACCTGGGATAAATTCCTCCAAACACGCTGATATAAGACAGCAAACACGCTGAAATCGTGTGAGGAAAAGAACACTCTAACCACGCTGAACGTAGAAAGAGGTAAGACAAAATCTGAGAAGAGGTCCAAAAACACCGCTCAAGTGCGCGCACAACGCAACCTGAGAAAGTCCCGGAGGACAACGATCCAAACGCTGCTCAGCGTAAAAGGATAAATGGTAGAAGATAACACAAGATGCAAATAAATGCAAGTAAGGTGTGCATGACAATACGAGTGGAAAGGTGCATAACAATGCGGGTGGATGGGTGCATAACTTTGAAGCAGGCTTGATCTTGCGCTTGAAGTAGAGGCACACTCATACTTCGGAGCACTGACAAGGCTTGAAAAGGTGCATCCGGAATACAATCACGGAATTTTCTGAAGTTAAAGCACACTCAGATGCTTCCATTTTCCCTCTTTTCTTTTGCTTTATAGTCCGGAACCCATGTAGCTTCAGATAGGTCCTTGTTTTACTGTTCACACTTATCGGGGGTAGACCCTGCTGTTTTATGAAAGAACAAATACTGTTTTGAACAAATGTGGAGAACGGCACGGCACTCGGAGCACAAAACGATTTTATTTTCGAAATTGAGAGATGAGTTTTCGACCAGGTATTGAGCCTACGACTGAACACAGCAAAACGACTCAACAAGAAAATAAAAGGCACACAACCTAGACACATCGAGTAACACTCGAAACGACTCAAAACAAGAATCGAGATAAAACAAAAAAAGACACAACACTCAGACGTGCACAGGAAGCCTGTTTCACCGGGTAGTGTTTCCCACCCTTTCTCATTTGTGATTCTCACATCACTCTGGCACTCAATCTCTTGTTTTCTGAAAAAGCCCTTTTTTCACTTTTTCTCTCATTGCACATCTCTCTATTCTTCAATCTCTCATTTTTCAATCCCTCCCCTGGGTGGTTGATGGATAAACAGGGAGTTGCGGGCTCTTGCCCCTAGCATGCTGCTAGATTCTCTTTCTTCCGTTCACAGCTAGTAAATTCCTCCCATAGAAGGGTTGTGCTATAACTAGGTGTGTAGCAAATCTGTAGCTAACATCGGTTGATGATGCTTTGTTGGGGAGTTTGGACGCGATAAGATCTGTCCAGATGATGGAGTGGAATATCTTGCCCCATTCAAGTTCGTGCTTCGCACTTGGCTTGATACCTCGTTGCTTGGAGGGTGAGAGAGCTTTCAGCCCTTTGTTGTGCCCTTTTCTGGCGAATACGGTGCCCTTTCTGACAAGTAGAGTGCCCTTTCTAGCAAGTATTTTGACAAAGGGGAAAAGACAGAATACCTGACTCAACCATGCCCCTAGTTCATTATTTTGACCATTTTTGTTTTGATTTTTCTACTAAAACAATTTTAACCAAAATGAGAGTTAGATTAACGCACTTGTTCGATTTTCTGATTCAAAATCATGCAAATTAGGTTATGAGCACTGAAAATTTTCCTTTTTTTTGGGTCTAGGAAAAGGGTCCAGTTTTGGAAAAAATGGAATAGTTTTTGAGAGAAAATCAGTCAACCTCAGTAAAAATTCTCAAAAACTGTTTTTGCAATCGGCCACTGCTCAACGAGCATAGAACCCACTCTCGAGATGCACAACCTCAAATCCGAAGAAAAATTGCCCCTTGCTTGAAGAGAGCTGCATGGCAACGGAAAGTTGCCCATTGTTTGAACGACACCGCGGCGCATTGAATGGCAACGGAAAGTTGCCCCTTGTTTGAATGGCACCGCAGCGCATTGTAGTCAGTCCTCAGAGTGACGAACACAACCAAATCCTCAGATACAGAGAAGACAAAGATGACCAGAACCATCGCATGACACAATCGAACGGCTGGACTTCAGAATGAAGTTGCCTACGTATCCCAAAGATGGGAATCAAGCCTTACGTAGTTCGGGGTTAAGGTACACTCGGGTATTTTATCCTTCACCTTTTTTTTTTTTTTTTAGGCTCTAACTTTTGCCAAGGCGCCGTTGCGGGTTTTCGACCTTGCGAGCTTTGTTTTTCTTTTCTTTTCAATTCTTTTCTTCTCTTTTTTTTTTTTTCTCTTTTTTCTTTTTTCTTTTTTCTTTTCTTCTTTTTTCTCTTTTCTTCTTTTTTCTTTTTTTTGCTTTTTGTATATATCTTTTCTTGCTCTAACTTTTGCCTGGGTCGCCCTTCCGGGTTTTCGGCCCAGCGAGCCTCTCAAAGGGTAAAAGTGTAACAAATCCATGCCAAATGGTTTTAGGATCTCGAAGCCATCCGTATCCAAGAGAGTGGCTATTGTATCGATTTGCAGAAGGATCCATCTTCGGCTCTTCGAGCACATCGGACATTTTCGCCCCTAGTTCGAGGGGTGCTTCTGTTCTAGCTTCGCAAGCTTCTTCTGATGAGGTCTGATCTTCTTGATCTGACTTTGGTGCCTCTTGTTCGAGGGCTGTTTCAAATCTGGCCACACAGGCCTCACATTGTGGTTGACCGTTTGAACATTCTGAATCCCAGTTCAAGGTTTGAAAGTGAGGGGTCGAGTTTCGAGGCTGAGAGCGATCCTAGGCTGCACAATCTCAAGAGCGATTCCACACAGGTCTTCACAGGACCGCGCAAAACATTTTTTTGAAATCTTTTAAGAAAGCGACAAATCGCTCGCGCTGAAGACAGTGTAGAACCAATCTAGATCAAGCCAGGATCCTTCCCAGTACTCACACTAACAAGCATGATTTCATTCATTAAGGGCTTAGCACGCCTCTCTTCCTCTCAGTTGATCAAATTTTTTTTTCAAATCCCGAGGAATTCCTTCCTCTTCGTTTTCACCACAGTGTTCAATAAGTTTTGAAAAACTCAGGTCATTACAATGACTTCAAGGCACAGAAAAAACAGAGTCCTTAGTCAAATACTGTCATCTCCTTCAGAACTTCCGACATAATTGGCACAAGGCAGAAGCAAACGCGAGAGCGTAAAAATCACTGCTATTTCATTCAAAAACTGCTGGCACAACTGGCTCCCTGGCAGAAACAGACTCAAAACAAAACGAAAAGACAAACGCAAAACAAAATGGTGACGCCCGAGGTAATACCCCCGGAATCACCCGACTCCTATACAAAAGGACTGACTCGGTACAACAAGACAGACCCAACTGACTCAATAAGAAAAGACTGACTCAAACAAAACAACAAGACTGACTCAATACCCAAGTCAGAAAGCACAAAAACTGGTGTTTGCATATGCTCAAACAGTGCGTGCCATTCCACGTCTGGAGTTAATCGAGCGCCGCCGCAGGTGGTTCATCCCCGATCACATACTCACATTATCCCCCAAGTTCACCGATCCAGTGCCGATAGACTTTGCAGAGCTTGGCGGGAGGACAACCCCGTTGTCAAACAGATCCTGTACTTCGTGGCGAAGACGAAAGCAGTTGTCGGTAGTATGGCCAGTTTGCTGATGGAAGGCACAGTACTGGGTAGCATCATGCGTAGCCGGAAGAGGGCTCGGGAGAGGCCGAGGCTCAAGGGGTTTGAGATGGCCTTGTCCAACAAGGATTTGGAGAGCTTTGGACAAAGGCATATAGAGGGCATGGAAGACCCTCTGACCTCGGGGTTGGTACTTCAAGGTTTGTGGATTTTTGCTGGACGCACCAGCAAAGGATTGGCAGGTGCTGGCCTGGTTTGTTGATCTCTTCTGAGTGCAGGATTATAGCTGAAAGGAACGTTTCTGATACAACGACCCTTCTCCCAGCTTGCCCCTTGATTCAAACTGCCCCCAACTTGAGTGGCGAAAGTGTCGTCCACAGTTTTTGCAACAACTGCGAGCACTTGCTCTTTGTTCAGTCCCTCAGCTTTCAAAGCCTCAACAGCAAACAGAAGATGTTCATGGGGATCCATGCCCACCCTATCTTTTTCTTTCCACTCGCCTCCACTTTGCCAAGGGATTGGCATTCCTCAAATGCAGCCCGTCCAAGACTGGGGAGCCTTTTGACATGAAATTCCCAATATGTGATGTGGTCGATGATGGAGCCAATGTCCCGGAGGCCAGATCTGTCACAGTTCTTTGAAGATCTTCGATCATTCTCTTTAGCTCAGAAGTAGTGGGCTCACGGGTTTGAGATGATTGGGGTCCAGGTGCATCCATCATGCATAAGTCCATGCTTTCTGGAATGAACACCTCAGGCTTGGGTAGATGGGCTGGGGTGATGTATATGCTGGGGTCGAAGGTGGATGGTAGTGTATAGATGAGGTTGAGGTGGGGAGGTGACGAGTCAGTACTAACCTGAGGTCCTTTGGGTGGAGCTAGGGTTTCTTCGTCAATAAGATCCTGAATCTTATGACGGAGGCAGATGCAACGGTTCGTATCATGACCGTGTTGTTGATAATAGGCACAGTATTTAGATGGGTCATATCTTGTTGGAAGAGGGTTTGAAAGGGGTTGGGGTTCTAGGAGTTCTAGGTGCCCTTCTTCTTGCAGCCTTTTCAAAGCTTGGGAGAGACTCATGTAAAGAGGATGGAATTTTCGGGCTTGGGGCCGAGTTGAAGTGGTTGGTTTTTGGTCATTGAGGGAAGTGGTGATAGTGTCTACTTCTGAGCATTTCGCAGCTGTGCTACCATCAGTAGTAGCATTGGAACTGCGAGCAACATTCCTCTTCAAAGGCTCATTATCTTCTGCAAAGATCCCTTGTTTGATGGCATCCTCGATTTGAACCCCCATCTCATGCAGATCTGAAAAGGTATGGAAGGGAAGAACAATCATTTTCTGCATAAGCTTGGGTTGGAGATTGCGCATAATCATCCGAATCTGATCTTTGTCAGTGGGCCTAGTGGTCATCATTGAGGCTTTTGCTCTCCATCTCGTCACGAACTTTGAGAAACCCTCCTTTGGTTCTTGGCGGGTGACTTCGAGATCACGAGTTGTGACCTCGATCTGTGTGTTGTAGGAGTATTGAGCAATAAAGGCCTCAGCCAGCTCTTCCCAGTTCCGTTTCACAGAGTCCTCCAATTTTGCATACCAGATTGCGGCTATCCCAGACAGGGTTCGGCCAATAGAGAGACAATTCTGGGCTGTGGTCAAACCCATTGGCCTCAAGATATCAGAAAATAGTTGGAGGTGCACCATTGGGTCTTCAGAGCCATCGAATCGATCGATATGCGGCATTTTAAATCCTCCGGCAATGTCACCACTGAGTCGGTATAACCATCCTCTATATCAGGAATAGAGCGGGCCCCCTGAGACTTTTTGAACAATTTCTCAAGCTTGCTCACTTTCAATGCTGTGGGGTCTGTCTCGAACTCAAAGGGGGAGTCCGGCAGGTTGGTGGGTGTTTTAGATAGCTGGGGTAGAACTGGGGGCGGAGTTGGCCCGCCTGGAATGTCCGTATCATCCTGGACGTGGATTGCCTCCCCGAGTATGGGAACTCTTGGTGGGGGAGGAGCCTGGTGTGAAGTAGATACCCCAGTTTGCTGCTCTAACCTGGCAATTGTCTCTGCCTGTTGGGCTATGACCACGGCCTGTTGCTTGGTGAATTCTGCTTGACAGACAGCATCTTGCTGCATGGCTTTCATACTACCCTGGAGCTGGCGCACCATCTCTTCTAAGCCTGACATACTGTTCTGATCTGATTGAACCACCAGTACATCTATCTCTGTAGTAGACTCGAAATCTCAACCTGGCTGTTCAAAGACCACTGAGCTGGTAGCTGCTGTACTGGTGGTCTGTGCCTGACCGACCATTCCACCCAGCCTCTGGTAAAGGAACACTGATTTCCCTTGAACTGAATCTCTGACCTGACAAAGTCTATCAACACAAGTTCGGTGTACCCGGGGGATATTGCAGCCTTCTGAAGCTATGGTTCCAAGACTACCTAGCAAAAGAGAAAATGGACAGCATCTTAGCCTAATTTCACCTGAACAGATACGAGCATAGTTTGAATGAGTGTGCCCTCTACTGAATTCTGCCCAAATCTCTGTCCTACAAACCTGATACCCTCAGGTAAACTGAGACCCAAAATACTGAACCGGTGCCCGCAGGCCTGATGCCCAAACTTGTAAACTGATACATGCATTTGTATAGAGACACACTCTAAAGCACACAACAAGCAAGTGAGAGCCAAAACACCCCTATGTTGGGGTAGGGTTTCCCTGTCCTATTTTGTCAGAAGCTAGGGTTTCACTACGCACGCAGCGGTCTCAAACAACCTATCGGGTAAGCAACCTGTCCTAGCTTGGAATGGTCACTATGGATTCCGAATATGCACTAGGTCAAATGGTGAAAAGGGGTGCCCCGGTAAAACCGGGGTTTCTGTTCCCACACTGGCAAAGCCCACAACCGGTCAGCCTTATGGTCATGCCTTGACAAGACAAGCCTCCGGCAAACCGTTCAGGAATAGCAGATGGCAAACACAGTGTCCTAGGCGCACCGATGCAAATGCAATGCAAAGAAAGACACAAGTGTAGTCAAAACCAGATATCATGAGTTCGAGTCAAGTTCTCTAAATCCCCAGCGGAGTCGCCAGAAACTGTAACAAGTCCGCGGGGGACCTCGCTACAGTTCGGACTCGATTTGTGTTACGGTTCGTAATCTGAACCAAAGAGTCCAAATCTAGCAAATCGTTTTGAGAAAACAGATTTTTAGAAAAGAGTCGCCACCTAAATATTTTATTTTTGGGAAATTTAGGAAACCCTAACTCGTTTGCCTAAGGCCATGTGTCCGTCATCACCAAAGTTGCCTCGGCTCGGGAACTTGGGTACGATTGGGGAAGGTCACTTCGTGAGCACCCCCGCTCGCCCGATCAAAGATCGGCCTCTACTAACCATGATATCTAGTTTTGAAAACATTATGCGTTCTTATTCCGGTTATTAGCCTAGATTTACTACGTGATGCGCACAACATACAAGTATAGACCGAGTCGCCTGAATTGGAACAAAACATTTCATGTTTGTTTTTTGAAAGATGGTTTGCTACTCGCAAGTAGGCTTAAAATGCAGATTTTGCCACCCTCAGGTGGGCTTAGAAAGCATGGTTTTGCCACTATCTAGTGGGCTTAAAACTCGCAGTTGATGATTTGTTCCAATCCAGATAACCCAACCTTCACCCACAGGCATTCAGGCAGTTATATCACATAAGCAGCTAGCTTCATGGTAAGCATGCTATTCATGGCAGTCACTCACACGCATGCAAGGATGCTAAAGCATAAAAACTTACTGAGTACTCCAAGCCAAAACAGAAGCTAATTAGAAATCCATGCATGATCCTAACTATACAGAAATGCCTAATGCAACACATGCAAAAATGCAACTATAGCAAGCTCGATTATTCTAAATATGGCATATGAGATGCAACGACTATCAAGTATTCAACTCAAAATTGAAATACAAATGCAGTTAGTATGATGCGCCGACCCCGGTGCATGCAAAACAGATGAATGAATGCAAACATGCTATCATACTGTATGCTAATTGAAACATGCCCTAATCTAACCATCATAAGCTGGTAAATAAAAAGGAAGAAAGACGTGGGGTTGGAAGACATACATCACACTCACGCACACTTATTACAACATTGCCCTCGCGCAGAGGGTCCAAAAGAATAATATATAGTCCCAAATAAATACAGTCCGAATAAGTACAAAACCCTAATTAATTAAGAAATTAACTAAGAAAGCAATAAACTAGCATGCAAGCTAGAGACTGCCTCAAACTCTGCTCCAGATGGTGAATGATGCATGTTCGGGTTGCCTTTGCGCGGAAATTCACTGCAACGCCCTGATTAGCCTCTGTTTGTAATTGTTCTTGAAAAGCGCGCCAAGCTCCGGAAGGCTACTGATTCTTGATTTGCTGCAACAGAGAGCAGGAAAGGGGCATGGCAATGTATTTTCACATGTGTATGCTTCACTACTCTTCAGGGAGCGTAGTCCTCGATCCTCGTGCCACCAATCACGCATATCGATGCATGATGGCCAAGGAGTCGATTTGTATGACTTAATATGGAATGAATGCACATATAAACAAAACAAGACCGAGACTCCATCATGGATAATCCGGAGTGTCGGTGACTGGGAATTGAGACACGTTCCGTCACTCGGAATACGAAACGTACCTCGTTTCCCGTGCTCGGGCTACTCCTATCCCAAACACAATGCAATATGCATGACATGCATGAATGCAACTAAGATACACCCTAAATGCACAATGCTATGAAATGGCATACACGATGCACGAGGTAACATGACATACACAATGCGCTAACATACAACCTAGCATACACAATGCTATGAAATAAAATAGCATACACAATGCATAATGGACTTACACCAACACAAGTGGACCTCGGCCACACTCACATAAGAGGCCATTAGATGAAAATGAGACACTCGAGACGCGTGCACACATGCACACAAACCGAGGACCGAACCTAAGGCACGAATGCCACTCTACCAAAGCATGGTAAGGCATGGGACATGATATGCAAAGAAGCAAATTTCAGCACTAAAACATGATGCTAAACAGCTCTGAAGCATGGCAATATGGCACCCGATGCATGAGATGAGACCCCAAAACACAAAATTAGGCACATGGAATGACTTATAGCTATACAAAGCATGCATTATTTGAACATGAAGTGTAAAGACAGCGTCAAGAAAGTCCCAAAACATGCATTTTTCCAGTTTAGAGTATGGCCAAAAAGTGCTAG
This sequence comes from Camellia japonica, assembly GCA_030407325.1. NCBI lineage: Eukaryota > Viridiplantae > Streptophyta > Magnoliopsida > Ericales > Theaceae > Camellia > Camellia japonica. The sequence continues at coordinate 101,809,382 of JAPPVO010000010.1, forward strand.
CAAGATGGCTTAAATTAGCATGCAATTTCGATGGGCAAACATAGTTTACATGGCAAGTATAGGATGCACATGGAATCTAACCAAACCATCAAAAATCAGTGAATAAATCATGTCAAAAATAAGCCCAAATAACCACTGATATACAACCATGGCATGCAAAAATGATGAGTTACTTTAGAGGGGCATGCAAGGAGTTGTTAGGCACATACAAGATAGACATGTGGAAGCCCTAAACCAACTTTGAAAATCAAATATGGTAGTTTCAAAACTCACCAAATTGGCCTCGAAATGTGACTAAGAAGCATGCAAGATGGGGTCGCTTTGGATAGCCAAAATGACCACCAAACAAGTCAAGGTGAGAGGGGGTCACCCCCCACTAATTTGGAAGCTCAAAACAGTGGCCAAGCCACTGAAAATCCATTGGATTTCAGTGGCTAGAAGGCCAACCAAAGCATGCAACAAGGACTAGGATGTAAGGCTCAAAAATGGGAGGCAACCAAGCATACAAGATAGCATATGACCTCAAAAAAAAAATAGAACCTTAATAAAACATGAAGATGGTGTCAAAACAAGCCTATTTCCAGTTTACAACAAGTCTCAAAAATGAACACAAATAAGGCTAAACTATCATGCAAAAATGGCCCTAAAAGAGAGAATAGAGGCAAGGGACAGAATCCGGCCCCAAATGGCAAAGAGCCCTTCAACAAAGTTGAAGAGGGACTCAAAAAATGGCACTTTATAGTTTACAACAAGCCACAAAAATAAGCACAAGTAGGCCTAAACTATCATGCAAGAAAAGGGCCTAAAAGAGGGGTAAAGAAGCAAGTGATATCTTCTGGCCTCAAATAGAGGAGAGCCCTTCAACAATGTTGAAGAGGAGCTCAATACAAGCTATTTTACAGTTTATGTAAAAGTCCAAAACAGCTCACAAATAAGCCTAAAATACTATGCAAAAATAGGGCCTAAAAGAGAGATAAAGAAGCAAGTGGTAGCTGGAGACCTCAAACAGCAAGAGGTCCTCAATCAAACATGAAAAGGAGCTCAAAATATGACTATTTACAGTTTTGGTCGGAGCCCAAAAATGTAAGAAAGTATGGCTTAGATTGTATGCAAAACAAGGCAAGAAAAGAGGGAGAAGAAGCTTACCCTTGAAAACCAATGGACCAGCAGCTCTTGGCTTAAGAAATGGTGCTCCTAAGCTCTGAAAGACAGCCCCAAGTTGTTGGAATGGATGGTGGTGGTGTGGTGCTATGAGGTGGTGTAGAAATGGTCCAAGAACAAAGGTATTTTTATGCTTGGAATTGAGGCGGAGAGGGATTCAATGCAAGAGCTCTAAAACAATTTTTTTAACCTCCCAAAATGCAGCTGGAGCTGCTGGTTTTATAGGCAAAAGAGTGGAGAAAAAGGGGGGAAATTGAAATTCAAATTTCCCCCCCAAAAGGTTGACCCTCGGGTACAGGGCCTAGAGGAAAACAAATTGCACATCTAGAACACACTTGGGGAGGGGGTCATGGCCGGCCAGCTCAAAAGGGAAAAAAAGGTCATCCAACTAGGTAAGTGGCCGACCTGCTACATTTTCTGGCCGGCCTGCTACTTTTCAGGATAAAAAAATGGGTCTGCCGGAAAGAAAGGTGGCCGGCCAGTGATAGGGAAGTCCAATGGTGGCTGTTCAAGTGTCCAAATTGAAGCCCCGGAAGTTATCTTTCCAATGGAGCAAACCTTGAATTAAAATTCCTCCTGTGGAAACAGTTATGCCCTTTTTGGTGAAGCCGCGCAGATTTCGGTCCAACCGGAGTGATGCCCTACTTCAATCAACTATCTCCCCCGTCCGGAATTGGATTTAGGAGATTCTTGAGTGAAAAATGAAGCCCCGGAAGTCTTATTTCCAATGGTGGTGGCCTCATAGCTTGATTCCAAGTATGCAAATGAATAGGCCCGATTCGGCGAGGGCTGTTCGACTCTTTCTTAACGGTTCATGCCCATTTTCTCCCCCAACTGGATTTCTTCCCTCTTCTCCTCTTTTCTTCAACTCCAAACCCCTAAGTAAGCTGTTTTGAAAGATTTTTCAAAGATTTCATCTCTCTTTCATTCATTTCCAATTTGTCCTTGCTCGGTTTACCAAAAAGCGCAACATTTGACAAAATGCGAGCCTCAGAACATCGTAAAAACTTTATTTTAAAAACGTTTTGAAAGAGAGGGTTTTAAGACTAAAATCTTTTGATCAAGACCGTTTTGGTCCAAAAAAAGGGGTATGAAGTTGAGATTTGACTCTCTCTCCTTGCCGAAGAAATTGAACCTTTGCACTGCACAACTTCCAAAACCATCAGTCGCGTCCAAGTCTTAAAGGTGGTCAAAAATGGGGTGTCTACACATGGGTTTCCTAATTTTGAAAAACATTAGGCGGCGACTCTGAGGTGACGCAGTCCATTTGTGGCCATAATTTTGTAATAAAATGAATTTTCTATAAAGTTGCCAAATCTGGACTCTCATCTATGTTTCACATTGCACTCGTGAGACTAGATCAAAGAGATCTCGGGAGTCCAAACTGTTTAACGCGCGGGGGTACTCCCCGGGCATGTTACACCTTCACTATTACAAACTCAACCCCATGCAACTTGCTATAAACTCATATAGGGTTATGAATGGCATAATCGAACTAGCACACCGAGAAAAGGCTAGGATCACATTAGCCCGCATCCAATTCTGCTATACCATGTGTGGCCTTAAGTCTGAAAAAGCTACATCTATTACCTCAAGCCCAGGTCCACTACCTACAAACTAATAGCCAACCTCCCAGACTCTAACAAAGGTGCTGGAGATGATTACTTCATGGTCTCGGGCAATTGGGAATTTGCACCTGATAACGATTTTTATCTCTATCCTCTACGCCGATCGGTGTTTAAAGAGGGCGATGGTAAGAACTGAGTCATCATTTTAATCCTTTTTCGGCTAGGACTTGTCATTCCATATATCTGTTTTTTGAATTTTTTCTTCTCGTTCTTTTTGCAGCTCTTCCCCAACCAGCAAAGGATTTCCGGCAAACCTTCTTCCCCAGCCCCAATCTAAAAAGGCTTTAGGTTTGGATATTAATAAGCGTGAAGCCTCTTTGCTGCTTAATTATATCCCGACCTACAAGTCCGCTTTATTCGATGTTCCATGCCAAAGCAAGACTCCCCCATCAGCAACAACTCCAACAGTTGTTTCATCGCCAAGGCCAAACCAGGCCTCTTCATCAAACCCAGTAGAGCAGCCCTCTACTTCTACTCCAGCTCAACTAATCCCACCATCTCAGCACCAACGCCGACGCCGACACCGACGTTGAGCTCTACCAAATGTACTAGCAGGCAGAACTCGTAACCGTAAACGTCGAGACTCTGAGGCGTTAGCCTACGATCCAGCCAATCATGCAATTGCCCTTCCTGCAATTCATTTTGACACCAAGGTTACCCTTGCTGCAACAGCCGACGATATGGGCTAAAAAGCTATTGTGGAAGACTTTCTGGATGACTTGCCAGGAGTGGTTACTGTTACTTCTTCTCCATCAGAGTCTCAACCTAAGCTTAAGGAAAAAAAAGTGAAACGTGCCAAGGCAAAGGCCCTAGTTACCCAAGTGGATACTGAAGATACTATGCCGATCTCAAAACTAGCCGAGATTGAGAAGAGTTCTTCTACCGCCGAGAAAAGGCCTACCGAGGCCGAGCCATCTGATACCACTTGGTCGAAGAAGCCAAGGTCCAAAGTCGCAGCAAGCCCCAGTGCCTTTAAAGCTAACGATCCATGGGCCCCTGTTATCATGATTGGTGATAAGCCAATGAAGGCTGGTGACAGTGCTATCAACAGTATTGAGTTTGGTGCCGCTCTCTCCACAGCTGTGCTTCTTCCAACTGATCTCAGTCGCATAGCTGAGATCAATGAATATGAAAATTTCGCAGTGATGATGCAGCATTTAGTTCTTGTAAGTACCCGACACTTATGTCGTTATTGCTTTGCAAACGTTCAACACTTGAATTTTTTACTAATTTGCTTGTTTCCTTACAGGCCATCCAGCATGCCCATTCTTTTGCTATGAAAGCCGAGGCTTTCAAAAAAGAGTTGGTGCACAAAACCAAGGAAGCTGCTGGCTTTCTCTCCTCTCTAAACAACACCGAAGCGAAGATTAAAGTTCTGTTGGATCAGGCCAGGGCGGCCAAACGAGCCCAAGATCAAGCTGAGAAAAAAGCTGAGGCAGTCAAGGCTACAGCTGAAGTACTAAAATTCGAGATCAAAGACGCCGAGGCAAAAACTACCGAGGTCAAGGCGGAGCTCCAAGAAGCCCTGGCTACAAAAGAGGCCGAGATCAAGGCAACTGACGAGAAAGCTTTCTCAGAGGGGCAGGCTGTTGTTCGTGACTCGTACAAAGAACAAGTCAATCAAGCCTACAACCGAGGCTTCTACCTCAGCTGGACTACAGCTCTCAATAATTTATCTATCCCTATGGACTCTAACCTCCAAGATATTAGCAAACTCCAAGTGCCTTTCCCTCTGTCTCCCAAAGGATCGGGCGATAAGGTCGATGAAGAGGAGACTGAGTCCGACGATGGTGAAGAAGATGAGGAGGTTGCTAAGGGGGCCAAGTCCCCAACATTGAATGATCAAGTCCTAGACTTGACTTATGATGAAAAGAAATACTTGGTTTCCAAGGGTGCCTCTACCAAACAGACAACTTCTGAGGCCGAGGTTCGATTAGCCGATAAAAGCTTGGACCAAACCCTTTTGGAAATTGACACCGAGATAGCAGCGGAGAAGGAAGCCACATTGCCAATCGAGGTTGATACATGGCCAACAGCTGAGGTTGAGCAATCAGAGATTAATGCCCATGTCTCCAACACTTAGGATTTTCTTTTCTTTACTTTGAATTTCCTTTTGAACAGTTGTAATTTTTTTGTCTGAACAAAGTTAGCTTTATATTTGGCCGATGTGCCCCCTTTTGCAAATGAACAAGTTCTCTTTGAATGTATGTCTTCTACCTTCTTTCCAAAATGTTGAATGCTTGTTTTATCTATCTTCACCACTTTACATGCTTCCACACTTAGAATAATTATTACAACTCTTCAAAGTATACCTTAACTGTATAAACACTTCGGGTTTAGAACACCTCTGATATAAACCTTGATTGTTCGTCTCTGTCAACAATTATGATACCTCGGCTAACACCTAAAAATATTTCAAAAATATTTTGACAAGTGTTGTTTCTTTAAACGTATTCAGTCAAGTATTGCTTCTTTACTTCCACTTGATGTTTTCTATTAAGGCTTCACCCTTCCAACCTTTCCAAGCTTGACAACCTGGTTGGCTATCTCGAGTAATATGTACCTCGGGTACATCTTTCAATATTACCTTGGCCAATCTTCAACTTGTAAATTTTTCTAAAAATTTCAACAAGTGTCAAGCCCATTCTATCTTGTAAATTTTCCAAAAATTTCAACAAGTGCCTAGCTCTCAGGTTTATTCCTGCTCCTTGCCCCCTAATGTGAACCCAAGTTCCCCTTAAGTTCACATTATCCATTTTTGGCCTTTCGCCGAAGTCTAATTCAAACAAAGACTAGCTGAGGTGTTTGACTTTGGTTTCTTTGTTAATTTGACTAAAGCAGAGTTATTTCCATTTAGGGTTTAACTCTACCAACATGGCAAGTCTAGGTTAACTCGATTTAGTTCAACTCTATTATATGCAAGTATATAATTCAACTCTGCTATATAATAAGTCTAAGTTACTCGTCATGCTTCATTCAGAAACATCGCCAACTTAGTTCAACTCTGTTATATGCAAGTATAATTCAACTCTGTCATATAATAAGTCTAAGTTACTCGTCATGTTTCATTTAGAAACATCGCCAACTTAGTTCAACTCTGTTATATACAAATATAATTCAACTCTGCCATATAATAAGTCTAAGTTACTCATCATGTTTCATTCAGAAACATCACCAGCTTAATTCAACTCTATTATATGCAAGTATAATTCAACTCTGCCATATAACAAGTCTAAGTTACTCTATTTTTGACCGACCTTAAGACTCAGACGTCATCGATTGAGTACTCGGTGATTGCGCATGTTGTGCTCGTTCTGAGGTTTCGGAGTTTCGGCTGAGGTCCTTACCCCCGGACCTCGGGACCCTTTTATTGCTTGGCCTCGGTTTGCAGACTAGGTCTTGCTTTCTCTTCCCGGAGGGAGGGAAAGGTCTTGTAGACCATCTCTCAGTGGCCATAGGCTACTTTTCGTGGTCGCAGGCCACTGTTCCCGTTTGGAGATCAGTTTCCGATTTTCAGAGCCGTCGGCCATGCGCCGCGGTTCGAGACCGCTTAACTTTCTCGGTTTGGCACGATTTTTGGCACACACCTTGCTTCCTCTCTCTGGAGGGACACTGTGGCCCGGGAGACCACCTTTGTGGTCGCACGCCACTTTCGATGCTTAACAGCCTGTTTTCGGGGCACTCGGCTGCGCATTTTGACCCCCGAATCCTCGTTTTGCATCCGTCTTGGTTCATTTTTTGCATGGACCTTGTTTTCATTGTTTGGGAGGTGGTACAAAGGTGGGAAACCACCTTTTCTCCTTGGAGACCACTTTTCTCCCGCCAGCCGGTTTTCTTGTCAGGAAGCTGGTCTCCTTGGTCTTTGAGCCACATTTACTGGTCTCCCACCATACCACTAGCTTGCATTCAATGTGGAGACCATCAAATGGGGCTACCGACCACCTTTCATTGGGTTGAACCTTTTGAACTGGTCGGCCGACCAGGGGAAGTGGTCGGCCGACCACCTGAACTGGTCGGTCTGCCTCTCCCAGTTTTGTCTCTGTGAGTTGTTGCCAGCTGTGCCAGCTGGAAGGCACAGACTGGATCCTCCATACACGTGTATGAAGGATCTTCAACCTTTGTTTTTAGCTTCTTTGAGAAGATTTGGTCCCTTTTGGCTATAAAGGAGAGCCTCCTCTTCCTTTGTGAGGGTTGAGAAATTTGTCTAAGGCTTGTGCATACACTTCCCTCTATATCTCTTTGTTTTAGGTTCAAAAGGGTCTTGTTCTTGACCTATTACACCACACCTCATAGCCACACACCTCCACCATTGTTCTAAGGTTCTTGGAGGGTCTTGAGAGGTCTCAAAGAATTGGTTTTGGGCTGGAGAAGTTGCTGTCTTGCTGAGCTTCAAGGGTAACACACTTTTTCCCTCTTTTAAGCTTTATTTTGATCCATCTCTTAGCCTTATTTGCATGCATATTTGAGCTTTGTTATCAACTGAAAAAGTCTTTTTTTTGAGGTCCTTTTGATGTTTGTTTAAGGTCATTTTGTTGTTGGGGGTCATCTACTCTCTTGCATGCTTCATTTGGTCTTATTTTGAGCCATGCCTTAAGGCCTTTGTGTTGACCTTTGCTTGGCCTTTTAGCCATTGAAATCCAGTGGATTTTCAGTGGCTAGCATGCTGTTTTGAGGGCCAAAATCAGAGAGGGGTGACCCTCTCTCTTTTGGCCTTGTTTGCTTGCATTGTTGGCCTTACAAAGGAGCCTTCATTTGCACACGTCTAAGCCTTGTTTCAGGCCCTTTTCAGTGACTTTTAGGACCTTCCTAGGCTCTGTCCAGAGTTGGTTTTGTCACCTCGGGTGTAGAATAACCCCTCTTATAGCCTATCAAAGGAGCATGTCATTCTTGCATGCGTTGATCATGTTTCAGTGGGTTTTTGGGCTTTATTTGGCATGTCATGTCTCTGACTTTTGCTGGTTTAGTGACCTCTTGAATGCTTCGTATGCTTGTAGTGTGATCCATGTTCACTAGCTCACATTGCATGTTGTTTTGGCCCTTGATTCTAGCATATTTTGGCCATATTCTAAACTGATTTTATTCATGATTTGGGCTGCCTTAGCTCTGTTTTGAGGTCCCATGGTCGAATGATGCTTGCCATGCATGCTTGTAGTGTAATACCCTTGCCTAGCTTCGAGTTTTAAAGCCTCTTGCATGCTTAACTTGAGTTGTTTTCATGTTTTGGCATCATTGAACATGTTATTTCAGAGCTTATACTTGTGCCATACTCCCATATTTTCCACCCTTTAAATGTGTTTGAGAGTTGTGCTTGTATGCCTCATTTTTGGGCCATTGCATGAGCTTCATTTTTGTGCATTGCAAGTCATCATTTTAGTCCACTTTGCCACTGTTTTGGGTCTGCATAAGGACTATTTGGGGTTGGTTTGGTCATTTGGGCATTGCTTTGCATACCTCTAGTGTAATGCACTTAACTAGTTTCAGTATTTGAGCCATTCAACATGCATAACATTAGTTGTTTAGTCCACTTTGCCACTGTTTTGGGTCTGCATAAGGACTATTTGGGATTGGTTTGGTCATTTGGGCATTGCTTTGCATACCTCTAGTGTAATGCACTTAACTAGTTTCGGTATTTGAGCCATTCAACATGCATAACATGAGTTGTTTGCATGATTCGGGACCATTTTGCATGTCATTCCAGAGCTGAAATATATGCCATTGTGTTCCATGTTTCATCCTTGCCATGCTCTTGGAGAGTTATATCTTGTGCCTTTGGCTTGGAGCCTTTGCATTGTGCATGCTTGTGTGTGTCTTGTTGCTTTGATTTCATCATCCATTGGCCACTGATTTGGGTGTGGCCGAGGCCCATCCATTTTGGTTTAAGTCCATCTTGCATTGCGTATGCCCTATAGTCCATGTTATCGCATGTTTGATCATTGCATTGCGTATGCCTCGTTCGTAACATTGCGTATGTTAGTGCATTGTGTATGCATGCCATATAATCCATGTGCATTGAGTATGCCATTGATTAGTTCATAGCATTGTGTATGCCATTCGCATGCTTGCATGTCATTCCGTGCATCTTCGCATCACTTAGTTGCATTGCATTTAGATCGCATGCTAGAGTTGCATTTGTCCATACATTGTTTGTTGCATTGTGTTTGGAGTAGGGTTTAGTCCAAACATGGAAAACGAGGGACGTTTCGTATTCAAAGTGATGGAACGTGCCTCGATTCCTGGTCACCGGCACTCTTGACTATCCATGATAGAGTTGTTGGCTTTAGGTGTTTACATGTGCATTCATTTCACATTGAGTTGTGCAATTCGACTCCTCGGCCATCATGCATCGGGATGCGTGATTGGTGGCCCGAGGGTTGAGGACCACACTCCCTAGAGCTTATGCAATGACGGGGAGAGTGGTCATGTGCACATGTGTTGCAAATACCTTGCTTTCTCTCTCTCTCTCTTGCCTTTGTTGCAGAAAAAGCAGAAACCAGGAGAATGAACTGGTCGGCCTACCAGGTTTTCTGGCAGGTCGACCACCTTTTTTGGTCTTCACCACCAAGGGTGGTCGGCAGGTGGTCTCCCTTGCCTATAGCTGGTCGGCAGCCTTCCCACAGCTTCTCTGGGTGGAGTTTCATCTCTCTAGAGCCTAGTGCAACTTTCTGAAATCAATTGCAAACAAAGGCGAGTCGGGGCATCGCGATGGATTTCCCGACAAGGCGACTCGAGCATGCATGCATCCTTTATCATTCAAAGCAGAGCTGAGGCAGCCCATTTTACATAGTTTGCATGCTAGTTTAGTTAATTTGTTAATTAGCTAGTTGTTGTGTAATAATTAGTTAATTCGATTCTGTATTATTTATTTGGACCCTCCGAGAGAGGGCAATGTTGTAATAAGTGTGCGTGTGTGTGATGCATGTCTTCCAACCCCACGTCTTTTTCCCTTTTATTTACCAGCTTACGATGGTTAGTTTTAGGGCATGTTTCAATTAGCATCCTTATGCTCACATGATTGCATCTATTCATCTGTCTTGCATGCACCGAGCTTGGCGCATCATACTAATTGCATTGTATTTCAATTCCCAGTTGAATACGTGTTACCTGTAGCATCTCATATGCCATCTTAGAATAGCCGAGCCTATCTTAGTTGCATTCTTGCATGTGTTGCATTAGGCATCTCAGCATAGTTAGGATTCATGCATGTTTTCTAATTAGCTTCTTTCTTTGGCTCGGAGTACTCGGTAAGTGTTTATGCTTTAGCATCCTTGCATGCGTGTGAGTGATTGCCATGATAGCATGCTTACCATGAGACTATGTGCTTATGTGATATAACTGCCTGAATGCCTGTGGGTGAAGGTTGGGTTGCTTGAATTGGAATAATTCGTCGAAACCCGTATTTTAGCCTACTTGCAAGTAACTAACTTCAATCCATTTTCAAAACAAACGGATATGCGATGCTTTGTTCCAACTTAGGCAATGCTTTGTTCCAACTTAGGCAATCTAGTCTGTACTTGTATGCTGTGCGCATCACATAGTAATTCTAGGTTAATAACCGGAATAAGAGCACATGTGTTTTCAAAAACAAGATATCATGCTTAGTAGTGGCCGATCTTTGATCGGGCGAGCGGGGGTGCTCATAAAATGACCTTCCCCAATCGTACCCAAGTTCCCGAGCCGAGCCAACTTTGGTGATGACGGACACGTGGCCTTAGGCATGAGTCAGGGTTTCCTAAATTCCCCCAAAATAAAATATTTAGGTGGCGACTCTGTATCTGGCAAAGCAGTCCATGTTTGGCACTCGGATTTGGACTCTTTGGTGATTTATCGATCTTGCATTGCATTTTGCGAGATTAGATTCAGAACCGTGACATCAAGTCCGAACTGTAGTGAGCCCAATGAACAAAACGAGATTTTCCTGGGACGTTCGGGCGCGTCTACAGTATGCCCCCAGTCGAATTGCTGCTCTCTCCCTTCTTTCTTCCAATAGGTCCAAATCTCAAGCCAGGAATGCCTCATTGGTCCCATTCTCTATTCCCTGGGTTCTGATCCCAGGGATGCTGACTTCCAGTGGGATAACTACTTCAGTGCCATAAGCCATGGCAAAAGGAGACTCCCCAATGGATCTTCTCGGCGTAGTCTGATATACCCAAAGCACATTGGGCAACTCTTCCACCCACTTCTCTTTTGCTGCTTCCAGTCTCTTCGTGATCCCATCCAAGATAGTCTTATTGGATGCTTCTGTCTGACCATTGTTCTGAGGGAAACTTGCAGTGGAGTAGTAGTTCTTGATTTTGTACTTTACACATAAGCTTTTGATTAACTTACTGTCAAACTGTGTCTGCTATTATTGCCCTTGGGATCCCAAACCTAGTGATGATGTTCTTCCATATGAAGTTCTTCACATCAATATCTCGAATCTTTGAGAGGGGTTCAGCCTCTACCCACTTAGTGAAATAGACAGTTGCTACCAGTAGAAACTTCCTTTGCCCAGTTGCTTGAGTAGTTGTCCAACAAGATCCATGCCCCATTGGGCAAATGGCCAAAGGCTGGATACTGGGTTCAAATCAGATGCTGGTTGATGTATCAACGGTGTAAACCTTTGACACTTCTCACACTTTTTGACGTAAGCTTCAGCATCCTTCTGTATGTAGGGCCACCAGTACCCCTGAGTGATGGCCCTATGAGCAAGTGATATGCCCCCAGCATGGCTTCCACATACTCTTTCATGAATCTCATACAAAAAGTCCTCAACTTGGGAGGGATGTATCTCAATAGGGGTCCAGTGAAGGATCTCCTGTAAAAATGGCGGTCTGTTGTTAGGCTGAACCTGACCGACTTTAATCTGGTCTTGTGTGCCTCTTTTCAGTCATTTGTCAGCTTGCCATCCCTGAGGAACATCACTATGGCATCCATCTAACTTGGACCCATCTCCACACACATTGCCTCATATTCTGTTATTAGCGGTTCCACACTTGGTTCTGTCAAGTAATCAATCATGATTGTCCTTGACTCTCCCGACTTTATTGCACTAGCCAGGTTGGCCAAGGCGTCAACGTGACTGTTGTCATCTCGGCTAACTTACTGTAGCCGACAATCTTGGAACAAGGAAAGCAATCTGACAACCTCTTTAACATAGGCTATCATTCGTTCATCTCGGGCTGCATACTTGCCTGTTACCTGATTCACAATAAGTTAGGAGTCACAGAAGACTACCACCTCATCGGACTCCATTGTTGTTGCCAACTTCAACCTTACAATCAATGCCTCATACTCTGCTTCGTTGTTTGAGGCTTTGAGCCCCAAGCGGATAGACTGCTCTAACATTCGCCCATCTAACGATACTAACACCACTCCCGCCACGGTTCTTTGACGATTTGAACTTCCATCGACAAACAGGCAGAAGGAGTCACCGATATAGATGTCGTAGAGCTTTGGTTTTTCTTCTTTCTCCTGTTTTGCTTCAGTAGGGTTCCTGGGCCCCAATTGGGTTTCTTCTTACTTCCCTGGGCATCCCAAGTTGTGGCTCACCGGAGTCCGACATGAGATGGCACTAGGGGTGAACTCGGCCACAAAGTCGGCCAGAACCTGGCCCTTAATTATTGTTCTGGGCCTAAACTCCCAGTCATATTGGCCCAACACTACTACCCATCTGGCTACCCTGTCTGTCAGATCTCCTTGCTGTAACAGGGACTTCAGAGGATGCTCAATCAATACTACAATCTTGTGGGCTTGGAAGTAGTGATTCAGTTTCTTTGAAGCCATCACCAGGGCTAGTGTCAACTTTTCCAGGGGTAAGTACCTAGTCTCTGCACTTGCTAGGGTTTTACTCACATAGTATAATGCCCTTTGTTCTCCTTTCTCTTCTCTGATTATCACTACACTTACTGCATGCTCTAAAACCACCAACTATAGGAACAATTCTTCTCCAAGTATTGGATTTGACAGAACTAGAGCTGTTGTCAAGTACTTTTTTAAGTCGGCCAAGGCGACTTCACACTCCTCTGTCCACAAAAAATCGGTGGCCTTCTTTAACAAACTAAAAAATGATTTACATTTATTAGAACTTCGGCTGCTAAACCTGTTCAGGGCTGCGGCCCTTCCAGTCAACATCTGCACTTGTTTTGCGAATGTCAGGCTTTTTAAGTCAATGATGGCCTTGATTTGATCTGGACTTGCTTCAATGCCCCTTCTGGTGACCAAGTATCCCAGAAATTTACCTGACCCGACTCCAAATACGCATTTTGAAGCATTAAGTCAGAGCTGATATATTCTCAAGATACCAAAAATCGCTTTCAAGTCGGCTAGATGATTCTCAGGTTCTTTGGTCTTCACGACCATGTCATCAATGTACACTTCTACTATCTTGCCAATCAGATGTCTAAACATTTTGGTTACTAACCTCTGGTAGGTTACTCCTACATTTTTCAATCCGAAAGGCATCACTCTGTAGCAGTATAGCCCTTTTGGGGTGATAAAGGTAGTCTTCTCCTCATCAAGGGGATACATTGCTATCTGGTGGTATCCTTTGTAAGCATCTAGGAAGCTCATCCTTCCATGCCCTGAAGTGGCATCTATTAACTGATCAATCTTGGGCAGTGGAAAACTATCCTTGGGGCAAACCTTATTCAAGCTGGTGAAATCAACACAAACCCTCCACTGGTCATTCTTCTTTTTCACTACCACGGTGTTGGATAGCCAAGTAGGGTAGTTCACCTCACGAATGACTTTGGCTTCTAACAATTTGTCCACTTCCAACATGCATCAACGTTGGCCTCATCGCTCGCTGGATGACAGGTTTAGCAGACATGTCTACATTGAACATATGGCATGTGACCTTGGGGTCAATGTCTGGTATCTCATATGGCGTCCAGGCAAATACTTCTATGTTGGCTCGTAAGAAAGCTTCCAACTCCATTTCCTCATCCTTGACCAAGCTTGAACCGAGAAGGAAGAACTGCTCTTCATTTCATTCTTGGACCAAAATTTTCTTCAAGGTTTCCTCACTCTTCTCAGCTGGCTCTTTGCCGGCATCATCTATAATTTCCATGCCCTTATCTTCAATTTCTGCTATTTTTGTCTCTCGTACGTTGTAGGTGAATTCCATTGCTTCCATGGAACAATTTTTTGCCTGCACCTGATCCCCTCTAACCTCTTCAATTCCATGCTCCGTTAGGAACCGCAATAGCCGGTGCAGTGTTGAGGGAACAACCCTCATTGCGTGTAACCATGACCTTCCCAAGATAACATTGTAAAGGGAGGGGGTGTTAATTACTGTAAACTCTGTGCTTACTTTCCCGGTGCCCGCCTGCACTTCCAGATTTATTGCCCCGAGAGGCCATGTCAGCGTTCCATTGAACCCGACTATTGGGCTGTTGGACTGCTCCAAATTATCGCAATGAAGGCCAAGCTCCTTGTAACACCTGACATACATGATGTCACAAGAGCTGCCTTGGTTAATCAGAATGGGCCTTACCTGGTATTCTCCAACCTTGAGGGTTACGACCAGAGCATCGTTGTATGGATGTTGTACCATGTCTAGGTCTGCCTCAGTAAAAGACGCCATCGGTCCTTGGTACTCGTTTATCCTAGGCCTCTTTTGCTGGACCTGACACACATGCTGTAAGTGTTTTACCTTCTGGGTCTCTCCTTGTATATCATTTTCATTAACCTTCGAGTGGATCACATTGATCACCCGAGGTTTTGCTTACTGTGATTGTGGCGGAGGTGGTACTGCCGTTGCCTAGGGCAGTCTCGCCTACTCTTCCCTCGTTCTGGCCTCATCTACTAGGACTCTCAACTGACCCTGTCTGACCAGATCTTCCAAATGTGTCTTCAGGGCTCTGCACCCCTGAGTCAGGTACCCATCCTCATTGTGGTAAGCACAGTGCTTCCCAAGACTTCTCCCCATAAACTTGCCAGGAATCTTCTCTGGCGCTCTATAATACGGCCGGTTCTTGATCCTTTCTAGAACTTTATAAACCGGGATTCGGGACACAATAGTGACTGCCTGTGCAACCCTCAGCCTTGATTCTTGCCTGTTAAATCCTGTATTTCCTCTACCTCGCTTCGGCGAGCCGTGTTTCTTCTCTTGCTTCGATGCCTTTGTTCCCGACGTATCCTCTTCTGCTCTGGCATATTTCTCGATCCTTGCCATGAGCTCCTCCATACTCTTTGGTAGAGTCTTTGCCAGCGACTTCCGAAGCGTACAATCATCCTCCAAGTCATTCTTAAAAGACACGACCGCTAACTCCTGGTTGCATCCCGGTATTCGGTTGAACACCTCATAGTATCTTTTGGCATAAGCCCTGAGGCTTTCACCTTCGCCAATTTTCAGAGCCATCGGGGAGTCTACCCTTAATGGCTATAACTTGTTTGTAACAAACCTAGCCACAAACATCTCGATCAAGCCTTCCCAACTTTTCACAGTTCCTTTCGGCAACTTGTGAAACCAATCCAAAACGATTTCCCCAAACGATGAGGGGAAAACCTTGCATAGCAACGGCTCGTTCCCGGTATACAAAGCCATTGAATTCAGATATAAGCCGACGTAAAAGTTTGGATCAGACTTACAGTCATAAATTTGGAACCTCGGCATATGGAACCTTTTTGAGAAACGGCGTTCTCGGCTTGACTGGGGATGTGACCTCGGCATTCTACCGTTTCCTCTGGAGGTAGTCCCTCAAATCCTCCTTAGTCCAACCAGCAGCTCGGCTATCAACGGATTTTAGTCTTTTTAGTGTGCTACTCCTAGTGTCGTTATGTGTCATTTTGGACTTCTCTTCATTCACTGTGTCAAAACACAAGCCCTTCCCTTGGATATTCCGGGGCTCTTTGACATACGTCCCCCTGGTTCGAGGTGTCCTCTGTGAGTCGCCCCTGATCGACTTTCCCCGCCCGACATCCCGTGAAGGCCGATGTGAGGGCTCATTTTCCCTGCCATGCTGTGGGACTGCTGGGATTGTTTTCTGCCCTCCTTTCTAGCCGTCAGTCTTGGCCCTTGACACTAACGTGTCCTGCAACGGAAACAGTGGTTGCATGACATTGTTCTGCATCATGAAATTGACAACTGACTATAGATCTGCCAACTTGTTGACCATTTCCTTTATCTCGTCGTCCCTTCTTAGACATCTATCTTTCCATACCTAGAGGTCGCTTTCGTTATAATACCCATCTCGACCGAATTTCTTCAGGGGGTCTGCCTCTTTGCCGACGTCCTTATCCTTGAGATTCTGATCTCGTGCTCCTTCATTATGGTTTTCTTCCTCGATGTTAGGATTGGCATATTTACCATTCCCACATGGGACGTTGTCCCCGATCCTTTCTTTATGTCCATCGTTGGCCATCTATTCTCCTTATGTTCCTACAGATGGCGCCAAATTGTGGTTATTGATTTCTGACCACAACACCAAATGGGGAACTCAGCTGGAGAGCATCGGCAAAATAGATTAAGCCCGAACAACCTGTCACAGAAAAATAAGAATCCAGCGGTGGTTCGTCCACCTGGGGGCACTCCGACGATCAAGTCAGTAATTAATCTCTCAAAGATAGCAAATTGTGCTTAATCTTACAAGAAAGAACTTACTGCTCTGTCATGACCCAAACCCGCCCCTAAGGATTTAGCATCGTAACCGGCCAGTAATCCTTGGATTACCGAAGGCCTCTGAACAGAATAATATATATAACAGGGGCTACGGAAGCAAATATACAAAGTTACATAGTCCATAGAGTTGTGCTGACATATATGGGACAGAATATTTGAAATTTTTCATATACATGTTTGCAAACATACAGATAAGGCATTAAAATACAGTAGCCTTACATCGTCCAAGCCACATACACAAGATTACTACGTGTTCAGGCCAAACATAAACATTTTAGAAATACAAAAGTCCCATAGACAATAAACCCGGGTAGATCTCAAAAGGGAACCTCCACAGGAGGCGTGATAGCTAGCTGACACCAAAACTCGCCATACAGATAAGGCATTAAAATACAGTAGCCTTACATTGTCCAAGCCACATACACAAGATTACTACGTGTTCAGGCCAAACATAAACATTTTAGAAATACAAAAGTCCCATAGACAATAAACCCGGGTAGATCTCAAAAGGGAACCTCCACAGGAGGCGTGATAGCTGGCTGACACCAAAACTCGCCAGGCGGCACCTCAGGCCTGGTCACGTGCTTGCTCACCTACATACATATAAATAATACAGTGAGCTAGAGCCCAGTGAATAATAACTAGGTAAAGAGTTTTAATTAATGATGTCCAGCACAAAGTTAGATTTCAGAGTTTATATCACAACGTATTCATGTCGGAAACAGAGTCATAAGCATATTTCAATTGTAAATCAGAGTTGAATTCAGATACACACTCATATTCATATTCAGACTTTCCATAGGATTATACGGGTACACCCATTAGCCGTCATATCGACTTGGTAATAAGACCCACATATATAGTCGGTACCAACGACCATAAAGGTCCATATCTTGCGCGCAAGTAGCCATAGTATTGTTACCCCCAGGCGAGGGCCACGTGAATATAGGCCTCAGTATCGTTACCCCTGGGCAAGGGCTACGTGAATATAGGCCAGAGTATTATTACCCCTGGGAGAGGGCCACATGCATATTGGCCACAATATTGTTACCCCCGGGCGAGGGCCACGTGAGCTAAGGATGCTACAAATACATTTCAGAAAAATGAACATTCATTCGTAATTCATAAAATAGTATTTCAGAAAACAAATCGTATCATACCAATCAGAAAATACTTGTAATTAACATAGCTTTACAGAGTTATTACTCATAGTTGGCTTTGGGTGCGGACAAACAGAGCAGATTAATTGAATGGTTCGAGGCACGCGACCTATACGAACATACATACAAATACACACTTGAATCACACGCTCAAATTATGCATAACTTGCTTTGTTTGTTCTGGGTGTGTTTCTAGTCTTTAACCTCATTAGAGTGTCTTAAATATGGCCTAGGAATGCCTAGAATGGAAAGAGGATGCCACAATGCACTTGAAACATTTCTCAAATTTTTGCTGAAAATGGGGTCCACACTCGAGCATGGCTTTCTTCGCTCGAGCGGACTGCAAGCTTGACAAAAGTACTGGATGTATGTTTTTCATGCTCGACGGATGCTCGATCCCCGCTCGAGCGTGAGACTCAGACCCTCGCTCGAGCGTGACTTCCCTCGCTCAAGCGGACTGCAAAACACATGAACTTCTGGGTACATGCATTTCACGCTCGAGCGTGACTCACGTCGCTCGAGCGGAGGTGCACGTATTCAGAGTGCTCGCTCGAGCGTGGATCAAATTTCTGGAATTTCCAGATTTGATCCACAGGTTCAAATTCGACCTCCAAGACATCAAACTTAATTTTTCTGGGCCAAAACTTAGAAAACTCATAGAGACTCATAAAACAACATGTTCCAAGGATTAATTCAAGAAACCATAGCTCAAAGGCTTGCCATTTGTGCAAAATTTCTACTTGAAACTCAAGAACAATACATGAACATGACTTGCATGCAATTCTTTGAACCAAAGCTTCTCAAAACCTGATCAAATGCAATATTCAACTCAAAACATGATCAACTATGACAAAATGACATGGAACATGAAGGATTTCCAAAACAAAGCTAAGATCATGACATACATGTAAGAATTCTTTGGAAAAACAACATCAAATGCCATGAATTACGTATGCATGTATGTATTAAGCTTTAATTCTTCAATCTTAGCTTAATTGCACACCTAACTCTCTTGAATTCACATACTTATTGCCATAAATACAAAGTTTAAGAGTATAGTTCTCACCTAAGGTTGAATTCAAGTGTGATTCTAACCCAAGGCCTCAAATTGTCTTCAATTTCCTAGCCAAATCTTTATTTGAGCTCAATTCCCCTCTACTCTCTCTTTCTCACATTTGTGTGTGTGTGTGTGTGTGAGCTCAAGAGTGTGTGGGTTGAATGCAAGGAAATGAGTTAGTGGGGTCAAAAAGGCTCACTAAGTGATAGGTAAACAAAACTAATCAAATGACATAAATTTAATCTAAATTAATTGTTTCAAATCAGATTTCAATTAAATTTACCATAAAATTTTAAAATTCTCAATTAACACATAAGTCAAGTCAATTTCTGAATTGGATGCCGATAAGGCCCTCAATTTGCAAACCGAAGCTAAAATATGAACAGATATTTCTATGCTAAATAGATACAAACACAGATAATGCAACACACACTCATGCACATTAATTCAGAATCCCTTCTTAATTACTGTTAGACATAATTAATCATAGATTAGCGTTAATCGGAGTTCAGGGTTGTTACATGCTCACAATATATCACCCTCCTCGAGACCCACAGAGATGCCCTGCTTTTATAGTCAGCACTGGCTTGATCCCTGTAGAAGCCTCACTTTAGTGGACTCAGGCTCAATGCTCATCCTAGACTCTCAGCTAGATAGGGATAAACTTCCTAAGAGTTTTATCTTTATCCAGACTAAGATCCTCCCCTATTCTAGGACTCTTGTCCCTTATCCGCTCATCTGAGATTCCGACATCTCCGCAAATAACCTTGGCTTAGCCGAGATTATCCTGGCATCAGGATCAGGCCACGTGGCACCTCGCCTGACACTTCGGTGTCACCTTGGCCACGTGCTGTCATTCACAAAATATGTCCCCACAAGGATGATTTTGTAAAGGAATTGGCAAAAGTTTTGAAGAGGCATCAATCTCTTTCTTAGAAGTATCTAGGTTTGGTTTTGGGATCAAATCCAACATTGATTAAGACTTGGCAGCCTGTCACTGACTACTATAAGAATAGACTTTTGGTTTAGAAGAGTAATTGCCTATTTATTGGGGGACGCTTACCTTAGTAAAGTCCACTTCGGTTAGCCTTCCAACCTTTTTTATATTGCATTTGATGTGCTTTGTCAAAACCCACCTCCATGATATCTAAAATTCACCACCACCCTCTTGCTTTCTTCAATAAGCCAATTCACACGTTAAAATGCAACGCTTATTGTCAGCGTTGCCATAACTCTTTATTCCATTGTGTTGTGCGTGGTACGATTTTATCTTTATGTCCATTGTATTTCAACATTACCACTTACCGTCAAATCTAAACATCGCCATCCCCTGTCCCTTACCAATTCCCCAATCAAAGACTATCCGGATGAAGAGGACGATGCAGAGTTGTACTGTGATGATTGTGATGAAAGAAGAGAGCTAGCTCAGCCAAGTTATTACTGTAAAGAATGCCATTATGTTGCTCATCCTCATTGTATGGTATCTGGGGTATGTCCATCTACATTCTTTTTTATATATGAAATTAAAATTTATAAAAAATAAAATAGCCACACAAAATAATTGTTTCAGTTTCAGTTTATCTTTCACTGTTCTTTCACTTCAGACATCCCTCCTTTTTTTTTTTCTCTTTTTTTTTTTAAGTTCGAAGTATGCATCCCCTTCGTCCTACTTCAAATTTTTTTTTTTTTCCATTGAAATTCATCATAAGATCCAACTTTTCAAAACTTGGGATCCATCAATCTTGAATTTGCTGTCTTGGTGTCACAAGATAATATTTAGTAGGACATTTTGGAGAAAACTTTGCTCCTCCACGATTTGAAAAAGAAGAATCTCTATAGCAAAGAGAGGAGAAAATAATTTATTATGTATTGTAAAGAATTCTGCAGGAGGAAGGGATTATAAGAAGGGGATCCTTTTTCACTTTTTGTATTTCACTATTACAAAAATAGTTAAAGATCACATTTTGACAAAAAAAAATATTTCACTTTTATTGAAAGTGTGATAAAAAAAATTAGATTGATATTTTAATCACACTTAATTTGATTGAGTGTGATAATATTTATATTTTATGTCATTTTGCAATTAAGTGTGATTATATATACATTTTTTTAATCACACATTCTCATTAAAGTGTGATTACATATACACTATTACTTTTTAATCACACTTTTTAAATAAATGTGATTATATATGTATATATATATATATATTAATCACACATTCTAATTAAAATGTGATTATTTATATATTTTTTAATCACACCTTTTAATTAAAGTGTGATTATATACACACTACTACTTTTTAATCATACTTTTTAAATGAGTGTGATTATATATATATATATATATATTTTTAATCACACATTCTAATTAAAGTGTGATTATTTATATATATTTTTAATCACACATTCTAATTAAAGTGTGATTATATATACACTATTACTTTTTAATCAAACTTTTAAATAAGTGTGATTATTTATATATATATTTTAATCACACATTCTAATTAAAGTGTAATTATTTATATATATTTTAATTACACATTCTAATTAAAGTGTGATTATTTATATATTTTTTAATCACACCTTCTAATTGAAGTGTGATTATATATACATTACTACTTTTTAATCACGCTTTTTAAATGAGTGTGATTATATATATATTTTTTAATCACACATTCTAATTAAAGTGTGATTATATATACACTATTATTTTTTAATATTTATATATTTTTTAATCACACATTCTAATTAAAGTGTGATTATTTATATATATTTTTAATCACACAATGTAATTAAAATGTGATTATATATCTACATTACTACTTTTTAATCACACTTCCTAAATAGGTGTGATTGTATAAAATATTTCAAATTGATTTTTATATAAAATATACAATTTCCAAATTTTTAATCACACTTAATCTGATTGAGTGTGATAATATTTATTTTTTATGTCACTTTCTAATTAAGTGTGATTATATATATATATATATATATAGGGTAAATTACACTGACACCCCCTGAGGTTTATATTTATTACAGTTCTCCCCTCACGTTTTGGAAATTACATCTCCCTCCCTGAGGTTTAAAGTTTCATTACAGATTCTCCCCTCAACAATTTAATTTTTTTAAAATACTAATTTTGCCCTCACTGGGTAAATTACATTGACATCCCTTACATTTTAGAAATTACAATCCCCTCCCTAAGGTTTAAAGTAGCATTACCAATTGCCCCCTCAGTTAGTATTTAGTTGGAAAAAAAATTTATTGAAAAAAAATTATTTGAAAAAAAATAAATTGAAAAAAAAATAAATTGAAAAAAAAAATTGTTAGTAAAATTTGTAAATTTCTGTTTAAAAACCAAAATAAACTTATTTTTTGAATTTATGTTTTTTCCTCAAATTTACAAATTGAGACAACCATTTATTAATCAAAAAATTTATCAAATAAGTTTTTATAACAGTTTTTAAAATTTTTGTAAATATAAATTGAAAACTGACAACGAAATGGTTACCAAACAGGTTTCAGATGGTAAAAATATCGTAAAATTAACAAATAATTAAATAAGTTACCAACATAAGAAATGACTTATCAAAAGATTCTTAGGCTATGTATGGTTTGATTTTTAGAAAAAAAAATTTAAAAATTAAAAATTAATTTGGTTAAGAAATAAAAAATAAAAAATAATTATCATTTTTATATAATTTTTATCTTTCGAGTGGTTAGAAATAATTTTTTACAAATTAAATTGAAACAGTCATACGTATATATATAACCTGCCCAAAAGTTAAAATGATAATTATTTTTTACCCTTAAATGATAATTATTTTTTTTTTATTTCTTAACCAAATTAATTTTTAATTTTTAAAATTTTTTTCTAAAAATCAAACCATATATGGTCTAAGAATCTTTTAATAAATCATTTCTTATGTTGGTAACTTATTTAATTATTTGTTAATTTTACAACATTTTTACCGTCTAAAGCATGTTTGCTAACCATTTCATTTTCAGTTTTCAATTTATATTTACAAAAATTTTAAAAACTGCCATAAAAACTTGTTTGATAATTTTTTGGTTTATAAATGGTTGTCTCAGTTTGTAAATTTGAGAAAAAAACGTAAATTCAAAAAATAAGTTTACATTGATTTTTAAACAGAAATTTAAAAATTTTACTAGCAAAATTTTTTTTCAATTAATTTTTTTTTCAATTAATTTTTTTTCAAATAATTTTTTTTCCAATTAATTTTTTTAGGTAAATTACACTAACACCCCCTGAGATTTATGTTTATTACAGTTCCCCCCTCACATTTTGGAAATTACATCTCCTCTCCTGAGGTTTAAAATCTCATTAGAGATTTCCCCTTTTAGCAATTTAATTTTTTTAAATACTAATTTTGCCCTCACTGGGTAAATTACATTGACACCCCTCACATTTTAGAAATTACAATCCCCTCCCTAAGGTTTAAAGTAGCATTACCAATTGCCCCCCTGGTTAGTATTAGTTGGAAAAAAAATTCATTGAAAAAAAATTATTTGAAAAAAAATTAATTAAAAAAAAATTAATTGAAAAAAAAATTTGTTAGTAAAATTTTTAAATTTCTGTTTAAAAACCAACATAAACTCATTTTTTGAATTTACATTTTTTCCTCAAATTTACAAATTGAGACAACCATTTATAAATCAAAAAAATTATCAAACAAGTTTTTATGATAGTTTTTTAAATTTTTGTAAATATAAATTGAAAATTGAAAACGATGGTAAAAATGTCAGAAAATTAACAAATAATTAAATAAGTTACCAATATAAGAAATGACTTATCAAAAGATTCTTAGGCTATGTATGGTTTCATTTTTAGAAAAAAAATTTAAAAATTAAAAATTAATTTGGTTAAGAAATAAAAAATAAAAAATAATTATCATTTTTATATAATTTTTATCTTTCAAGGGGTTAGAAATAGTTTTTTACAAATTAAATTGAAACAACCATACGTATGTATATAACCTGCCCAAAAGTTAAAATGATAATTATTTTTTACCCTTAAATGATAATTATTTTTTATTTTTTATTTCTTAACCAAATTAATTTTTAATTTTTAAAAAAAAATTCTAAAAATCAAACCATATATGGCCTAAGAATCTTTTGATAAGTCATTTCTTACGTTGGTAAGTTATTTAATTATTAGTTAATTTTATAACATTTTTACCATCTAAAGCCTATTTGCTAATCATTTCATTTTCAGTTTTCAATTTATATTTACAAAAATTTTAAAAACTGTCATAAAAACTTGTTTAATAATTTTTTTTGTTTATAAATGGTTGTCTCAGTTTGTAAATTTAAGGAAAAAACGTAAATTCAAAAAATAAGTTTACGTTGGTTTTTAAACAGAAATTTAAAAATTTTACTAGGAAATTTTTTTTTCAATTAATTTTTTTTTTCAATTAATTTTTTTTCAAATAATTTTTTTTCCAATTAATTTTTTTCGGTAATTTACATTGACACCCCCTGAGATTTATGTTTATTACAGTTCACCCCCTCACCTTTTGGAAATTACATCTCATTCCCTGAGGTTTAAAGTTTCATTATAGATTCACTCTTCAGCAATTTAATTTTTTTAAATACCAATTTTGCCCTCATTGGGTAAATTACATTGACACCCCTCACATTTTAGAAATTACAATCCCCTCTTTAAGGTTTAAAGTAGCATTACCAATTGCCCTCTTGGTTAGTATTAGTTGGAAAAAAAATTCATTGAAAATTAATTGGAAAAAAATAATTTGAAAAAAAAGATTAATTGAAAAAAAAATTTGTTAGTAAAGGTTTTAAATTTCTATTTAAAAACCAACGTAAGCTCATTTTTTGAATTTACATTTTTTTCTCAAATTTACAAATTGAGACAACCATTTATAAACTAAAAAAATTACCAAACAAGTTTTTATTCCAGTTTTTTTAAATTTTTGTAAATATAAATTGAAAGCTGAAAACGAAATGGTTACCAAATAGGCTTGATGGTAAAAATGTCGTAAAATTAACAAATAATTAAATAAGTTACCAACGTAAAAAATGACTGTAGATGTCCCCGAACGCCCCGGGAGGATGACTCCCCCCGTTCTGTTCGTTTTTGCGGGTCTACTACAGTTCGGACTCTCATTGTCACGGTTCTAAATCTGAACCAAAGAGTCCAAATCTGGCAAATCGTTTTGAGAAAAACAGATTTTGAAAGAAGTGCCAAACATGGACTGCTTTGCCAGATACAGAGTCGCCACCTAAATATTTTATTTTGGGAAATTTAGGAAACCCTGACTCGGTGCCAAAGGTCACGTGTCCGTCATCACCAAAGTTGCCTCGGCTCGGGAACTTGGGTACGATTGGGGAAGGTCAGCTATGAGCACCCCCTCTCGCCCGATCAAAGATCGGCCTCTACTAACCGTGATATCCGTTTTTGAAAACGTTTATGTGTTCTTATTCTGGTTATTAGCCTAGTTTTACTATGTTATGCGCACAGCAAACAAGTATAGACCAAATCGCCTAAATTGGAACAAGACATTATGCGTTCGTTTTGAAAAAAAGGTTTGCTACCCACAAGTAGGCTAAAATGCAGGTTTTGCCACCCTCAAGTGGGCTTAAAACTCACAGTTTTAATGCATTATCCCAATTTAGGTAATTTGACCTTCATCCACAGGCATTCAAGCAGTTATATCACATAAGCAGCTAGCCTCATGGTAATCATGCTTTTTATGGTAACACTTACACGCATGCGGTATGCTAAAGCATAATAGCTCACCTAGTACTCCAAGCCAAAACAGAAACCAGTTAGTAATCAAATGCATGATCCTAGTTCATGTTAAGTGGCTAATGCAACGCAGGCAAAGATGTAACCTAGACAGGCTCGACTATCCTAAACATGGCATGTGAAATACACAGGTAGCATGTATTCAATTTGGACTTGAAAATACGATGCAGTTAGTATGATGCGCCGAGCCCAGTACATGTAAACGAATGTATGGATGCACGTATGCTATCATACTGTTATACTAATTTAAATTTGCCCTAATCTACCATCATAAGCAGGTAAATAAAAAGGAGAAAGAAGTGGGGTTGGAAGACATGCACACACTCACCCACACTTATTACACAATTGCACCCTCACTCGGAGGGACCAAAAGAATATACAGTCCCAAATAGTACAGTCCAAATACAGAATAAATTATTACAAAGATTCTAATTATCAAATTAAATCAAATGTAAAAAGAAAGGGGCCTCAGCCCTGCCTCAGGATGCGCGAATGATGCATGCTCGATCCGTCTTGCCCGGAAAGCCCGTACCATACCACTGCCGCCTCTGTTTTCACTGTCCTGCCTCTCCAAAGACTGCCAAAGTCCAGGATACCTTATATGCACACTGCTTCACACCATCGGCTGGATGAAATGGCCACCGGCCATGTAAAATATCTGTCGGCTGCTTATGAGGTTGTCGGCCACCAATACATTGCCGGTCGGCACTCTGTACTGCCGGTCGGCAAAAAATTCCTGCAGAATCTGGTTTTTGACAGTAACAAGGACAGACAGTGTATGGTATGGAATTTTGGGCACATGTAAGCATGGCCATGCCCCCTATCATGTATGGGACTCAAGGAAGCATGGCCCTTGGTCCTTGGGCCACCAATTATGCATTTTGATGCATGATGGTCTAAGGGACCAAGATTGCAATTCAATGTAAAGATGCATGCAACACACAAATGAGGACCAAGACCCTATCATGTCCAAGTCAAGGGCCTTAGTGACATGAGAATTGAGACGTGTTTTGTCACTTAAAGTACAAACACCTCTCATCTCTCACACTTGGTTTGACACCCCAAACCAAGTAATGCAATGCATGTTATGCAAACATGGCTTAACAATGCAACATGATACTAAAATGCAAGGCATGCCAAATGCTATGCAACATCATGTTAAGTATACAAAATGCTAGAGCATACGAGATGCAAATGCAATGCAAACAAGGACAAATCATGTAATAGAACTATCATGCTACCACACTTAATGAAGCAAGTATGCAAGGAACATGAGACAAACATGCAAAAGTGGGCTTAGACCATAAAGGGGCAGACCTCAATCCACCCCAAAATAGTGGCCAAAAGTGCCTAAAACCATGGACAAAATGTTCAACAAGCATACAAATTAATGGGCCTAAAGTTAAGGCACAAAAGAGGGTACTCTACTACCATTAGCAAGACCATCCATGGCATGAATCAAGCAACCAAAAACAGATGTTTAGCATGTAAAACAACCCCCAAAGCCCCTGATATGGCAGCCCAAATGCCTTAAATATGTAAGCATGCACAATGTCCATTTCAAAGCACAAAAGACCAATGTTTCAAAGCATGAAAGGCATGACAAATGGAGACATATAAGCATGGCATGGGGACTGAAATAGCATGTTGAATGACTCCAAATCACCTAAATAGCCTAACCAATGCATGTTCATGGATCATATACTCAAGGCTTACAAGCCATAATGCAAAGCAACCATACCAAGCATGCCAAACATGGCAAAATCAGTGACTAACAGACCTAAAACATGACAAATCATGACCAAAAGCTTCAATAAGCCAAGCTAAAACATGAGGATATACAAGGCTAAACCCATGGCACATTTCTAGGCAAAGTAGAGCATTACAAAGCAAGTATAAGATGCATGCTAAGGGCTACAAATCCAACCAAAAACAGAGATATAACATATCATATGAATACCAAATAAGCTCTGAAATGAGGCCAAAACAAACCAAGTAGGCATGCTCCCTTATGAGCCAAAAACAAAGGCAAAAGAGGGACAAAGGGGAGAGGGGTGTCCCTCCCCTATACAAGACTTCAAACCACCTTCATCACCACTGAAAACCCACTGGATTTCAGTGGTGAGAAGATCAACACAACAACATAAGCGAGACTTAAGGAAAAGGGACCAAAAGGGGCCAAACAAGGCCTAAAAGGGAGATTTCGACCCCCAACCACAAAACACCCTTAATGAAAGTTCTTAAGCATAAAAATATAAGACTTTTTCATGTTAAACACAAAGCCTAAATCAGCAAGCAAGACAGGTAAAAACTTGTTGCAAAAATGGGGAATCTAAAGTAAAGTGCTCACCCTTGAAGAAACCTTGAAGAGCAATTGGTCCAGCCGCCCTCTATTGATCAAAATCAGTCCAAATGCTCAAGAAACAATCCTCCAAGCCTCCCAATCTCGAGCTAAGGTGTGATAGTGTGTGTGTGAGTGCAAAAGTAAGGTAAAACTACACTTTTAGGCCTAAAAACACACACACAAGAGGAGAGAGAGGGAAAATCTAGAGAGAGGAGACATATGGCAGATATATAGATACACAAGCTCTGGTTTTTTGTTTAAGAATGGCCAACCTCTCACCAAGGGAGAGATATGATGCTTATATAGGCAAAAAAACAAGCCAAGAAGCTTAGTGGCTAAGCAAAGGAGAAAGGGTCAAGAGGTGCAAAGGGGTCTTGGCTTCTTGGAGAAGCTAAGACAGCTGGCCAAGCTTCTCCAAGAAGCTTGGCCAAAAGGGTTCAACCTTCTAGAAGGTTTGGGGGTTCAAAGGTGCAAAGGGGTCACTCCCATGCACGGGGATGAGTGAGGGTGCATTCCAGCTGGCACAGCTGGCATGCACCATGCCTCAGGGGTGCAAAGGGTGCGCGCCGGCCACCAAAAGGGGTCACCGGCCAAGAGAAATGCCGGTCGGCAAAATATAGTGCCGACCGGCCAAAGGTTTTAAGAAAACACTGTCGGTAGCACAAATTTGCAGCCGGTGATGATAGGGGAGGGCCGGTGGGGTGTAGGGATGGCCAACAAGCCATTCCCTGCCCTTCAAGGCAAACACACAGGTGTTTGGTGCCAAAACCATACACGAAGCAGTCGAGTCAGGAGGTCCTGAGACGAGGCGCGCTGCCAAGGCCTCCGGGAACTCGAGACGAACACAAACACGGATAATCACCGTGTGTTCAAACGGTGACGTCCAAGTCTTGAGGACGGTCAAAAATGGGGTGTCTACAATGACTTATCAAAAGATTCTTAGGCTATGTATAGTTTGATTTTTAGAATTTTTTTTTAAAAATTAAAAATTAATTTGGTTAAGAAATAAAAAATAAAAAATAATTATCATTTTAATATAATTTTTATCTTTCGAGTGGTTAGAAATAATTTTTTACAAATTTAATTGAAACAACCATACGTATGTATATAACCTGCCCAAAAGTTAAAATGATAATTATTTTTTACTCTTAAATGATAATTATTTTTTATTTTTTATTTCTTATTCAGACTTTTTCACACTTTATTTCTAAATGTGAATATATATATATATATATATATATATATATTAAATCACACTCCTAAATAGTATGGTTGTATAAAACATTTCAATTTGATTTTTATATAAAATATGCTATACAATTCGCGCCTTTATTCTACACATACCCATACCCATGAATGAGAGAGACGACTCTTCCATTCCCCATTGAATTTCACAAACACGTATGTCCCTTCTCCTTCTCCTTCTTCTTGCCTTCTGTTTCTGAAACGAAGCCCTGTTTCATCAGCTCCGAACCACCATTCAAGTTACTTAAATTTGCCTTTTGAAACCAAAAACCTCTTGAAATTTCTGGTGAGTTTTTTATTTTTTATGTCCCTTCTGTGTGTATATATTTATGATTATGGTTATTATTAGTGAAATTTTATAGATATAGGTTTTTATGCCCCTTCTGTGTGATATAGGTTATTGTTAGTGGAATCTGTAGGTAAGTTTTCAATACCCCCTTTCTACGTTCAAGCTGAGTTCCTATGCCTTCATTAGACTCAAAGAACTGATGCTTCGTATAAGCTAAATAGATGCAGGGCAAAATTCTAGATCTAAGTTGGAATGTAAGCTCTTCCTTTCCGGGAAATCTTTATAGTGAATCATCGTCAATTACTACACATTTCAGGGTGTACTCAGAGAAACAATAAAGCATGCTAAAACTTGTCATGTGTGAACATTTTAGAATATGGGTGTTGAGGAAAACAATTAATTACTCCTAGAAAGGACTTGCATAATAAGACAAGGAGTTGGACTAATTAACTACTATCACATCCTTAGAAAATGATCATTTTAGAGAAAATATATTGCTATTTGTGCAGTATAATCGAACGAGGTTAAGTGTGTGTGTGTGTGGGGGGGGGGGGTGGAATATATATATATATATATATATAAACATCCTAACATGTAAATTATGCAGTGGAAATCTTTGTAACATTTACATTTGGATAGTACCTCTGTTTTAAAATTGATTACTGTATCATGATCACAATATGAGTTCTTCCATAGTAGAGGGCAGACCTTGTCAACTTGCAGAACTGGATACACAGCAAATAAGGAACATGCCATGAAAGAGGAAATATTTTCCAGATTTCTTCAATTGTTCTTAACCGACGCTTAATCCAACCATATCTCCTTTCAGTTTTATCCAACTTTGCTAGTTCAAATGAAATAGTTAACATAAAAACTTTCAAGATGATGGTCATCAAAAGAAATATATATATATATATATATATGTATATGCGAGTGGTAAATGAACTAAATGAAAACAAAGTATAGAATTGGACAAACCAGTTCCTTCAAAGATCTGTTGATATGAAGTAAGCTCCCTGCTGCAAAAATTTTGAACCAACTCTTCCCTTACAGATGGCTCCATGGCATCAACAACTAAGCAAGCATCTGCTAACTGCTGCAGTAGATTACTTTCTTCAGACTCTTTCCCCGTACCGAAGCTGGTATAGATAGATAAATAGAAAAGGGTAGAACTAAGGAGGCGTATTCAATAAACAATAAGTCAATTAGGCAAATATTCCTCCATTTCATATCCATGAAATTCAATTAAGAGAAGCATCAGAAAACATAAGCAAGGATAAGTTTCCTTTCAAAATCAGTGAAGAAACCAGGGTTTAGAAATTACAAAAAATAAAAGAAAAAATGTTTTCATAACACTAAGCTTTACTCCTTCCTTTACAGGCCAAAACCAAAGAGACTTATTTTTTAATTGCATAACTCTGAATCCTAAAATCCTCTTGCCACCAATTTTTGTTCCAAGACTTTTGCACCCTTCTTATAGTGACATCCTTCACAGAGCTAAACATCATAACTGGAATCATAAAACAAGTTAATTCTTTAGATGAAGTAACATCACGTAGATGTGCATAAAACTGAATCAATGTGATAAATTCAAGATTAAAATTAAATAACAATATATCATTAGCATTATCATGGAGTACCTAATTAACTGCTTTAGAAAAACAGAGTGTATAGAACTTCATAGTTAAGCAGGCATTTTTTATTCAAACTTCATAAATGGGTTTATAAAACCAGTTTACTGAAAGCATTGAAAAAAAATTTAGAACAAGTTTTAGACCATTTTACTATTTTGATTGGAAAACAGAGAACAAAGAACAAAAAGCGTTATTTTAATGTTAGTAGAAATAAGAAAACATTCCCTCATCAACTGATTTAATGAAAATAATTTCCTAAAACAAGGAACCAAACAGATATTCAACCTTCCTTCCATTTTGTAACTCCAAGAATATAAAAATGTTCTCAGGTATTGTGCCAAACAGGTTTAACATACCTTGAAAAATCAGAGAAAACATGAGACTTCAGAGTTTGTTTTATGTTCTTAAATTTCTCCCTGAGCTCAGTGACCTTGGGAATATCTTTATAAGCTTCAAAATGACTACATAACTGGTTGCATAATAGCATTTATCCATAAAAAATGATCATTTTCAAAGATTTTCTTCTCATCAACATGTGCCAGATTCCAGAAAAATAGATCAACTAAGGGATAATTTGTTAGAGTTTCTTCTCACCAAGAAGTTCTAGAACCCAAGGGACAGGCCATTAGAGAAAAAAAAAATGGAATTCTAATAGACTGAACACCTTTCTGAAAGGACAAGAGATGAATCTTTAGAGGCCTAACCAATTCTCTCAATGTGTTCCTAAGTCCCAATTTAAGTTGGCACGATAGAACCTTGCCAATCTCCAACTAAAAAATGTATGAGATTTAAGTCCATGGGTTCATAACAAAAGTCCTAAAAAAAATCATTTTCTTAGACATATGTAGATCATGTTCAACAGATCAAAAAGCTTTACATATATAGATCATGTTTCCACTCTCTCTCACATCTTAAATCCAAAAAATTTATTATCTGTCTTTTATTTTTAAGTTTTTCAATTTGTCTCGAAAGCATCCTTAACATAAGGCTTTGTTCTCACACACCCCTCCCCCTCTCAACTAAACCACAAAGAACAAACTTTTGCTGGTATCACTTGCATAGTGTATGACATTTGACCATAAAACAGGACCACAATTTGTTTTGGTTTGTTAATGCCTTTGTTACTGTTGCTGCTGCTATTGCAGCACTTAGTTGCTGCTGCTATTACTGCACTTAGTTTTTTTTTTTTTTTTGGTGAATAAGTCTAGCTAGTAGAGTGGCTGCCACCATAACCAAGATCAGAAGCACACACAAAAGAAGCCAATCAATGTTATGTTTTTCCATAGTAGAGTGGCTGCCTCCATAACCAAGATCTTGTGCACTCAACCCTCATTTGGTTTCTCCCCAACACTCAACCCTCAAGAAATTACTCTCCACTCAAATTTATAATGGTAGCTGGAAGACCAATAAGCACTTAGTTGTTACTACTGCTGCAGAGCTGCTCTGCTGCAAGTTGCTGCTGCTGCCAGTTGCTGCCTCTTTTGGGAGGCAAACCACCTAAGTGAGTTAGGCAGCTCACTTTGAGCCCTGGGGCATTTCCTAGCAGTGTTTAAAAATAAGATTCAAATCCCCAAATGCAACCAATTGAGAGTTTCCACTCTCTCTCACATCTTAAATCCAAAAAATTTATTATCTGTCTTTTATTTTTAAGTTTTTCAATTTGTCTTGAAAGCATCCTTAAAATAAGGCGTTGTTCTCATACACCCCTCCATCTCCCAACTAAACCACAGAGAACAGACCTTTGCTGGTATCACTTGCATAGTGTATGACATTTGACCATAAAACAGGACCACAATCTGTTTTGATTACATTATAAAAGAATAACTTAATCTCAAAATTAACATCATGGTTAATTCAAATTGCTCATTCATTGTTTCCATGTACTTCAAAATGCATGATACTAGTTCCCACAGTAATCAATACACTAATGCATTTTCAAATGATTGAAAAGTAATATATTTTACCAATAAGGCAAACTGAAAGCATTTATGAAAGTGTTAAGCAGGCAGTCTCATGGAGACACAAACAAGAAAAAATGAAACTTGATTGTTTCTTCTCTTGTAGCCATATGATCTCCCTGATCATTGAGTTATCTCCCGCGTTGCTCTCGTTTATGAATTATACTAGTTTTTGTCCTTTCATTTTTTTTTCCCTGTCAAAAAGACGAACTTCGTTACATAGGGGTAGGAATTGAATCCTGGGTAAAGGCCCAATCACCGGGTTATCTAAATGCTCTTGAATTATATATACACTAGTTGAAACTCTTAAATTAATGTAATTGTGCACACACATTCCATATTGTGTTCACAGAATATTGTTCATATCTTGTTCCCTTAAAGTACATTCACCATTAAGGAGAAAGTTATAAAAAAAAAAAAAGTCCAAATACCATATGGATGTTCCCATCTACTAATACATTTCAGTTTTAGATAAGGATAAATTACACTAAATTCAAACATAAATGGATAGTAATGCAATTCAAATATGGATTTGTTTTGGTTTGTTAATGCCTTTGCTATCAATTGTGTAGCCTTTAGTTTATTGTTTTATATTCTAATTTCTTTGTTAAGATAGGTATTCAAAAATACATTTAAAATGGACAAATCTTGGATGTTCAAGGATAGAAGATCAAAAGAGTATGAGAACGGAGTTGAACAATTTCTTAATTTTGCTATAATTCATGCAAGTGATCTTCAATCAATACGTTGTCCTTGTAGAGTTTGTGGGAACTTGAGAAGCCAACCTATTTGAGAGATTAGAAATCATCTCTTTTTCAATGGTATTGACCAAAGTTATACCACATGGATATGGCATGGAGAAGCAATCACCAGTGAGGCATCACCATGTTTAAATGAACAAGATTTTTCTCAGCAATAATTTGACACGTCTCCCATAGACAATGTAGCTGAAACAATAGAAATGATTCAAGATGCATATGATCATTGCACGCCTGATCCTAAAGTGTTTAAGAAATTACTTGAAGATGCGGAAAAACCATTGTATCCGGGTTGCACAAAGTTTACCAAGTTATCTGCATTGGTTAAACTATATAACTTCAAAACTACGAATAGCCTATCTCACACTGGTTTTCAGATCTACTGGCGTTGTTGGGTGATATGCTGCCAATGAACAATGAAATACCATCATCCATGTATGAGGCTGGGAAGATGTTTGCTGCATTGGGAATGGGATATGAGAAAATACATGCATGCCCATATGATTGCATACTCTATAGAAAGGAGTACAAAGATGCAACTTCATGTCCTACATGTGGTCCATCAAGATGGAAGTTGAAGAAGAATTCCACTGAAATAAGAAAGGATGTGCCTGCAAAAGTTTTATGGTATTTTCCACCTATCCCAAGGTTTCGAAGGATGTTCCAATCAGCAAAAATAGCGAAGGATTTGACATGGCATGCTCATGAAAGAGATTCTGATGGTACAATGTGTCACCCTGCAGATTCTCCATCATGGAAGTTAGTAGACCATAAGTGGCCAGATTTCGCTGCAGAGCCAAGAAACCTTTGATTAGCTATTTCTGCAGATGGAATAAATCCACACAGCTCTCTTAGCAGTAGGTATAGTTGTTGGCCAATTATAATGATTACCTATAATCTTCCACCGTGGTTATGTATGAAAAGGAAATTTATGATGTTATCATTGTGAATATTAGGTCCACAACAACCTGGTAATGACATTGATGTTTACTTGGCACCACTAATTGATGATTTGAAAATGTTGTGGGAGGTAGGTGTTGAAGCTTATGACACTTATAAAGAAGAACACTTCAGGCTGAAGGCTATATTGTTGTGGACAATTAACGACTTTCCTGCATTAGGCAATTTGAGCGGTTGTACTGTAAATGGATATTATGCATGTCCAATTTGTAGTGAAGGAACATGTTCTCACATATTAAAATATGGTAAGAAGAACACATATGCTGGCCAAAGAAAATTTCTTCCACGCTACCATCCATATCAGAAGCAAAAAAAGGCTTTTAATGGTGAGGAAGAGTTTGGATTAGCTCCAATACCATTAACTGGGGAGGAGATATTAAATAAGGTTGAAGGGCTTGTAACCATATGGGGAAAGAAAAATAAAAAAGCATTAGATGTTGGTGGTACAAAATGTTGGAAGAAGAAATCATTATTCTTTGATCTTGAATATTGAAAGTACTTATATGTTAGACATAATTTGGATGTTATGCATATTGAGAAGAATGTGTGTGAGAGCCTCATTGGTACGTTACTCAATATTCCAGGAAAAACAAAGGATGGAATTAATTCTCACCTTGATCTTGTAGAAATGGGTTTGCGTGAAGAATTGGCACCACAAATTGGGGAGAAGCGAACATACTTGCCTCTAGCATGTTACACATTGTCTAAGGAGGAGAAAAAAAGAGTATGTACAACATTATTGGAATTGAAGGTTCCAGAAGGATACTCTTCAAATCTGGGAAGTCGTGTATCAATGCAAGATTTGAAACTTTATGGTCTAAAATCACATGATTGTCATGTATTGATGCAACAATTACTACCTGTGGCAATACGATCTGTGTTACCTAAGCATGTGAGACATGCCATTATCAGGTTATGTTTCTTTTTCAATGCTATTTGTAGCAAAGTGGTGGATGTGGGAAAATTAGATGAAATTCAAGAAGATCTTGTGGTCACATTATGTTTGCTTGAAAAGTACTTCACACCTTCGTTCTTTGATATCATGGTGCATTTGATAGTGCATCTTGTTAGAGAAGTTCGACTCTGTGGACCAGTTCACTTTAGATGGATGTACCAATTTGAGAGGTTCATGAAGATCTTAAAGGGTTATGTTCGTAATCGTAATTGTCCTGAAGGTTGCATTGCTGAAAGTTATATTGTAGAAGAAGCTGTTAAGTTTTGCGCAGAGTACTTATCTGGAGTGGATGCAATCGGGATTCCTTCTAATAGGAACATGACAGTTGATGATGATATAGAAATTGGAAGGCCTTTATCAAGTGGTTATGTTGTTACTATTGATCGTAATGAATGGGAGCAAGCACATCGTTATGTGTTAGAAAATACAAGTGACATTCAACCATACATTGAGTAAGAATATTTCATGTACATTTTTTTACAATTGTATTCTCACAAGTTAGAGATTTATCTCATAATATATTGCTTTATTCATGATTTGATAGGGAGCATATGGCTTGGTTGAAGCTAAAATATCATCGTCAATCACAAAGTCAAAAATGGCTACAAATTGAGCATAATAAAACATTTATGTATTGGCTTCGTGAAAAGGTATTGGGGTAATTCAACATTTATCTTTTTCTAATACCGAATATTATTAAGAAAAAAATTAGCTAACTATTCAACCATATACAGGTCTCAAAGGAATTAAGTGGCCAAAATAATATCTCAAATAACCTGAAGTGGATAGCACAAGGACCTCGATTGGATGTTATAAAATTCCCTGGCTATATCATCAATGGTTGTCGTTATCACACAAAAGATCGGGATAACTCACGAGTCAGCCAAAACAGTGGAGTTAGTTTAGTGGCAACAACAATGCAAGTGATAGGTTATAAGGATAAGAACCCAGTGTTTACGGATATGAGTTACTATGGAGTTATTACTGAGATATGGCAACTTGACTACAATATGTTCAAGATTCCGGTATTTAAGTGTGATTGGGTTGACAACACAAAGGGAATTAGAGTGGATGAGTTGGGTTTCACATTAGTTGAGTTAAGGAGGATAGGCCATAAAGACGATCCCTTTATTTTGGCTTCCCAAGCTAAGGAAGTTTTTTGTGTACAAGATCAACTTGATCCGAGATGGTCAGTTGTACTAGAACCTCCTGAAAAACAATATTCTTATGAAAAGGATGATGAGTTCAATGATTTTTGTATAGAGCATCATGGTTGTACAAACGTTTTGCCAGAAGTTGAATCATTAGATATGGTTGATGATTCTTTGTCATCTTACGTGAGAGGAGATTGTGAGGGAACTTGGCTCGATAATCCATGATGGAAAAAAAACGTCTTTGTAAGATATGTCTAAGTGTTGTACTTTCATGTTAAAATGTTTGACTTATATTCATTTTCTTCATGTCTTTATATTTAATTGTCTAACTATTTGACCTTTTTTCTTAAATTTCTTTTTATTTTATTCACAGGATGGATACTTCTCATGTCCTGCCTACTGATGGAGAGGATGCATGGTTACCAGCAACAGAACCAAAATCTAATAAAAGAAAAGGCAGAGGTTCGACAACATTACCAGATGTCATAAAAGATAGGAGTTCTGGTGTACGAAAAGCCATTGACTATAATGAGAATGGTCAATTGATTGGAAACAATTCAATCAAATGTTCAAGCTATCATGGGTTGTTGGCTCGCACAATGGTTCCGATATGCTATAAATGTTGGGTATACCTCCTTATTGAAGTGTGGGACTCAATTGGCTTATTAAAAGAGTTTAATTTGATTTGGTATTAGTTATAATATATTTTTATATATTATATCTAATTTTGTGGAGACCCAATTCAGTTTGGAAACAACTAAGGTTTTGATAAAAAAAACCCTAGATTCACAATCCATATTTTAGTTTTACAAAGTGAGCAACTATTGATCATTATTATTGGTGAGATTAATACTTGCTTCGGTAGTGTGGTTTCGGTGCTGATTTGGGTCGATTATTTTAGGTCTTCTACAACTCTGGTTCTGAAGATTTTGGTTCATCTATTTGGTGAGGTCTTTCCTCTTTGTTTATTTGTGATTATTTGGAATTCACCTAAGGGTGGTTTGTGAGACTATTCGTGTCTCATTTGTAATCGTTTGGAAACTTATTTGGTTGATAGTGGAATCGAATGTCGATCCCGTAGACGTACCTTACATTGAGGGAACCACGTAAAAATTCTTGTGTTGCTTCTGATTTAATTTTTCTGCATTAATTTTTATTCCCATTGATTGATTTACTTGTGGGGAATCACATATTTTCCCTAACAACTGGTATCAGAGCCTACGATTTATTGGGATTTATTTATTTGTGTAAATCAATGGAGGGGAATGTGGGTCGTATGTCTAGCTTCAATGGAAGCAATTGGGTAACTTGGAAAACTAAAATGGAGGACCTATTATTTTGTAAAGATTTATATGGGCCTATTGAGGGAGATAGTGACAAACTTGATGATATGAAAGATGATGAGTAGAAGAGACTTAATCGAAAAGCCATTGGTGTTATCCGTCAATGGATTGATGACAAT
Source organism: Camellia japonica (assembly GCA_030407325.1). Lineage (NCBI taxonomy): Eukaryota > Viridiplantae > Streptophyta > Magnoliopsida > Ericales > Theaceae > Camellia > Camellia japonica. The sequence continues at coordinate 101,847,539 of JAPPVO010000010.1, forward strand.
GTGTTTCATCATGTTGCTACTGAAACTTCAGCACATGATTTATGAAAAAAATTAGAAGGCCTTTATGATAGGAAATCAGCCACAAATAAAGCTTTTCTGTTTCGTAAGTTGGTTAATTTAAAATATAAAGAGGGCAGCCCTATTCCGGAATATCTGAATGAAATAAAGAGTATTGTTAACCAACTTGCTACTATGAAAATTATTTTTGATGATGAGTTGCAAACTTTGATGCTACTTAGTTCTTTGCCCGAAAGTTGGGAGACTTTGGTTGTGACAGTTAGTAATTCAGCACCCGATGGAGTTGTCACAATGGACCAAGTCACTAGTAGCTTGTTGAATGAAGAAACTAGAAGAAAATCAGCGGGTTCCTCTCATTCAGAAGCATTTGTTGTGAGAGGCCGAAGCAAAACAAGGGGGAGAAGTAAGACACCTAATGGTCGTGATCAAAGCCGTGACAAATCAAAAGATGGTTCTTTTTCAAAGAAAGACATTGAGTGCTATTATTGCCATGAGAAAGGGCACATGAAGCGGGAATGCCGAAAGCTCAAGAACAAGGAGAAAAGGCGTGAAAAAAGTGTGGATAAGAAGTAAGAAGACACAACGGCAATTACTACCGATGATCTCATGGTCGTTTGTGAAGATGATTGTATCAATTTTGTGGGCCAAGAGAGTAATTGAGTGATTGATTCTGGTGTTTCTTTTCATGTGACTTCTCGAGTTAATTTCTTCACTACCTACACCGAAGGAGATTATGGTTCTGTTCGAATGGGTAATGAAGGTTTGTCCAAGATTATCGGCATGGGTGATGTTTGCTTGGAAACAAATTTGGGCTGCAAGTTGTTGCTTAAAGATGTGAGGCATGTTCCCGACATTCGCCTCAATTTGATCTCTACCGGGAAGCTGGATGATGAAGGCTTTTGGTGATGGAATATGGAAGCTCACAAAGGGTTCTTTAATGGTGGCTAAGTGTAAGAAGACTCATACACTTTATTCGATGTAAGGAAAAATTTGTAAAGGTGTTGTCAATGCACTTAAAGATGATACTTCTACCGAATTGTGGCACAAGCGGCTTCGCCATATGAGTGAAAAGGGGCTACAAGTTTTGTTCAAGAAAAAGCTTCTACCCGGTTTAAAAGGTATACATCTTAAAACTTGTGTTCATTGTTTGGCGGGTAAACAACATAGAGTTTCTTTTCATAAAAATGTTACATCTAGAAAAGAAAATGTTTTGGAGTTGATTCATTCAGATGTTTGTGGTCCTTTGAAAATTAGAACACATAGTGGTGCACTTTATTTTGTTACTTTCATTGATGATTATTCAAAGAAAGTTTGGGCTTTTTTACTAAAAACTAAAGATCAAGTTCTAGAAGTATTTAAGCATTTTCAGGCCATGGTTGAAAGAGAAACAGGACATAAATTGAATTGCATCCGATCAGACAATGGTGGTGAATACATTGGGCCATTTCATGAATATTGTCGCAGCCAAGGTTTTCAGCACCAAAAGACAGTTAAGAAGACTCCTCAACAAAATGGCGTTGCCGAGAGGATGAACCGCACCATTGTGGAAAGAACAAGGTGTTTGCTTTCACAAGATAAATTGCCAAGATCTTTTTGGGGTGAAGCAATGAAGACAGCGGTTGATGTGATCAATTTGTCTCTTTCCTATCCTTTGAATGGTGATGTTCCTGAAAGAGTTTGGACCGGTAAAGATGTGTCTTATGAGCACTTGAGAGTATTTGGTTGCCAAGCTTTTCTTCACATTCCAAAGGATGAGAGGTCCAAGCTTGATAGTAAGTCAAGACAATGTATTTTTCTTGGCTATGGGTGTGATGAATTTGGGTATAGATTGTGGGATCCGGTCAACAAGAATTCGAAGCCGTGATGTTGTGTTTCTTGAAGACCAAACAATTGAAGACTTTGGCAAAGGTGATCAACCGGAGCCAAAAACTAGTGATCTCATTGACATGGATCCATCTCCTTTATCTTCGGTAGATGATGAAAATGGGGGAGATGTGCAGCCACCTATTGAAGATGTAGAGGATGATGCTAATCCTAATGAAGTTGAGTCAGAAATTGAGGAAGAGCATCCAACTCAAGAACCGCCACCACAACTTGAGTTGAGGAAATCTACAAGGGACCGACAACTTTCAAGAAAGTATCCTCCCAATGAATTTGTGTTGATTTCCGATCAAGGGGAGTGCAGACACCCCATTTTTGACCGACCTTAAGACTCAGACGTCACCGATTGAGCGCTCGGTGATATTGCATATTGTGCCCGTTCAGAAGTTTCAGACTCTCGGCTGCAAGCCTTGCCTCCGGACTTCCGGGCTCTTTCGTGTCTTGCCTCAGTTTGCGAACCAGGCTCCGTTTTCTCTATTTTCTCTTCCCGAAGGGAGGGACAGGTCTCGTAGATCATCTCTCAGTGGTCTTGGGCTACATTTCGTGGTCGTAGGCCATTTTGCCCATTTCGGAGCCCGGTTCCCGGTTTTCGGAGCCGTCAGGCCGAGTGCCTCGGTTCGGGACCGCCTAACCACCTCCGTTTGCTCCGGTTTTTGGCATGCATCTTATTTACTCCCTTTTGAGGGACACTGTGGTCCGAGAGACCAACTTCGTGGTCGAATACCACTCCCGGTGCCTAACAGTCAGTTTTCGAGGCCCCGGGCTGCGCGTTTCGGCCCCCGAACCTTCATTTTGCATCGGTTTGCGTTCATTTTTGGCAGGGACCTCTGTTTCATCACCAGGAACGTCGTAGAAGGGTGGGAGGCCAGTAATTGTTTCAGCAACCAGTTTTATTCCTCCATCGCCCTCCGTCGCCTGTTTTTCTCACTCGAAAGCCAATGTTGACCACCCTAAGGCCACTTTTTCTTGCCCAAAACTACATATTTGTGTTGTACACACTTGGGAGGTCACCAATATCATATGGTCAGCTAGTAATTGTGATTGACCCTTTTGAACCCCTCCTAAAAGTGGCCCTTTCTCTCTCCTGGTTCACTGTTGCCAATTTTTGACCACAGGGTTGTGTTGAGAACACATGGGAGGCCACCAATTTGTGGTGGTCGGCTAGTAATTACACTTGGCCCTTTTCACCCCTGGCCGGCCGGCCATGGGGAGAGCCGGCCGGCCACCTGTGACCTAGATACCTAGCCGGCCTGATTCCTTGCAGTTGGTACATCACAAAAATACATTTCATTTCCCCCCAGATTTTGTATCCGGGGGGCTGCCATTTTGGGGGGAAACTTGAATTGTTTCCCCCCCATTTTTCCCCCTCTTTTTGTCTATATAAACCAGCCTCCAGCTCTGGTTTTAAGGGTTAGAAAAATTCCCTTTGGAGCCTTGTATTACATCTCCCTCACTCCCTCACTTCAAGCATCCAAACCTCCTAAACCTCACACCATTTCTACACCATCACCTAGCACCACACCACCACTCCATTCCAGTAGCTTGGAGGACCTTTTTAGAGCTTAGGAGGCACCACTTCTCAAGCCAAAAAGCTGTCAAAGTTTAGGCTACAAGGGTAAGTGCATTTCCCCTCTTTTTTGGCCTTATTTTGATCAATATATTATCCTCTCTTGCTTGCATATTTGGGCTCCGACCCTAACTAGAAATAGGCTTATTTTGAGCCATTTTGCATGTTTGATTAAGGGCCTCTCACTGTTTGAGGCCTCCTCTTTGCACTTGCATCTTTACCTCTCTTGTATGCCTATTTCTTGTGTAGTATTTTTGGCCTATATGTAAACTGTTTTGAGGCATGTTGTAAACTGTAAAGTAGCTTCTTTTGAGCCCTTCTTCAACATTGTTAAAGGGCTCCTCATTGTTTGGGGCCTCCTTTTGTCACTTGCCTTTGTGTCCCTCTTTTGGCCCCATTTTTGCATGATTTGTTAGCCTCTTGTGCTTCTATTTTTGGACTCTGATCCGAACTATAAATGGCCTTATTTTTACCCCCTATTCATGTTTCATTAAGGGTCTTTTACTGTTTGAAGCATCCTTTTTATACTTTGTGTTATAGCTCTCTTTTTGGCCTTATCTTGCATAGTACTTTGAGCATGCTTGTGCACTGTTTTGGGTTTGATCATAAACTTTAAAAGGTCATATTTTAGGTCCCTATTCAACTTTATTGAAGGACCTTCATCTGTTTGGGGCCAGCATGCATCACTTACTTCTTTGTCCTCCTTTAGGCCCACTTTTTGCATGAGCATTTTGCCATACTTGTGTCTGTTTTTGTGGCTTGTGGTAAACTGTAAAGTACCATATTTTGGGGCCCTCTTCGACATTGTAGAAGGGCCCTTCTCTGTTTAGGGTCAGCAGCTGTCACTTGCTTCATTATCTTGCTTACGGGGCCATTTTTGCATGCTAGCTTAGTCCTATTTGTGTTCACTATTTGGCCTTGCTTAAAACTTTAAATATACTTTTTTTGGGACTGTCTTGATTCTGTCTTCACACTTCATGTTCAAATAACGCATGCTTTGCATAGCCATAGGTCATTCCATGTACCTAATTTCATATTTCGGGTCTCATTCCATGCATCGGGTGCCATGTTTCCATGTTTCGGGGCTGTTTTGCATCATATTTTAGCGCTAAAATTTTCTTGTTTGCATATCATATTCCATGCCTTGCCATGTCTTGTTAGAGTGGCATTTGGTGCCTTAGGGTCGGTCCTCGGTTTGCGTGCACGTGTGCACGCATTTCGAGTGTCTCATTTTCATCTTATGGCCTCTTATGTGAGTGTGGCTGAGGTCCACTTATGTTGGTGTAAGTCCATTGTGCATTGTGTATGCCATTTCATTTCACAGCATTATGTACGCTAGGTTGTATGTTAGCGCATTGCGTATACCATGATTACATCGAGCATCGTGTATGCCATTTCATAGCATTGTGTATGCTAGGTTGTATATTAGTTGCATTCATGCATGTCATGCATATTGCATTGTGTTTGGGATAGGCGTTAGCCCGGGCACGGGAAACGAGGGACGTTTCGTACTTCGAGTGACGGAACGTGTCTCAATTCCCAGTCACCGACACTCTGGATTATCCATGATGGAGTCTTGGTCTTGTTGTGTTTTCCTGTGCATTCATTTCATATTGAGTTGTGCAATTCGACTCCTCGGCCATCATGCATCGATATGCGTGATTGGTGGCACGAGGATCGAGACATGCATACATATGTGAAGATACATTGCTATGCCCCTTTCCTGCTCTCTGTTGCAGCAAATCAAGAATCAACAACCTTTCGGAGTTTGGCGCGCTTTCCAAGAATAATTGCAAAATAGAGGCTAATCGGGGCATCCCAGTGGATTTCCTCGCAAGGCAGCTCAAACATACATCATTCATCAGAGTCGAGACAGTCCCTGGCTTGCATGCCAGTTTATAGCTTTCCTAGATTAATTTGTAAATTAATTAGGATTTTTGTATTTATTCGGGACTGTATTATTCATTCATTTGGGACTGTATTATTTATTCGAACTGTACTATTCGTTTGGGACTGTATATTATTCGGACCCTCCGAGCGAGGGCAAAATTGTAATAAGTGTGCGTGCGTGTGATGTATGTCTTCCAACCCCACGTCTTTCTCCCTTTTATTTATCAGCTTATGATGGTTAGATTAGGGCATGTTTCAATTAGCATACAGTATGATAGCATGTTTGCATTCATTCATCTGTTTTGCATGCACCGGGCTCGGCGCATCATACTAACTGCATTTGTATTTCAATTCCAAGTTGAATACTTGATAGCTGTTGCATCTCATATGCCATGTTTAGAATAGCCGAGCCTGCTATAGTTGCATTTTTGCATGTGTTGCATTAGGCATTTCTGTATACTTAGAATCATGCATGGATTTCTAATCAGTTTCTGTTTTGGCTTGGAGTACTCGGTGAGTTTTTATGCTTTAGCATCCTTACATGAGTGTGAGTGACTGCCATGATAGCATGCTTACCATGAGGCTATGTGCTTATGTGATATAACTGCTTGAATGCCTGTGGGTAAAGGTTGGGTTATTTGGATTGGAACAAATCATTGACTGTGTGTTTTAAGCCCACTAGATAGTGGCAAAATCATGTTTTCTAAGCCCACCCGAGGGTGGCAAATCCACGTCTTAGCCTACTTGCGAGTAGCATCATCAAACCATTTTCAAAAACAAGCATGAAATGTTTTGTTCCAATTTGGGCGATCCAGTCTATACTTGTATGCTGTGCGCATCACATAGTAAATCTAGGCTAATAACCGGAATAAGAACGCATAATGTTTTCAAAACTAGATATCATGGTTAGTAGAGGCCGATCTTTGATCGGGCGAGCGGGGGTGCTCACGAAGTGACCTTCCCCAATCGTACCCAAGTTCCCGAGCCGAGGCAACTTTGGTGATGACGGCCACGTGGCCTTAGGCAACGAGTCAGGGTTTCCTAAATTTTCCAAAATAAAATATTTAGGTGGCGACTCTGTATCTGGCAAAGCAGTCCATGTTCGGCACTTCTTTCAAAAATCTGTTTTCTCAAAACGATTTGCCGGATTTGGACTCTTTGGTTCAGATTAAGAACTGTGACAAAATTCGAGTCCGAGCTGTAGCGAGGTCCCCCGCGGACCTGTCTACAGTTTCTGGCGACTCCGCTGGGGATTTAGAGAACTTGACTCGAACTCATGATATCCTATTTTGATTTCATTTATGTGTCTCTTTGCATTGCATTTGCATTGGTGCGCGTAGGACACCATGTTTGCCATCTGTCATTCCCGAACGATTTGCCGGAGGCTAGTCTTGTCAAGGCATGACCACAAGGCTGATCGGCTATGGGCTCTAACAGTATGGGAACACAAACCCCGGTTTTACCGGGGCACCCTTTTTGACCATTCGACCTAGTGCATATCGAAATCCGTAGTGACCATTCCAAACTGGGACAGGTTGCTTACCCGATATAGGTTGTTTGAAACCGCTGCGTGCGTAGCGAAACCCTAGCTCCTGATGAAATAGGACAGGGAAACCCTACCCCTCCATAGGGGTGTTTTGGCTCTCACTTATTTGTTATGTGCTTTAGAGTGCGTCTCTACAGGAATGCATGTATCAGTTCGCGAGTTTGGGCATCAGGCCTGCGGGCACCAATTCAGTATTTTGGGAGTCAGCTTTACCTGTGGGTATTAGACTCAGATTTGGGGCAAAATTTTACGGGCAGAATTCTGTAGGGGCACAGTCATTCAGCTCTGCTCATATGGGTTATCGTGAAATCAGACTGAGATGCTGCATGTTTTCTCTTTTGCTAGGTAGTCTTGGAACTATAGCTTCAGAAGGCTTCGATATCCCCCGGGTACATTGGACTAGTGCTGATAGACTTTGTTAGGTCAGAAATTCGATTCAAGGGAAACCAGTGTTCTTTTGCTGAGGCAAGGCAAAGAAGGGCCAGACAAGATTCATTGGTTCATCTGATCCGACAGTCACCAGTCACATCATCAGTAGACCCGTGATGGCACAGGGTTCGGAAGAATTAGTGGCCGTGATAGCAGCGTTAAATCAGGGAACTGCCGTGCAAGATGAGACTAATGCTGAAACACAACGCCCATCTGGGGCATCTGCCTCACATCTAGCTTCGGGGCCCCGGCCAAACTTTGACCCACTTCCGCCAGCTGAAAATTTGTAGGGTCCAGATCCCCAAGAAGGGTTAGCTCAAGCCCGAGTTTCCAGACCCCTGGTGCAGCCTAATGAGAGGCTTTATCCCCTTGATGCTAGTGACCTTGATCCGACCGCGGTGAAAATCGCAAACCTTGAGAAGCAATTCAAAAAGGCACAGGGCCTTAACTCCATTCCTGACATTGAGGACGGGCACACTGAGTCTGCCATACGGCTCCCAGACAGATTCAAAATGCCACATATTGACCGTTTCGACGGGTCTGGAGATCCAATGGTACATATCCGACTTTTCTTGGATGTCCTAAAGCCGATGGGTCTGACTAAGCCACAAAAACTCTCTCTGTATGGAAGAACCCTGTCGGGTGTAGCAGCCACTTGGTACGCTAAGTTAGAGGACAAAGTGAAGCAAAATTGAGAAGAATTGGCTGAGGCCTTTGTCGATCAGTATTCCTACAATACCCAAGTTGAAATGACCATCCAAGAACTTGAAGCAACCCGCCAGAACCCAACAGAGCCTTTTGTGGAATTTGTTACAAGGTGGAGAGCAAAGGCAGCACAGATGACAGATCGCCGCCCTTCTGAGAGGGATCAAGTGCAGATGATGGTGCGAAACCTCGAGCATGATATGTTGCAAAAATTGATAGTTGCTCCACTATTTACTTTCAAAAGTTTGCATGAACTGGGGGTTCAGGTCGAGAATGCGTTCAACAGTGGGATCATTCCCAAAACAAGGGAACCGATAATGAGGGTGATTTCAAGGAGTACCAATGCCGGAAGTAGCACTATTCCCGAACTCACTGAAATCAATACAGTCACCACAGCCAACCCTTTTGCCAAACCAAGCCTACAAACAGCTGGCCCAGCCCGAGCTCAGGGCAGAACTTTCACCCCCCTCTATATGAGCCTGACTAGCGCATTAAAAGCCTTGATGGAAAGAGGGCATCTCAAACCCCTCGATCCTCAACCTCTTCCTGACCCACTCCCAGCCAGACATAACCCCTCCAAGTACTGTATGTACCATCAGCAGCGCGGCCATGGCACCGACCGTTGCTACCGCCTTCGTCATGAGGTCCAAAATCTCATCGACAACCGGACGATAGCTCCACCTTCAGACCCCAATGACCAAACATCTCTTGCCTACCTCAATCTCATCCATATACTGCCATCCACCTATGACCCCAGCATATACATCACCCCGGCCCATCTACCCAAGCCTGAGGTGTTTATCCCAAAAAGCATGGACTTATGCATGATGGGTGCACCTGAATCTCAATCATCTCAAACCCGCGAACCCACTATTTCTGAGTTGATGGGAATGATTAAAGATCTTCAAAGAACTGTGACAGATCTGGCCTCCGGGACATTGGCTCTATCATTGACCACATCACATACTGGGAATTTCATGTCAAAAGGCTCCCCAGTCTTGGGACGGGCTGCATTTGAGGAAGGCCAATCCCTTGGCAAAGTGGAGGCGAGTGGAAAGAACAAGGTAAGGGTAGGCATGGATCCCCATGAACATCTTCTGTTCGCTGTTGAGGCTTTGAAAGCCGAGGGACTGAACAAAGAGCAAGTCCTCGCAGTTGTTGCAAAAACTGTAGATGACACTTTCGCTACTCAAGTTGGGGGCAGTCTAAATCAAGGGGAAAACCAGGAAAAGGGCCGTCGTACCAAAAATGATCCTGTTAGCTCTAATCCTCCACTCGGAAGAGATCAACAAACCAGGCCAGCACTTGCCAATCCCTTTACTGGTGCATCCAGCAAAAATCCACAAACCTCGAAGTATCTACCCCGAGGACAGAGGGTCTTCCATGCCCTCTATATGCCTTTGTCCAAAGCTCTCCAAATCCTTGTTGAACAAGGCCATCTCAAACCCCTTGAGCCTCGGCCTCTCCCGAACCCTCTTCCGGCTACGCATGATGCTACCCAGTACTGCGCGTACCATCAGCAAACTGGCCATACTACCGACAACTGCTTCCGTCTTCGCCATGAAGTACAGGATCTATTTGACAATGGGGTCATTGCCGCGCCAAGCTCTGCAAAGTCTATCGGCACTCGACCAGTGAACCTGTGGGGGATAATGTGACTATGTGATCGGGGGATGAACCACCTGCGGATGGCACTCGATTTACTCCAGATATGGCGTATGGCACGCACTGTTTTGAGCATTTGTGAATGCTGGTTTTGTGCTTTCTGACTTAGGTATTGGGTCAGTCTTGTTGTTTTGAGTCTGTTTTGAGTCGGTCTTTTTGTTTCGGGTCTGTCTTGTTATATCGAGTCAGTCCTGTTGTATAGGAGTCGGGTGATTCCGGGGGTGTTACCTCGGGCGTCACCATTTTGTTTTGCGTTTGTCTTTTTGTTTTGTTTTGAGTCTGTTTCTGCCAGGGAGCCAGTTGTGCCAGCAGATTTTGAATGAAACAGCAGTGACTTTTACGCTCTCGCGTTTGCTTCTGCCTTGTGCCAATTATGCCGGAAGTTTTGAATGAGATAGCAGTATTTGACTAAGAACTCTGTCTTTTCTGTGCCTTGAAGTCATTGTAACGACCTAAGTTTTTCAAAACCTTTTGAACACTACGGTGAAAACGAAGATGAAGGAATTCCTCGGGATTTGCAAAACTTTGATCAAATGAGAGAAAGAGAGGCGTGCTAAGCCCTTAATGAATGAAATCATGCTTGTTAGTGTGAGTACTGAGAAGGACCCTGGCTTGATCCAGACTGGTTTCACACTATCTTCAGTGCGAGCGATTTGCCGCTTTCTTAAAAATTTTCAAAAACAAAATGTTTTGCGCAGTCCTGCGAAGACCTGTGTGGAATCGCTCTTGAGATTGTGCAGCCTAGGATCGCTCTCAGCCTCGAGACTTGACCCCTTTGCTTCCAAACCTTGAACTTGAATTCAGAATGTTCAGCGGTCAACTACAATGTGAGGCCTGTGTGGCCAGATTTGAAACAGCCCTCGAACAAGAGGCACGAAAGTCAGATCAAGAAGATCAGACCTCATCAAAAGAAGCTTGCGAAGCTAAATCAGAAGCACCCCTCGAACTAGGGGCAAAAATGTCCGATGTGCTCGAAGAGCCGAAGATGGATCATCCTGCAAATCAATGAAGACTGGTAAGAATGCCAAATCCCAGAGGGAGGAAGAAGAAAGTATTGCTGAAGAAAAACTGAGTTCCGATCCACAACACCAGGGGCAAATTCAGCCTCATTGGATGGACTCCTGCATCATCAGCAAACAGCAGCCATTCTCTTGGATTCAGATGACTTCAGGATCTCAAAACCATTTGACATGGACAAAGCTACACTTTTACCCTTGAGAGGCTCGCTGGGCCGAAAACCCGGAAGGGCGACCCAGGCAAAAGTTAGAGCAAGAAAAAAAAAAAGAGAGAGAAAAATGCAAAGAATGAAAAAAAAAGAAAAGAAAAAAATGAAGAAAATGCAAAGAAAAGAAAGAAAAAAAGAAGAGAATCAGAAAAACAAAGCTCGCAAGGTTGAAAACCCACAACAGGCGCCTTGGCAAAAGTTAGAGCATAAAAAGGAGAGGTTAAATACCCGAGTGTACCTTAACCCCGAACTACGTGAGGCTTGATTCCCATCTTTGGGATACGTAGGCAACTTCATTCTGAAGTCCAGCCGTAAAACACTTCAATTTGATTGTGCCCATGTAATGGTTTTGATCATATTCGCCTTCTCTGTATCCGAGAATTTGGTTGTGTTCGTCACTTTGAGGACTGACTACAATGCGCTACGGTGCCATTCAAACAAGAGGCAACTTTCCGTTGCCATTCAATGCGCCGCGGTGCCGTTCAAACAAGGGGCAACTTTCCGTTGCCATGCAGCTCTCTTCAAGTACGGGGCAGTTTTCCTTTGGATCCGAGGTTGTGCATCTCAGAAGTAGGTTTCATGCTCGTTGAGTAAGTGGCCGTTTGCAAAAATAGTTTTTGAAAATTTTTACTGAGGTTGACTAATTTTCTCGAAAATTGTTTCATCTTTTCCAAAAACTGGACCCCGTTTCTTGGACCCAAAAAGGAAAATTTTCAGTGCTCATAGCCTGACTTGCATGATTTCAAATCAAAAATTGAACAAGTATGTTAATCAAACTCTTATGCTGATCAAAATTGTTTTAGTAAAAAAATCAAAACAAAAAATGGTCAAAATGATGAGCTAGGGGCACAGTTGAGTCAGGTGTCCTGTCTTTTCTCCATTACCACAATATTTGCCAGAAGGGCATCATACCTGCCGGAAAAGGGCACCACTGAAGCTAACCACAAAAGGGCCGAAAAGCTCTCACACCCTCCGAGCAACGAGGTGTCGAGCCAAGTGCGAAGCACGAACTGGAATGGATCAAGATATTCCACTCCCTCATCTGGACAGATCTGATCACGTCCAAACTCCCCAGCAGAGCATCGTCAACCAATGTCGGCTGCAGATTTGCTACACACCCAGTTGTAGTACAGCCCCTCTGTGGGAGAAACTCACTAGCTGCGCGCAGAAGAAGAAGGATCTAGCAGAATGCTAGAGGCATGAGCCCGCAATTTCTTGTTTATCCATCAACCACCCAGGAGAGGGATGAAAAATGAAAGATTGAAGAATAGAGAGATGTGCGTTGAGAGAAAGAGTGAGAAAAGGGCTTTTTCAGAAAAACAGAGCCTAAGGGCCGAGTGATGTGAGAACCACAAATGAGAAAAGGGTGGGAAACAATACCCGGAGAAACTGGCTCCTCGTGCACCAAGAGGTCTCTCACCTTGGTAACACAGCTGAGTGTTGAGTTTGTGCGTTTTTGTTTATCTCGATTCTTGTTTTGAGTCGTTTGAGTGTCAACAGATGTGTTTAGGTCATTCTACCTTGTTTTTCCTTTGTTGAGTTGTGTTTTGGTTGTTCTACCTTTGTTTTCCATTATTGAGTCGTTTTGGCTGTGGTCAGTTGTAGGCTCAATACCCGGTTGAGAACCCTTTTCTCATTTCAATTTCAAATTCAAAAATCGTTTTGTGCTCAGAGTGCCGTGTCGTTCTCCACATTTGTGCAAAACAAGATTGGTTCTTTCATAAAGCCGCAGGGTTCAACCCAGGTCATGTCAGAATAGTAAAACAAGGGCCTATCTGAAGCTATTTAGGTTCCAGACTGCAAAGCAAAAGAAAAGAGGGAAAATTTGGAGCATCTTAGCATGTTTCAATCTTAGCAAAATCCGAGACTGTATTCCAGGTGCATCTTCTCAGGCCTCGCCATTTCTCTGGAGTATGAGTGTATCTCGACCCCAAGTGTAAGCCTGCTTCAAGTCAGAATGGCAGTCCAAGCAGCACCCGAGGGTTTCACATGCAGATGTTATCTCTCGCCAATATGAACAGGGTGTGCCCTTTTTGAGCTGAGTGTGTTGCAAAGTCATCTAAGAGGCAAATCAGAAGCACCAGAGTACATATTTGATGCTCCTCTATTGCATAGAATATGAACTTTCATATACACTGTTGTTGCATGCGTGCCGCGCATCGTTGTGATTCATGCATAGAATATGCTTGCTTTCGATTCCGCATAGAATATGCTTGCTTTCGATTCCGCATAGAATATGCTTTGTTTGTTTCATGCATAGAATATGCTTGCTTTCAATATTGCATAAAATGTGCTTCCATACTTGCATAGAAAATGCTCGTATCTTTTGCATAGAAAATGCCTCCATACTTGCATAGAAGATGCATTTTATCGCACTTTCTTGTGCATTTTATCTCGCTCGCACTGTCTTGTGCACTTACACTTTGTATCTCGCTTGCACTGTCTTGTGCATCTTGTGGTTGTATCTCACTCGCACTATCTTGTGCATTTCAAATCACTCGCGCTGTTTAGCGTATCGTACTGTTTTGTGCATTTCAAATCAATCGCGCTGTTTAGCGTATCGCACTGTTTCGTGCATTTCAAATCAATCGCACTGTTTTGTGCAGTTTACATTCGCGCTATTTTGCGCATCGCACTGTTTTGTGCAGTTTACATTCGCGCTATTTTGCGCACCTCAATCGCACTGTTTTGTGCAGTTTATCATTCACGCTATTTTGCGCATCCCACCTACACTTGTTAGTGCATTACATTTCACTCACGCTATTTTGCGCATCGCACTGTTTTGTGCACCTTACTTGCATTGTGCATGCATTTTATCGCGCTATCTTGCGCACCTCACCTGCACTTGTTAGTGCATTACATTTCACTCGCGCTATTTTGCGCATCGCACTATTTTGTGCACCTTACTTGCATTGTGCATGCATTTTATCGCGCTATCTTGCGCACCTCACCTGCACTTGTTAGTGCATTACATTTCACTCGCGCTATTTTGCGCATCGCACTGTTTTGTGCACCTTACTTGCATTGTGCATGCATTTTATCGCGCTATCTTGCGTACCTCACCTGCACTTGTTAGTGTATTGCATCGCGCTATCTTGCACACCTCACCTTTAGCTCGCACTGTCTCGTGCACTCACCTGGTCTACGAGACCTTAAATCCTCCGGTCTAAGGAGACCTTAAATCCTGCATCATCATTCGCGCTGTTTTGCGCATCGCACTTGCATTTATTCGCACCGTCTCGTGCACTTTCTGGTCTAGGAGACCTTAAATCCTCTAAAGGTGCAATTCCTTTGGTGTTTGTCGTGCCCGAACGACTTCTGGTGGTCTGGTATAGCCACCTGCCTGTGTTAGCAGTGAGTTCCTAGGAGACCAACTGAGACGGTGGAAACTAGAGTTCGAATGGCTCATGCCTAGAACGCAAAGGTTCGGGATTTCCGAGACTAAAGTTTGGTTTAAATACCCAGGGGTATATCCTCGGCTTGAAATCTGTATGGCAGCCCCATAGATTGAGATAGCATATGTGTGCGCCTCAATTATGGATACTGAATCAACCTAGTCTGTCACCCTGTTGGAGAATAGGGAAAGCTGCAACCATAGTCAGGGAGAAAAGTAGCACCTGTGGTTCGACCAAGAAGAAGCGAGAGATCTCCAGCACCATGAGGCACGATATTGTATGTACGGTTCATTTGAGGCTGGTGCGACCAGACGAACCGCGCAGGTATTGTATCTTCTCCGTGTGAGACGTGGCGAGAATTGAATAAATTCTCCGCATTCTTAACTGCATGAAATGTAGTCGTTGCTTTGCATTCTTGCTTAAAACTGTTGCATCTATTGTGAATACGTGCTTCATTACAGCTTGCTGCATTTGCATGATCATTGAGTCACCTTCGGCGTCTTGCATTGCCAGTTGCATTTTGCCCTCTCCCTGCCTGCGGGCGCGCCTACGGGCACATCTCTGTTTATCTCGCCTGTTTGTCTAAGTCTTCGGCCTTGTCAAAAATGGGTCGTCTCTAGGCTTTGACATTCACTCCGTCACTTATGACTTTCGAGTTCTGTCAAAGAGGGGCAACTGTAGACACTCCATTTTTGACCGACCTTAAGACTCAGATGTCACCAATTGAGCGCTCGGTGATATTGCATATTGTGCCCGTTCAGAAGTTTCAGAGTCTCGGCTGCGAGCCTTGCCTCCGGACTTCCGGGCTCTTTCGTGTCTTGCCTCGGTTTGCGAACCAGGCTCCGTTTTCTCTGTTTTCTCTTCCCGAAGGGAGGGAGAGGTCTCGTAGATCATCTCTCAGTGGCCGTGGGCTACATTTCGTGGTCGTAGGCCATTTTGCCCATTTCGGAGCCCGGTTCCCAGTTTTCGGAGCCGTCAGGCCGAGTGCCTCAGTTCGGGACCGCCTAACCACCTCCGTTTGCTCCAGTTTATGGCATGCATCTTATTTACTCCCTTTTGAGGGACACTGTGGTCCGAGAGACCAACTTCGTGGTCGAACACCACTCCCGGTGCCTAACAGTCAGTTTTCGGGGCCCCGGGCTGCGCGTTTCGGCCCCCGAACCTTCATTTTGCATCGGTTTGCGTTCATTTTTGGCAGGGACCTCTGTTTCATCACCAGGAAGGTCGTAGAAGGGTGGGAGGCCAGTAATTGTTTCAGCAACCAGTTTTATTCCTCCATCGCCCTCCGTCGCCCGTTTTTCTCACTCGAAAGCCAATGTTGACCACCCTAAGGCCACTTTTTCTTGCCCAAAACCACATATTTGTGTTGTACACACTTGGGAGGCCACCAATATCATATGGTCGGCTAGTAATTGTGATTGACCCTTTTGAACCCCTCCTAAAAGTGGCCCTTTCTCTCTCCTGGTTCACTATTTCCAATTTTTGACCACAGGGTTGTGTTGAGAACACATGGGAGGCCACCAATTTGTGGTGGTCGGCTAGTAATTACACTTGGCCCTTTTCACCCCTGGCCGGCCGGCCACCTGTGACCTAGATACCTGGCCGGCCTGATTCCTTGCAGTTGGTACATCACAAAAATACATTTCATTTCCCCCCAGATTTTGTATCCGGGGGGCTGCCATTTTGGGGGGAAACTTGAATTGTTTCCCCCCCATTTTTCCCCATCTTTTTGTCTATATAAACCAGCCTCCAGCTCTGGTTTTAAGGGTTAGAAAAATTCCCTTTGGAGCCTTGTATTACATCTCCCTCACTCCCTCACTTCAAGCATCCAAACCTCCTAAACCTCACACCATTTCTACACCATCACCTAGCACCACACCACCACTCTATTACAGCAGCTTGGAGGACCTTTTCAGAGCTTAGGAGGCACCACTTCTCAAGCCAAAAAGCTGTCAAAGTTTAGGCTGCAAGGGTAAGTGCATTTCCCCTCTTTTTTGGCCTTATTTTGATCAATATATTATCCTCTCTTGCTTGCATATTTGGGCTCCAACCCTAACTAGAAATAGGCTTATTTTGAGCCATTTTACATGTTTGATTAAGGGCCTCTCACTATTTGAGGCTTCCTCTTTGCACTTGCTTCTTTACCTCTCTTCTATGCCTATTTCTTGTGTAGTATTTTTGGCCTATATGTAAACTATTTTGAGGCATGTTGTAAATTGTAAAGTAGCTTCTTTTGAGCCCTTCTTCAGCATTGTTGAAGGGCTCCTCATTGTTTGGGGCCTCCTTTTGTCACTTGCCTTTGTGTCCCTCTTTTGGCCCCATTTTTGCATGATTTGTTAGCCTCTTGTGCTTCTGTTTTTGGACTCTGATCCGAACTATAAATGGCATTATTTTGACCCCCTATTCATGTTTCATTAAGGGTCTTTTACTGTTTGAAGCATCCTTTTTATACTTTGTGTTATAACTCTCTTTTTGGCCTTATCTTGCATAGTACTTTGAGCATGCTTGTGCACTGTTTTGGGTTTGATTATAAACTGTAAAAGGTCATATTTTAGGTCCCTCTTCAACTTTGTTGAAGGACCTTCATCTGTTTGGGGCCAGCATGCATCACTTACTTCTTTGTCCTCCTTTAGGCCCACTTTTTGCATGAGCGTTTTGCCATACTTGTGTCTGTTTTTGTGGCTTGTGGTAAACTGTAAAGTACCATATTTTGGGGCCCTCTTCGACATTGTAGAAGGGTCCTTCTCTGTTTAGGATCAGAAGTTGTCACTTGCTTCATTATCTTGCTTACGGGGCCATTTTTGCATGCTAGCTTAGTCCTATTTGTGTTCACTGTTTGGCCTTGCTTAAAACTGTAAATATGCTTGTTTTTGGACTGTCTTGATTCTGTCTTCACACTTCATGTTCAAATAACGCATGCTTTGCATAGCCATAGGTCATTCCATGTACCTAATTTCATATTTCGGGTCTCATTCCATGCATCGGGTGCCATGTTTCCATGTTTCGGGGCTGTTTTGCATCATATTTTAGCGCTGAAATTTGCTTGTTTGCATATCATATTCCATGCCTTGCCATGTCTTGTTAGAGTCGCATTTGGTGCCTTAGGGTCGGTCCTCGGTTTGCGTGCACGTGTGCACGCATTTCGAGTGTCTCATTTTCATCTTATGGCCTCTTATGTGAGTGTGGCTAAGGTCCACTTATGTTGGTGTAAGTCCATTGTGCATTGTGTATGCCATTTCATTTCACAGCATTGTGTAGGCTAGGTTGTATGTTAGCGCATTGCGTATGCCATGATTACATCGAGCATCGTGTATGCCATTTCATAGCATTGTGTATGCTAGGTTGTATATTAGTTGCATTCATGCATGTCATGCATATTGCATTGTGTTTGGGATAGGCGTTAGCCCGGGTACGGGAAACGAGGGACGTTTCGTACTTCGAGTGACGGAACGTGTCTCAATTCCCAGTCACCGACACTCTGGATTATCCATGATGGAGTCTTGGTCTTGTTGTGTTTTCCTGTGCATTCATTTCATATTGAGTTGTGCAATTCGACTCCTCAGCCATCATGTATCGATATGCGTGATTGGTGGCACGAGGATCGAGACATGCATACATATGTGAAGATACATTGCTATGCCCCTTTCCTGCTCTGTGTTGCAGCAAATCAAGAATCAGCAACCTTTCAGAGTTTGGCGCGCTTTCCAAGAATAATTGCAAAACAAAGGCTAATCGGGGCATCCCAGTGGATTTCCGCGCAAGGCAGCTCAAACATACATCATTCATCAGAGTCGAGACAGTCCCTGGCTTGCATGCTAGTTTATAGCTTTCCTAGATTAATTTGTAAATTAATTAGGATTTTTGTATTTATTCGGGACTGTATTATTCATTCATTTGGGACTGTATTATTTATTCGAACTGTACTATTCGTTTGGGACTGTATATTATTCGGACCTTCCGAGCGAGGGCAAAATTGTAATAAGTGTGCGTGCGTGTGATGTATGTCTTACAACCCCACGTCTTTCTCCCTTTTATTTATCAGCTTATGATGGTTAGATTAGGGCATGTTTCAATTAGCATACAGTATGATAGGATGTTTGCATTCATTCATCTGTTTT
The DNA here is from genome assembly GCA_030407325.1 of Camellia japonica. NCBI lineage: Eukaryota > Viridiplantae > Streptophyta > Magnoliopsida > Ericales > Theaceae > Camellia > Camellia japonica. The sequence continues at coordinate 101,865,978 of JAPPVO010000010.1, forward strand.
GCATGCACCGGGCTCGGCGCATCATACTAACTGCATTTGTATTTCAATTCCAAGTTGAATACTTGATAGCTGTTGCATCTCATATGCCATGTTTAGAATAGCCGAGCATGCTATAGTTGCATTTTTGCATGTGTTACATTAGGCATTTCTATATACTTAGGATCATTCATGGATTTCTAATCAGTTTCTGTTTTGGCTTGGAGTACTCGGTGAGTTTTTATGCTTTAGCATCCTTACATGAGTGTGAGTGACTGCCATGATAGCATGCTTACCATGAGGTTATGTGCTTATGTGATATAACTGCCTGAATGCCTGTGGGTAAAGGTTGGGTTATTTGGATTGGAACAAATCATTGACTGTGTGTTTTAAGCCCACTAGATAGTGGCAAAATCATGTTTTCTAAGCCCACCCGAGGGTGGCAAATCCACATCTTAGCCTACTTGCGAGTAGCATCATCAAACCATTTTCAAAACAAACATGAAATGTTTTGTTCCAATTTGGGCGATCCAGTCTATACTTGTATGCTGTGCGCATCACATAGTAAATCTAGGTTAATAACCGGAATAAGAACGCATAATGTTTTCAAAACTAGATATTATGGTTAGTAGAGGCCAATCTTTGATCGGGCGAGCGGGGGTGCTCACGAAGTGACCTTCCCCAATCGTACCTAAGTTCCCGAGCCGAGGCAACTTTGGTGATGACGGACAGGTGGCCTTAGGCAACGAGTCAGGATTTCCTAAATTTCCCAAAATAAAATATTTAGGTGGCGACTCTGTATCTGGCAAAGCAGTCCATGTTCGACACTTCTTTCAAAAATCTGTTTTCTCAAAACGATTTGCCGGATTTGGACTCTTTGGTTCAGATTAATAACCGTGACAAAATTCGAGTCCGAGCTGTAGCGAGGTCCCCCGCGGACCTGTCTACAGGGAGCCTGAGAGCTACCAAGAAGCAATTGAGCATGCAAAGAAAGATGATTGGAAAAAGGCCATGGAAAAGGAGATGAATTCCTTACTTGAAAATCACACTTATGATTTAGTGAAGTTGCCTAAGGGGAGGAAAATTTTGAAAAATAAGTGGGTTTTCAAATTGAAGAATGATAGAAAGAATCTGAGGTACAAAGCATGTCTTGTTGTGAAAGGCTTTGGGCAAAAGAAAGGTATTGACTTTGATGAGATTTTCTCACCGGTTGTGAAGATGTCTTCTATTCGGGTTGTACTTGGCATGGCTGCAAGTATGAACCTTGAAGTTGAGCAACTTGATGTGAAGACCGCATTTCTTCACGGTGATCTTGAAGAAGAAATTTACATGGAGCAACCAGAAGGTTTTGTGGAGAGAGGGAAAGAGAAATTTGTTTGCAAATTGAAGAAAAGTTTGTATGGCCTCAAGCAAGCCCCGCAGCAATGGTACAAAAAATTTGACTCTTTCATGATGAATAATGGTTTTTCTAAAACCACTTCGGACCATTGTGTGTTTGTGAAAAATTTCCTGGATGGTAAATTTATTATTCTTTTGCTTTATGTTGATAATATGTTAATTGTGGGTCAAGATTCTACCATGATTAACAGGTTGAAATTGGAGTTGAGCAAGTCTTTTGCTATGAAAGATTTGGGACCGGCAAAGTAAATACTTGGTATGAAAATTGTTCGTGATCGCAAAGAGGGGCTGATTTGGTTGTCTCAAGAAAGCTACATTGAGAAAGTTCTTGAGAGGTTCAACATGAATAAAGCAAAGCCAGTTGGTTGTCCACTTGCGGGTCACTTCAAGCTTAGTTCGAATCAATGTCCTACAAGTGAGAAAGACAAGGAAGAGATGCTGAAAGTTCCTTATGCTTCAGCAGTTGGTTTTTTGATGTACGCCATGGTTTGTACAAGGCCGGATATTGCTCACGCCGTTGGTGTGGCAAGTCGGTTTCTCTTTAATCCGGGTAAAGAACATTGGGCAGCGGTAAAATGGATTCTAAGGTATCTTCGAGGGACTTCGAAGGTGTGTTTGTGTTTTGGGGATGGTAAGCCGATGTTTGATGGGTTCACAGATTCTGACATGGCCGGTGATATTGATTTTAGGAAATCTACTTCGGGGTATTTGATGACTTTTGCAGGGAGAGCTGTGGCATGGCAATCTAAATTACAAAAATATGTTGCTCTCTCAACTACCGAAGCTGAATTTATTGCCATTACGGAAGCTTGCAAATAAGAGTTATGGTTGAAGAAATTTTTGCAAGAGTTGGGTTTGAAGCAAGAAAAGTATGTTCTTTATTGTGATAGTCAAAGTGCTATTTACTTGAGTAAAAATTCTACTTTTCATTCGAGATCGAAACACATTGATGTGAGATACCATTGGATTCGTAATGTGTTAGATTCGAAATTGTTACAACTCGAAAAGGTTCACACAAATGATAATATTTCAGATATGTTGACTAAGACTTTGTCGAGGGACAAACATTTAAAGTGTCGAACTTTGGCCGGTATGGTTGATATCTCCACCTAAGTCGGTAGGGGGAGAATTGTTGGGTATACCTCCTTATTGGAGTGTGGGACCTAATTGGCTTATTAAAAGAGTTTAATTTGATTTGGTATTAGTTATAATATATTTTTATATATTATATCTAATTTTGTGGAGACCCAATTCAGTTTGGAAACAACTAAGGTTTTGATAAAAAAAACCCTAGATTCACAATCCATATTTTAGTTTTACAAAGTGAGCAACTATTGATCATTATTATTGGTGAGATTAATACTTGCTTCAGTAGTGTGGTTTCGGCTGCTTCGTTTGGTTCGTTTTTGGTGCTGATTTGGGTCGATTATGTTGGGTCTTCTACAACTCTGGTTCTGAAGATTTTGGTTCATCTATTTGGTGAGGTCTTTCCTCTTTGTTTATTTGTGATTATTTGGAATTCACCTAAGGGTGGTTTGTGAGACTATTCGTGTCTCGTTTGTAATCGTTTGGAAACTTATTTGGTTGATAGTGGAATCGGATTTCGATCACGTGGACATACCTCACATTGAGGGAACCACGTAAAAATTCTTGTGTTGCTTCTGATTTAATTTTTCTGCATTAATTTTTATTCCCATTGATTGATTTACTTGTGGGGAATCACATATTTTCCCTAACAATAAAGACTGGTTTGAGGTGCCAGGTGAACTGAAAGAAAAATTATGGAATTGTGTGGAGGTAAGTAAGACACTTAAACTTGTATTTAAGTGCAATCAAAATTTGAATTCTATAACATTATATTTTTTCACTACTCAGTTAACATACAAAGTGGATGAAAGAAGTAAGAAAAAAGTGTTATCTTCAATTTGTTCAAAATGGAGGACATTCAAGAAAGAACTTACCAAGTACATACATGAAAACAAGTCCAATCCTGAGATCATATCAAACCCACCAGCAATTTATGGATTCGTTGAACAAAGACATTGGGACTCATTTCTTGAAGGGCGACTATCAGAAGAGTTTGAGGTAAAAATAATCAAACTTTAGTTATTTAAAATGTCAGCATTAAATGCTAGACCCATCAAACTTTGTATAATTATGTAATAACAGTGGCATGCCCCTTGTAATGTTGTAAATTTTCTGTTTTATTTTATGACTTATTCACCAAAAAAATATATTAAATGCTATACATTTGGAGTAACATTGTGTGTTACATTTTTAAAGATTTTGAGCCAGGTTCAGAAATGGAGATGAAGTTAAAATAAGTATAACCATAGAATCAGTCGAAAGGGCTATGCTCGTTTTCAAGAAGATTATGTAAGTGGTTATAAATTTTATAATTTAATAACAATTTTGATATGATTATTTTGAAAAATTGATATATGTTTGATTGATAGAAACGTATGACCGGATCTACTGAAGATTTGGACAGAAGCATTCTATGGAAAAAGACTCGTCAAAATAAAAATGGAGAATATGATGACAAGACAATTATGGAACAAGCTGCGAGAATTGTAAGATATTTGTGTGTACTGATTGCATTTATTTTATACTACCTCAACTGTTCATATTTCTTATATAATAATGTAATATTGTAGGATGAGTTGACCAAACAAAAAAGTAATGGGAGTTTAAAGACTGAAGGATGCAATAACATTCTTACTATGGCATTGGGTACTCCTGAATCTTCTAGTCGAGTAAGGGGTGTAGGAAATTCTGTCACACGTAGCACCTACTTTCACTTGCCTAGACGTGGGAATCAGTCACATTGGGAGAAGAAATGTAATGATCTTGAGGCAGTGGTGGTACAATTGCAAGCTAGGCTTAGTGTAGTGGAACAAAAAATACCACATACACCAGAATCTGATCATGTTAGTTCAAACGCCTTGAGAAGTGGTTATGAAGGAAATTTTCAGCGTGATTTTCTCTCAACAGAAGACAGAGTGAGAACTAAGGATGACATTCCACCCCAAGTTCTTACCCAAAAGATTATAAAGGTGTGTAGCATTTAGAACACCTAAAGTTGTTATATTTTCTAATATTGTTAGTGATTTTATTAGTGTTCTTGGTGTTATCTGTGTGTTTGTTATAGGACAAATGTTAAAACACGTTGAAAAGTGGTGGTAGAGGCAATTTTCAGCATGATTCTATCTTAGCAGAAAATAGAGTGAGAAGTAAGGACGACATTCCACCTCAAGATCCTAAACAAAATAAGAGAAAGGTGTGTAGTTTTTATATATTGATGTTATAATTTCTAATATCGTTAGTGATATTCTTAGAAGTTCCATTGTTAACTTTGTGTGTTATAGGGCGAACCGTGTAAACTCGCGGTAGGTTCCATTGAAAATATTGTTGCACATGGCACGGTGTATGAGAGAATTGAACCCAATGAAGCCATTCATACGGTGCCATTAGGAGAATCCAATGTACGTGTGTCTATTGAAGTTGTTATTCAAAAAGATGCCCTTCTTCCTATACCTATCCCAGATGAGATGCTTATTGTTGGAGAAGCAGTGGGATTTTTTGTTGCTTGCCCAAAAATCTTGTATTGATCGGTGATGAGGTAAAATATTCAAACTTAGAAACTTTATTACACTTTCTTAAAATTAAAGTTGACTTATATTTGTTTATTTTGAAAATTTTAAACTTAGGGAGTTTCAATTAATGTTGAATGTGGAAAATATCAAGAGTCCATTCAATCTTTTGTTTCATTAGTCGAGCATATTAAGTATGATGAAGCCATAGACATTCCACTAGAGAAAGACATATTTGGGGTGGAGATCAATATCCAACTTCAAAAAGTAGACATGGAGTACATATGTCATGTAAAAGAATTATCTGTTACATGTATCATGTTGTACATAAGGTAAGGAAAATTTGCTACATTAATAGGTATTTCTGCAGATTTTATGAATTACGAATTTAATTAACATTTGTTTCTTTTATTAGTCATCTCCATCAGGTGTTGAAGGTTTCCAATTGGAGGAAACAATTTGTATTTGTTAACCCTTGTATCATTAGTGGAAAAACTATGGATGGGGAGAAATCAAAATCAGTGTTGATTGCAAGAAGATTAGAGGAGGCTATGCTAGAGCAATTGATTTTAATTCCTTATAATATTGGGTAATTATCTAAAACTATTTATTTCATGTGTTCAAATGATAATTAACTTATTAAGCTCATACTTGTGACTTGTTCAATTGTAGGTACCATTGGATATTGTTAGTCATTGATCTAACATTGATGATTGTGTACTTGCTTGATCCGATTAATTCTAAAATAAACACAAGCCTTGAAATTGTAATAAACACGTAAGTTTGGCTAGTTCGTACATTTTTAATCAATTTGAGTTAGCCTAAAAATATTTTGACTTTTGGAATTTCTTTCATAAAGTGCTTTGAAAATTTATGAAACTACCCAAAGGAAGAGGATGACCAATCCAGTTTGGAAAGTAGTTCAGATAATCAATATCATTTTCTCTAATTTTATCATACTTATATTTATGCTAATAGTTGTTCAACTTGATCATAACACTTTATATGTAGTTTCTAATAATAATGAAAATGCTTTCACGTAGTCTCCGCAATAACCTACAAATGTGGAATGTGGGTTTTATGTAATGAGGTATATGAAAGACCTCATTACAGATCAAAGCATCCTAAGAAAACAAAATGTGAGATAAATTCTAAACTTTTATTACTATTATATTCATGATACTTGTACATCTTCTTCATGATCTAATTGTTTCTAAATAACCTCTTGTAGTTCAATGGAAAAAAGACTTACACAGAAACCGAACTTGATGAAGTGCGAGTTGAATGGATTAATTTCGTACTAAAGAATATGAGTTGAAATCCAACATGTAAGTATGATATAACTTCCGTTCTTTAAATTGCTAATAAACAATTTATTTAGTTGGTAAGGAATATATAATCACTTCAAGAACATAACAAATTTCATAAAATGTGTAAATTTTACTTCACACAAAAGCATTTGTACAATGGAAGATAGTAAACTCAAGTACATCTTAGGAAAACTCACAACCTTCACAAAATATCACTCTTACACTCAAGAGTTTGAGATTGCTTCACACTAGATTAGTCTTGTATATCACTCTTGTATTGCATGATACCCAATACAATGAACATAAGGATGAACCCAATTCGAAATATAATAAATAAATATTTTTGTAATTTTTTTATTTTGCCTTTGGCATCATTTGATTTTCACTAATAGCAATTAGAAATAGACAAAGTTGGGTAGATAATAGGTTACAAGACAAATGTTGACTACCCCAGACACATTGTTCTCAATAAGAGTACAAAGTCAATTTAGAGTTATCTTTAAATATAGCTTATAATTTGTGATTCTAAAATTGAAATAATCTGAGATGGTAGCTTGAGACTCTCCATAAAAAGTTATTTATTGAGTGATGGTAAGCGTATATTTATTCTTGCATAAGTGAACTATGTACATATTATGGAACAGCTAAAATCAACTCAATTTATTGGGTGCTATGATCATAAATCTCCAATTTCTTTGGTTTGGAAGGCTAAGTTACAAAACAGGCTTCTGAACATCACTGTTTTCAGAAACTATATGTTCACCATGATGAATAAATAATTTATTTATTTTTTTTAATGATTTTTAAGATATCATAAGGTGGTTTTCTATGTTTTTTGAAGATAGCATGTCCTCAAACATTTAACAGAAATTATATCTTCAGTGTTTATTGTTATCTTGCTTGAAAAGTGTGATTAGCGTTATGACGGTTATCCATTTTATTTTTTATTTTTTGACTAGCAAAAGATAATTTTATTGATGAAAAGACCATGAAAAGTAGAACACATGATACAACAAAAAAAAAAGTACATATTGCATCATAGCAAAACCCTTTCATCTTAACTAGGTTAGCATGAAAGGCAAGCCCAATCAGACGCACGTTGCTATGATGTAATATGCACTTTTCTCTTTTCTATGACTGTTATACATGATAGTGTATTCACGACTTTGCTTTGTGTATGGACAAATTACCATGAGTTAATTCTGGTTAAGTTGAAAACTAAATTTGGGTCATGGTAGTTATATAATTATTCCAGGCTTTCCCTCTTTTACACTTGTTCTCTTTTATGCTCTTTTCTTCTTTTCTCTTTCATCATTTCATCTCTTTCTTCTCTTTCTATCCACTCTCTATTTATATTTTTTCTTATCTGAAAACAGATACACCAGTACATAATTGTTAAAATCTTGGTGGAATTGCTCAACACTCAAATACTGGAACTGTGGGGGATTGTTCATTTGTTTAGTCTTTTGGAGTTGACCCATCTTGACTTGGTATAGTAATTGCTTTTCTTTCTCTACCTTGATTTGAGCTTTAATTTTTGTTGGGATTTAGTTTAGTTTACTCTCTCTGTTGATATGTTGCTATAATAATTTTTTGACAAAATCTTTTCAAGGCTATGATTTACTAATATGTGTTTATATATACTGTTCAATCATGCTCCATATGTATATGTCATATTTATATATGGTAATACAAACATTTTATACTAGTAATAATCAAATTCGTTATTTATTTCTATTGATGCAGGGGATGAAGAGTCAGTGTGATGAGAAAATGTTCGATTTTGGCTTTTGTAAGACAAGAACAATCTCTACAAAAATAGGAAGTTTTTTCATATGCTTCTAGCGGTTTCTGAATTAATTTGTTTTTTTATTTTTCAGGTCAGAAATTTCTTGGAGAGATGCAAAATATGGTCAGAGAATTCAAGAACTTAATTTTTTCAAGTTTTTTTTATTTTTTAATATATGTAATCACAGTTAAAAACTTTTTATTAATTTCTTTGTATATACTTTTGAACATTTAACTTTCATTTATGAAATATATGACGTTATTCCATTCAATATATAGTTGTGATTCAAAATATAGTATATAATATGTATTATATTCTTCAAATGCGCATACAAAAATAATTTTGATTATTCTTCAAATATGTCGAATTCTTTTTTTTTTATCACAGATTTTATTAGTTATTAATCACACTTAAAAGGTGTGATTTAAATATTTTTAATCACACTTAAAATGTGTGATCTAAATGTTTTTAATCACACTTAAAAGATGTGATGAAAGCATTTTTTAATGACACTTAAAAAGTGTGATTAAAAATGACCCCTTTTAATCACACTCCCAAAGACCACACTTTAATAAAACTTAAAAGGTGTGATTAAAAAATATACATTATACAAAAAAAATATAATCTTTATCTGTATTTGTAGTAGTGTTTCTCATAGCTGTTTAGTTGCTTAATGTTCTTTTTGAAAGGGCTAAGAAGGCATTAATTTAATGAAGGGGGTGCGCATTGGTAATAGATGGATGGTTCTAACTTAGCCATACGTTGATCTTTTGGTATAGAGTCAAGGCCCATAGCTCACGGCCGGTCGTGCCTTCCAATTTGGGGTGTGACAGTATGTGTTGAGTGTGTATATATATATACTAGCCTGAAACCTGTGCAATTTAAATAAGTAAATATAAATATAAATAATAAAAAATTAATATCATAATATGTATATTGTTAAAATGGTAAAAATGTTCTTAATGAAATCCAAAATCTTGATTTCAAATCTTGTTCGCACCTTCGAATAATATTTTTTTTTTATATTTTAGGATAGAAAAATTTACCACGTGACAGAAGAAGAAAGCCACCACACTTTTAGACATCAAAAGTGTGCTCACATATATAATATAGATATAGAAAATAGATATATATACTAAAGGGTTTAAAATTTGGAAACCTTATCAAAATATGAGGCTTTAGGCGATTATCTAACTCCCTGCATCCAGTTCAAATACTGGATGCTTGCCTTGTCAATATTTTTCATAAATTAATGATTTAGATTTTGTTCACTTATTTATAAATCAATATTACAGACAAGTAACACTTCAATAAATTAAAGTTTTAAAGAGAAAAATTTAAGGATGAAATCACCTTTTAAAAACGAAATATTTTAATTGTTAAAAGTGTTATTATGATATTTTTATGAATGAGATTGAACATTTAGTAATGAATTGTTATTTTTTTTGAGATGAAAGTAAATCTTTTGCTACAAAAGTATGGTTGGTAGGGATATTTTAAAAATTGTATCACTAAATATATTTTTTACTTCTAAATTTATTTCTTAATATTTTTTGTAACAAAATTTTATTTTTTTTAAAGACCCAAAAGTTTGATCGTAAAATTTTAATATGCTATACTGTATAAAAACAAAAGTTTTTTTTTTTGGGGTGAATATAAAAAATTTAAAAAAATTTTTAAAAAAATAACCAAAGTTAATTACAAAGAATTAGATTGCATAAAGTCACACCAAACGTGTGGGCCCCTAGTTTTATATTTGGGAAAATAACATGTCAAAGGTTTTAGTAAAAACTAATTACAAATGTATGGTAAAGTTTATAATTTTACATTTTAATATGTATAAATTTTTTATTAATTTATTAATATTTTTTTAAATATATATTGAAATGAAATTACTCCTTTCTATTTTTACTTTCTTAGTATTTTTAATGAATAATTTTAGTATTATAAAAATAATAATAACCCCATCTATTTTGTTTTACAATATCTTCACTTTAAGAAGTGAATTATAAGAAAATTAATTATTCTCCATTTTGGTGTATTTTGCACATTTCTTTTGACATTAATAATCCAAATAAATGATTATGACGGAAAAAAATTATTTTTTTCTTCTCCCAATCTCCTCGTCCAAACAAATTGTAAATCATTTAACCTCCATTTGGGAAGTGGGTTGGCTTTTTAACTTTTTGTTTTTTTTTTGCTATTTTAGCCTGTGTTAAAAAGCTTAGTTTGGGAAAGATTTTTTAGCTTTTTAACTTTTTTGATTTTTTTTGTGAGATAAGAGTGTAATGATTATGGGTTGGATGTGATGTTTTGTTTGTTGTGACTAGAATAACTTATTTTGTCTTTTATGACTAAAATAACCAAAAAAAACTCTTGTCAAACAGAACCTTCTAAGTGATAAGGTAGTTAAGTTGTGGATTTCATTTTGAATAATTATTGTGAAGAGAACTTTTTTCCCCTCTCAATCAAAAGGAGAATATTTGTAGTATCAAACCAACAGTGACATGCAAGCATTTATAATCCAACCTAATATAAAAGCCCATTTATAGACGCCTAACTTAATAGTCATTTGGCATGTGCTAAAATAGTACATGTTATTTTAGCATATTATCTTATTTCAATCATATCACCTCTCTACCACATCATTTCAAACCCAACTCGTATTTCACATTTTTTTTATAAAAAGTTAAAAAATATATTAATCTAACACTTTCCAAACAACCCCTTAATAAACCGACCCAGTCATATAAGAACGAACTTTATTATGGGGCATAAATTAACAACACAACAAAGAGTCCTAAAATAAGAAAAAATTATTAATCATTGTATTTAGTGAGAATTAACTCTCCTAACCTCCTTAATAGACAGTAGTTGCCGATGGAATTAGTTTAATTAAATTGGTTAAAATTTACACTTCTTTTAGGCTTCATAACATTTTTGTATTCTTTTATTTAAAAAAAGTGAAATTTAAAAATTAAAATGAAAAAAAAAATGTTTTTTTCAGTATTTTTCAAAATATGTTTTTTGTCTATTTTTTTTCCTCTACCATCTTTGGCCACCAACCTTCAGTTCCACTAGTCACCTTCCAACCGACACCCAATCGTTGTAATTTGTATTTTCGTTTATTTTTAAAATAATATATATTTAATAATTATTTTTATTTTTCAATAAAAAATATAAAGATAACTTGTTTATTATTGTTACTATTATTATTTAAATAAAAAGCAAGAAACTTGTTTAATTAACATAAAAAATAAAATAAAATAAAACGTTTATCTTTATGCTTTGTGGACTACATGACATGAATAATTAGATTCTTATTCTTTTTGTGTTTTGACCACACCACGACACTAATTAGGTTAGATGGAATTGTAATACTAAAAATTGTAATGGAATTGTAATACTAAAAATTGTAATACTAAAATAAAAAAGATAAAGAAAAAGAAAGGGTAAATACACCCACACCCCCTTGAGGTTTAATAATACATATTCTCCCCTTATCTTTTGAAAATTACTTTCACCCTCTTGAAAATTACTTTCACCCTCCTGTCAGAATTTATCATTGAGTAATTCTATTTGCATATTATACAAGTTCTCAGTATACAAGACAAATGTATTTAGATATAAATTTCCCAGCAAATATCAAATATTCGGATTTTAATTTATGAACATAAAATAGTTGTTCAAATATAAATAATCGAACGAATTTGTAGACATTCTATTTTGATTGGCCTTAAGACTTGAGTGTTTTTTTTTCTGAATACTCGATGATGAAAATTAGAATATGCTATATTATGAATTTCTGAGCAAAAAAGCAAGGTTTAAGCTTTAATTTCAATCTTACACCTGTTTTGGCCAAATTATTTTAGACCTATTTAAAAATCTTTTTTCGAATTTTTCTTGTCTGGGAAATTTAGCAATTTTGAAAAATTGGCTCTCATACCACATGAAAAGCCACATAGTTTTGAGCTACCACATAGCAAGTTATATGTTTTTGGAATGTCACATAGCTAGCCATGTGTTTTAGGTATTTTTAATTCTATAAATATCTCTTCATTTTTGCTGTTTGAAAAAAGAGAGAAAATTTTGGAAGAGAAAATTTTGTTTCAAAAAGAAAAAGAGAGAAAATTTTAGAAAATAAAATTTTATTTCAAAAATCTTGAAAAGAGAAAATTTTGGTTAAAAGAATTTTAGGTATATTACACTGACACTTTCTGAGATTTGGTCAAATTACATCCCATTCCTTGATATTCTGGAAATTACATTTTCACTTCTATGGTTAATAATCTCATTTCACAAACCTCCTGCTTATATAAAAAGTAACAATTCTTAGTAGAAAAACAAAAAAAAAATTAAATTGAAAAAAAATAAATAAAGCAAAGGAAAGAAAAAAGAAAAAAAAAATGAGGAAGTAAAGCAAAATAAGAAAAGAATGAGTGAATGAGTTTAATATTTTCATTTCGTCTAAATAATTACAATAACATGAAGTTAGTGTAATTTCTCAAACGTCAGAGGGTGATATATATTAAACCCAAACCTTAGGGGATGTAAATGTAATTTATCCCAAAAAAAAATATAGTAAAAGAAAAGAGAAAAAAAAAAACAGAGAAAGTAAAATAAAGTAAGAAAAAAAAAGAGTGCATGAGTTTAATGTTTTCATTTTGTCTAAATAATTACAATAACAGAGGGTTAGTGTAATTTTTCAAGCATCAAGGGTGATATGTATTAAATTCAATTCTCAGAGGGTGTAAGTGTAATTTATTCAAAATACAAATGAAGTCTAATTTTAATAATTTAATAATTTTGTTGAAAAAACAAAAAACTGAAATTAATTGGTGCCGTTTGGTAACACTTACGTTTTCAGTTTTCAGTTTTCAGTTTATATTTACAAAAATTAAAAAAACTGAAATAAAAACTTGTTTGGTAAAATTTTTGATTTATAAATCAGTGGTCTCAGTTTATAAATTTGGCCAAAAAATGAAAATACAAAAAATGTGTTTTCGTTTTGAGGTTTGAGTTTTTTTTTTTTTTTACCACCCAATACTAGCCACCACTCGCCACCATTTTTCAGCACCATCTTCCGCCGCCACCACCACCCACCACCACTCACCACCCATTTGCCACCACCACCCACCACTCGCCACCACCACCCACCCCTCGCCGCCACCACCACCACCACCACCCACTTGCCATCCACCCGCCCACCATCACTACCCGCCACCTACTTACCACCACCACTCACCACCCATCTGCCACCACCATCCACCACCAGCCACCCACCACCACCAGCAACCCGCCACCACCACCACCACACCACCCACCCGCCACTACCACCCACCCGCTACCACCTACCACCCCCACCGTCACCCCACCACCACACACCACCACCACCACCACCACCCGCCATCCGCCACCCACCTGCCGCCACCACCCACCTGCCATTACCACCATCACTACCCACTCCCTACCACCCACTACCCGCAACCGTCACCCACCCACCCACCTACCACCACCACCCACCACCACTACCTACTCGCTATCACCCATCACCCGCCATCGTCACCCACCCAACCACTCGCCACCACCACCACCACCACCACCACTCGCCACCTACCCGCCACCATCCACCACCCGCCACCTGCCACCACCACCACCACCCGCCACTACCACCACCCATTACCACACCGCTACCACCACCACCCACTCGCTACCACCCGCCACCGTCACCACCCACCCACCACCACCACCCACTAGCCACCCACCCACCACCCACCACCACCACCACCCACCACCTACCGTCACCACTTTCCACCACCGTCTTCCGCCGCCACTTGCCACCACTTGCCATTTCTCACTCTTTTTTATATTTTAAATTTTTTAAAAATATTTTGTCAATTACCAAACGCGTTTGTAGTTTATGTTTTTCTAAAAATAAACAAAAAATAAACAAAAACCAATTTATAAAATTTTTGTAAATATAAACTGAAAACGTAAATATTACCAAACACACCAATTATAATTTGAGCCATTTAGATTTAACCTAGGTCAAACTTGGCCAGACAATCTCAGATTATAATTCAAGTTTGAGCGGTCTTAAGCACATCTCAGAACAATTTAAATTAAATTTGAACAATCTCCAAACACGCCCGCGTTGCGACAGAGTTTTGATGGAATTTTTTTTTTCGATATTCATCGGGTTCGTGTAGCATCCCTTGGTCCCCCAAACTGTAATGGTACACCACCAGCTTCCTTCCCGCAGTCACGCCCATGTCTACATCCACCTCCGCGCGACCACAAACTCACCTCCATCTCGACCTCCGTGCGACAACTATTAGGTGCTTGAGTAGATTTGGACCATTGGGGTTTCGAAATCGCCATTGGTCGTTTAGCATCGAACCCAGTCTCACAGACTTCAAGCAAAGAGAAGCTTTGAGTATATCTGTGTTGTGCGTGGTGGATGTGGTGGTACTGTTAAAAGGTTGATGAGAAATGGGGGAGTATTAGATCAGAATTATGTATATGTATATATATGTTTTAGGTATACACAGTTATCAATTGGTGCTGCTATGGAGATGGGCGAGCTGAGAGGGTTGACAACTAGCAAGCAAAAGGATCCACCTTCAACAACTCTCACAACACCACCGTAAATATTTTGGTCCTCATGAGTTAAAAAAAAAAAAACTAGATGCATGTTTGAATTGTAATGGGTGAGTTGAAACACAGGTATTTGCAATTGTTTATAATGGTAAGAAATCTAATACAGTTGTACACAATTCTTGGTACAAGTTTGGATTTATGATGTGCAGACCACATGTTTTATTAAAAGTCCCAATTGAATTTGGGTTTTGTGGGTGGGAGGTAGGAGGAAGTATTGGGTAGGGGGGTGTGCACACCAGGTGTTTGTTGAAAGTCCTAACTGGTGCAGAATACAGTGGAGATTTAGCAAAGGTAAATTTGGAATTTTGAAATAATTAAATGCTGACATAAGCAAATTCTGTTTGTTGACTTAACGGTAAACTACCGGAGGGTGGTTTTTGCAATGTGGCTCTAAATCTCATAGAGGTGATGTAATTTCTAAAACTACTAGGGTATTAATGTATTAGTGTAAAATCTCAAGGGTGTGAATGTAATTTACCTTAAAATTTAAACAGTTAGGTTTGTTGAACATTGACTTTCGACGCACTTCCTACAAATTTTTCATGATTGGGGTTTGCTTTGTTATGGTTTGACTTTACCTTCTCTGCAATATCTCCCTTGTAAAATTTCTGTTTCCGGTTTTGAAAAAAAGGTCTCTTCCCCTGTTGTTTTTGGTACGGAGACAACAGAGAATTGAGAAGAGATGTGGCCAATGAAGATGACAGAGGTGGCGGAGCAATGGAGAGAGATGCATAGGATAGAGAATTTAAGGAAGATAGGGACGGAATATAGCATCATTGAGCATTCCAGGCTGAAGCATACGTTGAAACTCAGTCCCGAATCGAGATCAGAAGACACATGTATAGTGTGCCGACAACATGAAGATGGCATCCTGGGTTTGCTCTACGATTGTACTACTGTCAGCTGCCATTTTTTGTTCCACAAATCATGCTCTGCAATTCCACCAGAATTATTTGATACTAATACTAGTATGCAACACAACCACCGCAATCCCTTTCATCCTCAACACCCTCTCTTTCTTGCATATTTTCGTCAAGGAATGATTCCTTGAGAAACAAGTTGCAATGCTTGTGGGCACGATTGTTCTTGGAATTTTATGGCATAAATATGTTTGGAGTTGGAGTGTTCATTTACTCTCCACGTTACATGCTCTTTTCTGACCCCAACCACTACCACTAAAACCACCGAAGCTCAAGCTCAAGATCATCATCATCCTCACCCCTTAATTTTATGCGATCCTCCTAAGATTTATACTTATAAATGCAGTTGCTGTTGCCTACCTTTTGATACTCAAACCCCTGTCTATGTATGCCTCGTAGAATGCAATGCCTTGCTTTGCCCTCCAAACTCCGTCACCACCCCTTTCATCCATCTTCGTGTCAGAACCTACTGGGCTTGTCACAGAAGATGGGATGGTTTTGTATACCACTGTTCTGACTACGGTTTTTATCTGGACGTTGCTTGTGCTTCTCTACAGCCTACTGATACTAGTACTACTGAAAACAATGAAGAAAAAGAAAATTAAGATCAACACCGATTCACCCACTCCCATCTTTTGATTTTGTGCCACAATAAACAGCAATTCCCAATTCCTTGCCATGCATGTCAGCTTCCTATGGGGGATTCTATCTGTTTCTGCCCTACCTGTCGTTTCCTGATCCACAAATCATGTGCTCAAATGCCACGCAAAATAAAACACACACTTCACCAAAACCACACTCTCACCCTCGTCAACAATGGATCTGCTAGTTGCTACGGGCCATGTGAAGGTTGTTTTTCCAACTTATTTTATAATGATTTTGCTTTTGAATGTTCCCACTGTAAATTTAATTTGGATTTTAGATGTGCTTTCTCAAAGCCCACCACCGTGATGTTTAAAATTCACCACCACCTTCTTGCTTTCTTCAATAAGCCAATTAACGAGTTAAATTGCAACACTTGTGGTCAGCATTGCCATACCCCTTTATTTCGTTGTGCATGGTGCAAACTTAATCTTCATGTCCATTGTATTTCACCATTACCACCTACCGTCAAATCTAGACATCACCATCCCCTCACTAAGGCTGTTCATAGGTCGGTTCGGCTCGGGTTTACCCTTTACCCGTCAGCCGAACCGGCACCTTCGGGTTAACAAATTAGTGATCCGTGGTCGATTGAAATGTGGTTCGAAATCGACCGAATTAAAGAAGACGGTTTGATGGTTGGTTCGGTCGAATTCGAAAATCTAAGTAGAGGAGAAATTTTTGTGTAAAATATTGAATTGAACTCATACTCATAAATATACATATATATACATATACACACATACATCTATGACAGTGTATGAAAAAAATGAAGAAAAAGGGAGAAAGAAAAAGAAAGACTCACCATCGTAACTGTAACCATCTCCATTGCCATCGTAGATCGTTGCCATTTGTTTGCTACCTTGTCTTCACCCCAACCATTACCATCAAAAGAAAGAGAATCACAGATGAATCATGAGGGAGAGATGACTTTGTCTCTCAAAGAAAAAGATGAAAAATGAGAGAAAGAGAAAGGCCAAAGACGAGATTGAAGAGAAAGAAGAAGAGATTCTTCAACTTTTGGTCTACCTAGGGTTTATGAGAAAGAGAAGAAACTGTGAAGACAATAGAGCGAGAGAGATAGAGAGAGAGAGAGAGAGAGAGTCATCATTTTTGTTCTTTCCACGGTTTATGAGAAGAAAGAAGAGAGAGAAAAAGTGGGAACAGATGAGAGTAAAAGAGGGGAATGACTTTTCAATTTTGAGTCTTCCAAGATTTATGAGATACATAAAGTGAAGAGATATTAATCTCTTTGGAAAGTGAAAGGGCACTCTGTCAAATGACAGACTATTATGCATACTCCCAATGTAAGTATATGGGAGCTTGAATTTGAGCTCCCCCGAATGCCCCGAATTCCATTTTTTTTTTTTTTTTTTTAGAGCAGAAGAAGGAAGAAGAGCGAGGAGGAGGAGGAGTGGACTGGAGGGGGGCCATACTAGTGGGAGGAGGCTGAGGCAGGGCCGGAGGCGACGGCGGTGGTGAGTGTAGACACCCCATTTTTGACCGTCCATAAGACTTTGACGCGACTGATGGTTTACATGGTGGAGAAAGTTGTGTAGGGGAAAGGTGCAATTTCTTCGGCAAAGAGAGAGGAACAAATCCCAACTTCACGCCTCATTTTGGACCAAAGCTATTTTGAATGGTTTTTAGACCTTAAAACCCTCTCTTTCAAAACATTTTTGAAATAAAGTTTCTGCGATGTTCCGAGGCTCGCCTTTTGTCAAACGTCGCGTTTTTCGGTAAATCGAGCAAGGACAAAGTGGAAATGAACGAAAGAGAGATGAAATCTTTGAAAAATCTTTCAAAACACCTTACTTAGGGGTTTGAAGTTGAAGAAAAGAAGAGAAGAGGGAAGAAATCCAGTTGGGGGAGAAAATGGGCATGAACCGTTAAGAGAGAGTCGAGCAGCCCTCGCCGAATCGGGCCTATTCATTTGGATACTTGGAATCAAGCTATGAGACCACCACCGTTGGAAAGCTTACTCCCGGGGCTTCATTTTGCACTCAAGAATCTCCTAAATCCAATTCCGGATAGGGGAGATATCGTTGATTGAAGTAGGGTATCACTCCGGTTGGGACCGAATCTGCGCGGCTTCACGGAAACGGGCATAACTTTTTCCATAGGAGGAATTTTGATGCAAGGTTTACGCCATTGGAAAGATAACTTCCGGGGCTTCAATTTGGACACTTGAACGGCCACATTTGGACTTCCCAATCACCCACCGGCCACTTTTCTTTCCGGCAGCCCACTTTTTTTGTCCTGAAAGTAGTTGGCCGGCCAGAAAAGCCAGGAAAAGTAGCTGGCCGGCCAGAAAACCCAGAAAAACTAGCCGGCCGGCCACTTATCTAAAAAAAATGATTTTTTTTTGCTTTTTAAACTAGCCGGCCATTATCCCCCTCCCAAGTGTGTTCTAGCCATATATTTTGTTTTCCACTACACCCATGTCCGAGGGTTTGGCCATTTTGGGGGGAAACTTGGTTTGTTTTCCCCCCCTTTTTTCCCCCCATTTTCCCCCTCTTTTTGCCTATATAACCAACACCCCAGGTCTGGTTTTTAGGGTTACAAAAATTGCTAGAGAGCTCTCTTGCATACACTCTCCATTTCCCTCCCTTCTAAGCCTCCAAACCTTAGGGCCTTTGCATCATTTACACTACACCTCCTAGCCCCACCCTTCCATTCTCCATTCCAGCACATTGGGACTGTTTTGAAGAGGTTAAAGGCTCAGAATTTGGTCCAAAAGGCAGCTGAAAGATTGGTCTACAAGGGTAAGCACACTTCTTCTCTTTTCTAGCCTTTTCTTGGTTCATTTCTAAGCCTTGCTTGCTTGCTTTTTTGGGCTCCGACCCTAACTGGAACTAGGCTTATTTTGAGCCATTTGTCATGTTTGTTGAAGGGTCTTACCCTGTTTGAGACCTCCAGCCACCACTTTCTTCATTACCCATTTTGGATGCCATATTTTTGCATGATATTTTTGGCCTATATATAATCTGTTTTGAGCTCTGTCATAAACTGTGAAGTAGCTTATTTTGAGTCCTTCAACATTGAAGAATGGCTCATCACTGTTTGGGACCTCCATGTGTCACTTGCCATTGAACCCCTCTTTGGTCCCCATTTTTGCATGATTTATTAGCCTATTGTGTCTCTGTTTTTGGACTTTGGTCCGAACTGAAAATGGCCCTATTTTGACCCCCTCTTCATGTTTCATTAAGGGTCTATGGCTGTTTGAGACACCCTTTGTATACTTCATGTTATAGCCCTCTTGGTGGCCTCATTTTGCATGATATTTTGAGCATACTTGTATACTGTTTTGGGGCTGGTGCTAAACTATAAAAAGCCATATTTTGGGTCTCTCTTCAACATTGTTGAAGGGCCCTCACTTGTTTGAGACCTCCAGCCACTACTTGCTTCTTTGCCCCTTTGTTGGCTCATTTCTTGCATGAGATCTTTGGCATACTTGTATCTGTTTTTGGGACCTGTCATAAACTGTAAAACATCATATTTTTGGCCCCTCTTCAATATTTTAGAAGGCCCCTTCTCTGTTTGGGGCCAGCATTTGTGACTTGCTTCATTACCTCCCTTGCGGAGCCATTTTTGCATGCTAATTTAGTCCCACTTGTGCTCACTGTTTGGCCATGCTTTAAACTGTAAACATGCTTGTTTTGGGGCTGCCTTGCTTCTGTATTTACGCATCATTTTCAAATTATGCATGCATTGCATAGCTATAGGCCATTTCATGCGCCAAATTTCATGTTTCGGGACTCGTTCCATGCATTGGGTACCATTTCACCATGTTTCGGGGCTGTTTTGCATCTCATTTTGCCTCTGAAATTTGCATGTTAGTATGCCATTTTTCATGTTTTGCCATGTCATGTTAGAGTGGCATTCGTGCCCTAGGGTCGGCCCTCGGTTTGTGTGCACGCGTGCACGCGTTTCGAGTGTCTCATTTTCATCTAATGGCCTCTTATGTGAGTGTGGCTGAGGTCCACTCATGTTGGTGTAAGTCCATTATGCATTGTGTATGCCATTTCATTCCATAGCATTGTGTATGCTAGGTTGTATGCTAGCGCATTGTGTATGCCATGTTATCTCGTGCATCGTGTATGCCATTTCGTAGCATTGTGCATGTTAGGGTGTATCTTAGTTGCATTTCATGCATGTCATGCATATTGCATTGTGTTCGGAATAGGGGTTAGCCCGAGCACGGGAAACGAGGGGCGTTTCGTACTTCGAGTGACAGAACGTGTCTCAATTCCCAGTCACTGACACTCCGGATTATCCATGATGGAGTCTTGGTCTTGTTATGTTTATATGTGCATTCATTTCATATCGAGTTGTGCAATTCGGCTCCTCGGCCATCATGCATCGAGATGCGTGCTTGGTGGCACGAGGATCGAGACATGCATACATTCGTGAAATACATTGCTATGCCTCTTTCTTGCTCTCTGGTGCAGCAAAATCAAGAATCAACAGTCTTCCGAGGCTTGGCACGCTTTCCAAGAATAAATGCAAACAGAGGCTAATTGGGGCATCCCAGTGGAATTCCGAGCAAGGCAGCCTAAACATGCATCATTCATCACCCGGAGCGGAATCAAGGCAGTCCCTGACTTGCATGCCAGTTTTACAGTTTTCTTAGTTAATTTGTTAATTAATTAGGAATTTGTACATTATTTGGACTGTATTATTGGGACTGTACTATTCTTTTATTCGGGACTGTATGTTTATTCGGACCCTCTGCGCGAGGGCATAATTGTAATAAGTGTGCGTGAGTGTGATGTATGTTTTCCAACCCCACGTCTTTCTTCCCTTTTATTTACCCGCTTATGATGGTTAGATTAGGGCATGTTTCAATTAGCATACAGTATGATAGCATATTTGCATTCATTCATCTGTTTTGCATGCACCGGGCTCGGCGCATCATACTAACTGCATTTGTATTTCAATTCCAAATTGAATACTTGATAGTGTAGACACCCTATTTTTGACCAACCTTAAGACTCAGACGTCACCAATTGAGCGCTCGGTGATGTTGCATATTGTGCTCGTTCAGAAGTCTCAGAGTCTCGGCTGTGAGCCCTGCCTCCGAACTTCCGAACCCTCTTCTGTGCCTTGCCTCGGTTTGCGAACCAGACTCGGTTTTCTCTATTTCTCTTCCCGAAGGGAGGGAGAGGTCTCGTAGATCATCTCTCAGTGGTCGTGGGCTACATTTTGTGGCCGTAGGCCATTTTACCCATTTCGGAGCCCGGTTCCCAGTTTTCGGAGCCGTCAGGCCGTGTGCCTCGGTTCGGGACCGCCTAACTATCTCCGATTGCTCCGGTTTTTGGCATGCATCTCATTTACTCCCTTTCGAGGGACGCTGAGGTCTGAGAGACCCACTTCGTGGTCGAATGCCACTTTCGGTGCTTAACAGGCAGTTTTCGGGGCCTCGGACTGCGCGTTTCGGCCCCGGAACCTTTATTTTGCATCGGTTTTCGTTCATTTTTGGCAAGTACCTCTGTTTTATTACCAGGAAGGTCACAGAAGGGTGGGAGGCCAGTAATTGTTTCAGCAACCAGTTATATTCATCCGTCGCCCTCCGACGCCCGTTTTTCTCACTTCCAAGCCAATGTTGACCACCCTAATGCCACTTTCTTCAATCCCAAACCCCATATTTGTGTTGTGGGAACATGGGAGGACACAAATATCATATGGCCGGCCATTAATTCTACTTCAACATTTTGAACCCCTTTGAAAAGTGGCCTATTCTCTCTCCTGTTTTACAGTTGCCAATTTTGAACTACAGGGTTGTGTTGAGGGCACCTGGGAGGACACCAATATCTGGTGGCCGGCCAGAAATTCAATTTGACCATTTTGCCCCTTGGCCGGCCGGCCGGCCACCTGCAGCTCCAATACCTAGCCGGCCATGATCCTCAGGTTGAATACATTACAGCTGTATATTTGTTTTCCCTCCAAAACCTGTATCCGGAGGGAACAACTTTTGGGGGGAAACTTAGCTTGTTTTCCCCCCACTTTTTCCCTCCCTTTCTCCCCCTCTTTGGTCCATATAACCAGCTGCAAAAACCTGGTTTGAGGGTTGAAAAAATTGGCCTTAAGCCTTGTATACACATCTCATTCCATCTCTCTCTTTCAAGCTTAAACACCAAGTCATACACCTCATTTCTTCATCACCACCAAGCAGCACCACCACTACTCCATTTCCAGCAACTTGGAGAGCTTTCCAGCAGCTAGGAGGCAGCATTCCTCAAGCCAAAAGGGAGCCAAGGGATAGTCTTCAAGGGTAAGCACCATTTCCCCTCTTTTGAGCTCAATTTTGCAACATTTTTCTAGCCTCTTTGCTTGTTGTTTTGAACTCCGACCAAAACTGAAAAGGTCATTTTTTTGAGCTCATTTCCTTGTTTCATTAAGGGTTCAACACTGTTTGAGCCCCCCATGTTGCACTTGCTTCAATGCCCTCTTGAATGCCACTTTCTTGCATGATATTTTTAGCTTGTGTGTGATCTGTTTTGGGGCCTGATGTAAACTGTAAATAGGCCTATTTTGAGCCCCTCTTCAACATTGAA
Source organism: Camellia japonica (assembly GCA_030407325.1). NCBI lineage: Eukaryota > Viridiplantae > Streptophyta > Magnoliopsida > Ericales > Theaceae > Camellia > Camellia japonica. The sequence continues at coordinate 101,888,823 of JAPPVO010000010.1, forward strand.
GAAGGGCTCAACACTGTTTGGGACCTCCATGTATCACTTACCATTATACCCCTCTTTGGTCCCCATTTTTGCATGTTTTGTTAGCTTATCTTGCTTCTGTTCTTCGGCCATGATCAGAACTGAGAGTGGCCATATTTTGACCCCCTTGTCATGTTTCATTAAGGGTCTTTGGCTGTTTGATGAATTTTTTGTGTACTTCATGTTATAGCCCCCTTATGGCCTTAATCTTGCATTGCATTTTGAGCATGTTTTTATACTGATTTGGGGCTTTTCATCTACTGTAAATAGCCATATGTTTGGTCCCTCTTCAGTATTGTAGAAGGGTATTTTTCTGTTTGGGCTTTGCATCTACCACTTGCTTCATTGCCTCCTTTGCGGACCCATTTTTGCATGCCCTCTTAGCCCTACTTGTGCTTACTGATTGGCCTGTTTTGAACTGTAAAAATGCTTGTCTCGGGGCTTCCTTGCTTCTGTATTTTCATTTCATGTTCAAATTATGTATGCATTGTATAGCTATAGGCCATTTCATGCACCAAAATCCATGTTTCGGGGTCATTCCATGCATCGGGTTTCATTTTACCGGGTTTCGGGGCTGTTTTCCCCCTCATTTTGCTACTGATTTTTGCATGTTTGCATACCATATTCCATGTCCTTGCCATGTCTCATTAGAGTGGCATTTCGGTGCCTGAGGGTCCGTCCTCGGTTTGCGTGCACGCATGCACGCATTTCGAGGTGTCTCGTTTTCATCTGATGGCCTCCTATGTGAGTGTGGCTGAGGCTCTCTCATGTTGGTATAAGCCCATTACTGCATTGCGTATGCCATTTCATCCATAGTATTGTGTATGCTCGGTTGTGTATTACCTCGTGTAGCGTGTATGCCATTCCATAACATTGTGTATGTTAGGATTGTATCTTAGTTGCATTTCATGCATGCCATGCATATTGCATTGTGTTCGGGATAGGACTTAGCCCGGGCATGGGAAACGAGGTGCGTTCCGTACCCCGAGTAACGGAACGTGTCTCAATTCCCAAGTCACTGACACTCCGGATTATCCATGATGGAGTTAGGTTTTGTTGTGTTCATATGCATTCATTCTATATTGAGTTGTGCAATTCGACTCCTCGGCCATCATGCATCGAGATGCGTGATTGGTGGCACGAGGATCGAGGCATGCATACATTTGTGAAAATACATTGCTATGCCCCTTTCCTGCTTTCTGTTGCAGCAAATCAAGAATCAGCAGTCTTCCGAGGCTTGGCACGCTTTTCAAGAAACATTGCGAAACAGAGGCTAATTGGGGCATCCCAGTGGATTTCCGCGCAAGGCAACCTAAACATACACCATTCATCAGAATCAAGGCAGTCCCTAGCTTGCATGCCAGTTTTACAGCTTTCTTAGTTAATTTGTTAATTAATTAGGAATTTGTACATTATTTGGACTGTACTATTCTTTTATTCGGGACTGTATATTTATTCGGACCCTCTGTGCGAGGGCAAAATTGTAATAAGTGTGGGTGAGTGTGATGTATGTCTTCCAACCCCACGTCTTTCTTCCCTTTTATTTACCTGCTTATGATGGTTAGATTAGGGCATGTTTCAATTAGCATACAGTATGATAGCATGTTTGCATTCATTCATCTGTCTTGCACGCACTGGGCTCGGCGCATCATACTAACTGCATTTGTATTTCAATTCCAAGTTGAATACATGATAGCTGTAGCATTCCATATGCCATGTTTAGGATAACCGAGCCTGTTATAGTTGCATTTTTGCATGTGTTGCATTAGGCAATCCTGTATATTTAGGATCATGCATGATTTCTAATGAGTTTCTGTTTTGGCTTGGAGTACTCGGTGAGTTTTATGCTTTAGCATCCTTGCATGCGTGTGAGTGACTGCCATGATAGCATGCTTACATGAGGTTATTTGCTTATGTGATATAACTGCTTGAATGCCTGTGGGTGGAGGTTGGGTTATTTGGATTGGAACAATTCATCAAATGTTTGTTTTAAGCCCACTAGATAGTGGCAAAACCATTGTTTTCTAAGCCCACCCGAGGGTGGCAAATCCACGTCTTAGCCTACCTGCGGGTAGCACCATCAAACCATTTTCAAACAAACAAACATGAAATGTTTTGTTCCAATTCAGGCGACTCAGTCTATACTTGTATGCTGTGCACATCACATGTTTGGAACAATTCATCAAATGTTTGTTTTAAGCCCACTAGATAGTGGCAAAACCATTGTTTTCTAAGCCCACCCGAGGGTGGCAAATCCACGTCTTAGCCTACCTGCGGGTAGCACCATCAAACCATTTTCAAACAAACAAACATGAAATGTTTTGTTCCAATTCAGGCGACTCAGTCTATACTTGTATGATGTGCGCATCACATAGTAACCTAGGCTAATAACCGGAATAAGAACGCACAATGTTTTCAAAATCAGATATCATGGTTAGTAGAGGCCGGTCTTTGACCGGGCGAGCGGGGGTGCTCACGAAGTGACCTTCCCCAATCGTACCCAAGTTCCCGAGCCGAGGCAACTTTGGTGATGACGGACACGTGGCCTTTGGCACCGAGTCAGGGTTTCCTAAATTTCCCAAAAATAAAATATTTAGGTGGCGACTCTGTATCTGGCAAAACAGTCCATGTTTGGCACTTCTTTTCAAAAAATCTGTTTTCAAAATCGATTTGCCGGATTTGGACTCTTTGGTTCAAGATTAAGAACCGTGACATTTGAGTCCTTGAACTGTAGTGACCCCAATATGAACGTAACGGGACTTAACCTCCCGGGGCGTTCGGGGATGTCTACAGTTTCTGGCAACTCTGCTGGGGAGTTAGAGAACTTGACTCAAACTCATGATATCTGGTTTTGATTACACTTGTGTGTTTCTTTGCATTGCATTTGCATTGGTGCGCCTAGGACACCGTGTTTGCCATATGCCATTCCCGAACGATTTGCCGGAGGCTTGTCTTGTCAAGGCATGACCATAAGGCTGATCGGCTCTGGGCTCTGACAGCATGGGAACACAAACCTCGGTTTTACCGGGGCACCCTTTTTGACCATTCGACCTAGTGCATATTCGGATCCATAGTGACCATTCCAAACTAGGACAGGTTGCTTACCCGTTTATAGGTTGTTTGAAACCGCTGCATGCGTAGTGAAACCCTAGCTCCTGACAAAATAGGACAGGGAAACCCTACCCCAACATAGGGGTGTTTTGGCTCTCACTTATCTATTATGTGCTTTAGAGTGCGTCTCTACAGGAATGCATGTATCAGTGTATGAGTTTTGGCATCAGGCCTGCGGGCATCAGTTAGTATTTGAGAATCAGTTATCCACGGGTATCCGATTCAGTATTGGGGACAGTGATTCAGGGATATTGATCAGTGTTTGAGGACAGTGTGTATTCAGCTTATCAACTGTGTGTTGTATGCCCAGCTGTGTGTTGTGTATTTAATTTAAGCTGTTATGCTGCCCGTTTATCTGGTTATTTATTTCCTTTTTTTTTGCTTTATTTATCTTTTGCTAGGGGGGCAGCTTTTAGCACAATTGCTTCCAACCCAGAAGATATTCCCCAAGCACTTTGGACACGAGGTCGCCGACTCAATCGATCTGAGGATCTGGTTGACGGACATCCAGTGTTCCACTCCCTACCCCCAGTTGTTAGAAGAAGGCCAAGGAGTCACAGTGTGTCAGAGCAGGGATTGCCGGGACAGCGGGCTACTTTAGCAGCAAACAGTCAGGTTGGGATTTCTGTTTCTGCCATAGAGATACACTTACCGGTCAGTCAGCTGGACCAACGGAATATGGCCGGGATAGAGGAAATGATGCGTCAAATGCGAGAGAGCATGAGACAGATGCAGGAGGATTCCATCCGCCAAGCGGAATTTTCTAAGCAACAGGCCACAGTCATGGCCCAGCAGGCCGAGCTCATTACTAGGCTGCAACAGCAGAATGCAGCATCAGCTTCACATCAGGTTCCTCCTCCACCAGGGCCCCCATTGCCCAAGCAGGCACCTACTGTTCAGAATACCCTACCAAACCCCCAAAACACCGGGCCCAATGTCCAGAATATCCAAGAGGACACGAACCTTCCAACGGGGCCGGCTCCGCCCCCACTTCCGCCTCAACTGTCCAAGACCCATACACCTGTCAACCATACGGACTCTCCCTTCGAGTTCGAGATAGACCATACAGCTCTGAAACTGAGCAAGCTTGAGAAACTTTTCAAGAAATCACAAGGGGTAAAAGCCATTCCGGACATCGAAGATGGGTACACCGATGTAGCCGTAACATTCCCAGACAGATTCAAGATGCCACAAATTGACCGCTTCGACAGGTCCGGAGATCCCATGGTCCATCTTCGGCTATTCTCAGACATCCTCCGGCCCATGGGCCTAACCCGACCACAAAAGCTTTCCCTGTTTGGCCGAACTTTGTCGGGTGTGGCAGCCATCTGGTACGCGAAGTTAGAAGATGAGGTACAAAGAAGCTGGGATGAAATGGCTGAGGCCTTTGTTGCACAGTACTCGTACAATACACAGATCAAGATTACAACCCGTGATCTCGAAACAACGAGGCAGGAACCCAAGGAGACTTTCTCAGACTTCGTAACTCGTTGGAGGGCAAAGGCATCGATGATGACCTTGAGGCCTACAGACAAAGATCAAATCAGGATGATTGTGCGCAATCTCCAACCAAAATTGATGCAGAAGATGATCGTACTTCTCTTTCCCACCTTCTCAGATTTACACGAGATGGGGGTATAGATCGAGGATGCAATGAAACAAGGTCTGATCGACCAGGATAAGGAGCAACCCAGAAGGACTTTCAACCGTAACAATAACGCAGGCCCAAGTGGTGCTGCAACTGCACGAGCTTCAGAGGTGAGCATGGTCACCACCACTCCCCCTCCCCCAAGACCCACAACAGCCACGCCTTTCTCTGGCGCATCTGGAAGCAATACCCAAAACACTAAATATCAACCCAGAGGCCAAAGAACCTTCACCCCCCTATATATGCCCCTGTCCAAAGCTCTGGGGGTACTAATCAGGAAGAAGCATTTGACGCCCCTAGAGCCGAGGCCACTACCAAATCCACTCCCTCCCTCTCATGACCCAGCAAAATACTGCGCGTATCACCAACAGCACGGTCATGACACCGACCGTTGTTTCAGATTGCGTCATGAGATCCAGGATCTTATTGACAAGCAGGTGATCGCGCCTCCCGACAAACCCAATGTCACAACAAATCCTCTCCCACCACATAACCAAGCCCCTCCACCCAACAGAATCAACTTCATCCAAACTGGGGTCGTGTCTTACGATCCTAGTATCTATATCACCCATCCACCTCCCACCTACCATAGCCGGAGGTGATCCTTCCTGTCTGCACTGACTTGTGCATGATGGACATCTCCACAACCCGATCTGAGCCGATGGTGGTGACCACCGAGATGGACAGGGCAGATTTCAGAAGAAAGTGGGGTTGCTGAGTCTGAGATTGAACAGTCTGAGAATCTTGCTGCTGAGGAGCTATGATCCAAGTGAATACATCAAGTCAGTGAGCCAGTCTGAGCCGAGTGCAGGGCTGCCAGAAAGAGCAGAGTTATGTGTGATTCAGGGGGACAGATTTGAATGGGGAACAAATGATCTAACAGCTGTGGGAGAGGACTTTGCCAACCTCCAGTTCTTCAATGACCAAGAATCGGGGGATGCAGCAATCAACTGGTTCGAATATGAGGAGTCGGCAGAAGTTGTCGGATGGTTAGATGATCAACCAGATGTCGTAGAATATCAACCAGAACGTGGTCTGGCAGGGGCGAGAGTATCAATGATGGCCGGAAGGGTCGAGAGTCAGAATCCACCACCGGAGAGCGCCGGCACTAAGAATTTCGCTCAAAGGGATTATAAATGCAGGGAGTAGTGAACCACCAGCTGTACTGACACAGTTGGAACAACAAATGTTTGAGGATTCCGAGAGAATCAAAAAGCTAAGGCCCATGTGGGGGGCGAGAGTGCTATGTGCACGGGAACAGGAAATGCTGCGGGCATA
>JAPPVO010000010.1:101894977-101979340 GCA_030407325.1 Camellia japonica
CACAGTATTTTGCTGGGTCATGAGAGGGAGGGAGTAGATTTGGCAGTGACCTCGGCTCTAAAGGTGTCAAATGCTTCTTTCTGATTAACACCCCGAGAGCCTTGGACAAAGGCATGTATAGTGGAGTGAAGGTTCTTTGGCCTCTAGACTGATATCTCGGGGCTTGGGTACTGCTCCCGGATGTACTGGAAAAGAGTGTGGCCGCCGCGGGCCTTGGATGGGGAGAGGGAGTGGTGGTGACCATACCGACCTCCGAAGTCCTTGTGTTTGCAGCGCCACTCGGGCCTGCATTGTTATTGCGGTTGAATGTCCTTCGGGGCTGCTCTCGGTCCTGGTCGATCAGACCTTGCTTCATTGCATCCTCGATCTGTACCCCCATCTCGTGTAAATCTGAGAAAGTTGGAAAGGGGAGTACAATCATCTTCTGCATGAGTTTCGGTTGGAGATTCCGCACAATCATCCAGATTTGATCTTTGTTTGTAGGCCTCAATGTCATCATCGACGCCTTTGCCCTCCATCTAGTTACAAAATCAGAGAAAGACTCCTTGGGTTCCTGTCTCGTCGTTTCGAGATCACGGGTTGTAATCTCGATCTGTGTATTGTACGAGTACTGTGCAACGAAGGCCTCAGCCATCTCGTCCCAGCTTGTTTTCACGTCATCTTCTAACTTCGCATACCAAATGGCTGCCACACCCGACAAAGTTCGGCCAAACAGGGAAAGCTTTTGTGGTCGGGTTAGGCCCATTGGCCGCAAGATGTCTGAGAATAGCCGAAGATGGACCATGGGGTCCCCTGACCCATCGAAACGATCAATCTGTGGCATCTTGAATCTGTCTGGCAATGTTACGGCCATGTCGGTGTACCCATCTTCGATGTCTGGGATAGCCTTCACCCCCTGCGATTTCTTGAAAAGCTTCTCCAACTTACTCAGTTTTAGAGCTGTATGATCTACCTCAAACTCAAATGGAGAGTCCGGGTGGTTGGGTGTAAGATTCTTGGACAGTTGAAGCAGAAGCGGGGGCGGAGCCAGCCCCGTTGGAAGGTTGGTGTCCTCTTGGATATTCTGGACATTGGGTAGGGTGTTCTGGGTGTTCGGGAGGGTATTCTGAGGGTTTGGCAGGGTATTCTGACCAATAGGTGCCTGCTCGGGTAGTGGAGCCGCTGGTGGAGGAGGGGCCTGATGTGAAGCAGACGCTGCATTCTGCTGTTGCAGCCTAGTAATCAGCTCGGCCTGCTGGGCCATGACTGCGGCTTGTTGTTTAGAAAATTCCGCTTGGCGGATGGCATCCTCTTGCATCTGTCTCATGCTCTCTTGCACCTGGCGCATCATCGCCTCCATCCCTGATGTATTCTGTTGTTCCATCTGAATGACCGGTAAATGTATCTCTATGGCAGACACAGAAATCTCAACCTGACTGTTTACTGTCAAAGTAGCCCTCTGTCCCGGTAATCCCTGCTCTGACACACTGCGCCTCCTCGGCCTTCTTCTGATAATTGGGGGTAGAGAGTGGAACACTGGATGTCCGTCAACCAGATCCTCGGATCGATTGAGTCGGCGACCTCGTGTCCAAAGTGCTTGGGGAGTATCTACTGGTTCGGAAGCAATCGTGCTAAAAACTGCCCCTAGCAAAAAGATAATAAAGCGAAAAGGAAATAAATAACCAGTTAAACGGGCAGCATAACAGCTTAAATTAAATACACGCAATACACAGTCGGGCATACAACACACAGTTGATAAGCTGAAAATACACTGTCCTCAATCACTGATCACTGTTCCTGTATCACTGTTTCCCAAAACTGAATCCGATATCCGCAGACAACTGATTCTCAGATACTGACTGATGCCCACAGGCCTGATGCCCAAACTCATAGACTGATACATGCATTCCTGTAGAGACGCACTCTAAAGCACATAACAGATAAGTGAGAGCCAAAACACCCCTATGTTGGGGGTAGGGTTTCCCTGTCCTATTTTGTCAGGAGCTAGGGTTTCACTACGCACGTAGCGGTTTCAAACAACCTATAAACGGGTAAGCAACCTATCCTAATTTGGAATGGTCACTATGGATCCGAATATGCACTAGGTCGAATGGTCAAAAAGGGTGCCCCAGTAAAACCAGGGTTTGTGTTCCCATGCTGTCAGAGCCCAGAGCCGATCAGCCTTATGGACATGCCTTGACAAGACAAGCCTCCGGCAAATCGTTCGGGAATGGCATATGGCAAACACGATGTCCTAGGCGCACCAATGCAAATGCAATGCAAAGAAACACACAAGTGTAGTCAAAACGAGATATCATGAGTTCGAGTCAAGTTCTCTAAATCCCCAGCAGAGTCGCCAGAAACTGTAGACGTCCCCGAACGCATCCCGGGGAAAGGAGTGCGAGTCCCCCCCGTTCTGGTTCGATATTGGGTCACTACAGTTCGAAGGACTCAAATGTCACGGTTCTTAATCTTGAACCAAAGAGTCCAAATCCGACAAATCGTTTTGAAAACAGATTTTTTGAAAGAAGTGCCAAACATGGACTGCTTTGCCAGATACAGAGTCGCCACCTAAATATTTTATTTTTGGGAAATTTAGGAAACCCTGACTCGGTGCGAAAGGCCACGTGTCCGTCATCACCAAAGTTGCCTCGGCTCGGGAACTTGGGTACGATTGGGGAAGGTCACTTCGTGAGCACCCCCGCTCGCCCGGTCAAAGACCGGCCTCTACTAACCATGATATCTTATTTTGAAAACATTGTGCGTTCTTATTCCGGTTATTAGCCTAGGTTAATATGTGATGCGCACAGCATACAAGTATAGACCGGGTCGCCTGAATTGGAACAAAACATTTCATGTTTGTTTTTGAAAGATGGTTTGCTACCCGCAGGTAGGCTTAAAATGCAGATTTTGCCACCCTCAGGTGGGCTTAGAAAAGATGATTTTACCACTATCTAATGGGCTTAAAACAAACATTTGATGAATTGTTCCAATCCAAATAACCCAACCTTCACCCACAGGCACTCAGGCAGTTATATCACATAAGCACATAGCCTCATGGTAAGCATGCTATTCATGGCAACACTCACACGCATGCAAGGATGCTAAAGCATAAAAACTCACCGAGTACTCCAAGTCAAAACAGAAGCTCATTAGAAATCATGTATGATCCTAACTATACAGAGATGCCTAATGCAACACATGCAAAAATGCAACTATGGCAGGCTCGGCTATTCTAAACATGGCATATGGAATGCTACAACTAACACGTATTCAATTTGGAATTGAAATACAAATGCAGTTTGTATGATGCGCCGAGCCCGGTGCATGCAAAACAGATGAATGATGCAAACATGCTGTCATACTGTATGCTAATTGAAATATGCCCTATATCTAACCATCATAAGCGGGTAAATAAAAGGAAAGAAAGACATGGGGTTGGAAGACATACATCATACTCACCCACACTTATTACAATTATGCCCTCGCGCAGAGGGTCCGAATAAATATACAGTCCCAAATGAAAGAATAATACAGTCCAAATGATATACAAATCCCTAATTAATTAACAAATTAACTAAGACAAACTGTAAACTGGCATGCAAGCCAGGGGCTGCCTTGATTTTGATGAATGATGTATGTTTGGGCTGCTTTGCGCGGAAATCCACGGCGATGCCCCGATTAGCCTCTGTTTACAATGTTCTTGAAATGCGCGCCAAGCCTCGGAAGACTGCTGATTCTTCATTTTTGCTGCAACAGAGAGCACGAAAGGGACATAGCAATGTATTTTCACAGATGTATGCATGCCTCGATCCTCGTGCCACCAATCACGCATATTGATGCATGATGGCCGAGGAGCCGATTTGCACAACTCAATATAGGATGAATGCATATGAATGCTACAACAAAACCTAACTCCATCATGGATAATCCGGAGTGTCGGTGACCTGGGAATTGAGACCCGTTCCGTCACTCGGAGTACGGAACGTGCCTCGTTCCCCGTGCCCGGGCTAACTCCTATCCCGAACATAATGCAATATGCATGATATGCATGAAATGCAGCTAATATGCAATCTTAACATACACAATGTCATGGAATGGCATACACGCTAAACGAGATAATACACAACCGGGCATACACAATGCTATGGATGAAATGACATACGCAATGCAGTAATGGGCTTACACTAACATAAGAGAGCCTCAGCCACACTCACATAGGAGGCCATCAGATGAAAACAAGATACCTCGAAGTGCGCGCCCGCGGGCACGCAAACCGAGAACGGACCCTCAGGCACCGAAATGCCACTCTAATGAGACATGGCAAAGACATGGAATATGATATGCAAACATGCAAAAATCAGTGGCAAAATGAAGGGCAAAACAGCCCCGAAACAAAGCGAAGTGATACCCGATGCACGAAATGATCCCGAAACATGGATTTCAATGCATAAAATGGCCTACAGCTATACTATACGTGCATAATTGATACATGACATGAAAAGGCAGAAGCAAGGCAGCCCTAAAACTCACATTTTTACAGTACAAAACATGGCTAAACAGCAAGCACAAGTAGGGCAACAATGGCATACAAAAATGACTCCGCAAGGGAGGCAATGAAGCAAGTGGTAGATGCAAAGCCCAAATGGAAAAACACCCTTCTACAACACTGAAGAGGGACTAAAAATATGAACATTTACAGTAGATGAAAAGCCTCAAATCAGTATGCAAACATGCTCAAAATGCAATGCAATGCAAGATTAAGGCCACAAGAGGGTATAACATGAAGTAGACAAAATATACATCAAATGGCCAAAGACCCTGAATGAAACATGCCAAGGAGGTCAAAATATAACCACTTTCAGTTCTGATCATGGCCGAAAACAGAAGCTAGATAAGCCTAAAAAGCATGCAAAAATGGGGGCCAAAGAGGGGTATAATGGTAAGTATAACATGGAGGCCCCCAACAGTGTTGATCCCTTCTACAATGTTGTAGAGGGACTCAAAATAAGCCTACTCACATTTCATGAAACACTCCAAAACAATTTACATATAGGCCAAACAAATCATGCAAATTTATAGTAAATAGGAGGGATTATGAAGTAAGTGCAAGATAGGGGGCCCAAAAAGGGTTGAGCCCTTCTTCAATGTTGAAGAGGGGATCAAAATAGGCCCACTTACAGTTTACATTATGCTCGAAAACAGATCACACATGGGCTAGAAATTTCATGCAAAAATGTGACATACCAAGGGGTATTGAAGCAAGTACCAAATGGAGGGCTCAAACAGGGTTGAGCCCTTGATCAAACATGAAGAATGGCTCAAAAAAGGCCTAGTTTCAGGTAGGGTCGGAGCCCAAAACAGTAAGAAAATAGGGTAGAAAAATGAGGCAAGAATGAGCTATAAAAGAGGGGAATGAGAACTTACCCTTGAAGACCACCCTTTCTTTGCTTCTTGGACCAAATTTGCTGCCTTTTAGCTGCTGGAAATCCTCTTCTTGCTGCTGGAATGGAGTAGTGGTGGTGATGCTTGGTGGTGATGAAGAAAAGGGTAGGATTTAGTGATTTTTTGAAGAAAATGAGAGAGAAATGGAGGGAGATGTATGCAAAGCTTTTAGGGAAAATTTTTGTAAACCTCAAACCAAGCTTGAGCTGCTGTTATAAAGGCAAGAGAGGAGGAGCCAAGTGGAGGGAAATGACACCAAGTTTCCCTCCTAAAGCTCTCCCCCGGATAGAGATATTTTTTGGGGAAAACAGCTATGCAGCTGTAAAGTACCAATTGTGAGGATCAAGGCCGGCCACCTATCCTGGTTGCAGGTGGCCGGCCGGCCACCCCCTATGGCCGGCCGGCCAAGGGGCAAAAATGGAAAGTTGAATTAATGGCCGGCCATAGGAGAAAAGTGTCCTCCCAGGTCTCCTCATTACAACCCTGTGGTTCAAAGTTAGCAACTCTAAAACAGGAGAGAGAACAAGCCAAATTTAGAAGGGGTTCAAAAGGTTCAATTTGAATTACTGGCCGGCCATGTGATATTAGGGTCCTCCAATGTGTGTACAACACAAATATGTGGTTTGGGATTGAAGAAAATGGCCTTAGGGTGGTCAACATTGGCTCGGAAGTGAGAAAAACGGGCGTCGGAGGGCGTTGGAGGAGCATAACTGATTGCTGAGACAATTGCTGGCCTCCCACCCTGCAGTGACCTTCCTGGTGATAAAACAGAGGTACCTGCCAAAAATGAACGAAAACCGATGCAAAACGAATGCTCGGGGGCCAAAACACGCAGTTTGGGGTCCCGAAAATAGGCTGTTAAGCACCGAAAGTGGCATTCGGCCACGAAGTGGGTCTCTCGGACCCCAGTGTCCCTAAAAAGGGAGTAAATAAGATGCATGCCAAAAACCGGTGCAGTCGGAGATGGTTAGGCAGTCTCGAACCAAGGCACATGGCCTGACGGCTCCGAAAACCGGGAACCGGGCTCTGAAATGGGCAAAATGGCCTACGGCCACGAAATGTAGCCCACGGCCACTGAGAGATTTTCTACGGGACCTCTCCCTCCTTTCAGGAAAAGAAACAGAGAAAACCGAGTCTGGTTCGCAAACCGAGACAAGGTACAGAAGAGGGTTCGGAAGTCCGGAGGCAGGGCTCACGGCCGCGACTCTGAGACTTCTGAACGAGCACGATATGCAACATCACCGAGCGCTCAATCGGTGACGTCTGAGTCTTAAGGTCAGTCAAAAATGGGGTGTCTACAGCCGCCGATAAGGCCTTGAATTCGCAATTTAAAAGCATAACGAGAACAAAGAAAAACATAACGAGAACAAAGAAAAACAGAATAGCATAGAAGGGAAAGAAAAGAGAACAAGAAATTAATCTATTAATCATAGTAAAATGGGTCCATCAAAGCAATGGACTCAATCATATCCCCATTCCCAATCCCCTCTATATATGGTTTCAATCTTTGGCCATTCACTTTGAAAGTGTGGCCAGTCTTTGGATCTCGCACCTCAACGGCACCATGAATAAATGCCTCAACAACCACAAAGGGGCCATCCCATCTTGATCTTAGCTTGCCCGGAAAGAGTCTCAATTTTGAATTAAAAAGCCACACTTTTTGGCCGGGTTTAAAGAATTTTCTATTAATGTGCTTGTCATGGAATTCTTTAGTCCGAGCTTTAAAAACTCTCGAACTCTCATATGCATCATTTTGGATTTCCTCCAGCTCATTGAGTTGCAATTTCCGGTTGAGCTCAACCGCGGCCATATCGAAGTTAAACTTCTTTATGGCCCACAATGCTCGGTGCTCAAGTTCAACCAGGAGATGGCAAGCTTTGCCCAACACCGCTCTATATGGTGACATCCCAATGGGTGTCTTATAAGCAGTGCGGTAAGCCCATAATGCATCAATTAACCGTTGTGACCAATCTTTCCTATCCGGCCTCACCGTTTTCTCAATTATATGTTTTACCTCCCTATTCGAGACTTCTACTTGGCCACTAGTTTGAGGGTAGTATGGAGTGTCAACTTTAAGAGTGATAGAGTATTTCTTGACTACCGACTCAAAGAACCGGTTAAAAAAATGCGTACACTGATCACTTATTATGGCTCTAGGAAACCCAAAACGACTAAAGATGTTTTCATGCAAGAATTTGATTACAACTCTATGATCGTTTGTTCGGGTAGCTATCGCCTCCACCCACTTAGACACATAATCTACTGCCAAGAGAATATACTCAAACCCGAACGATAACGAGAAAGGTCCCATAAAATCAATCCCCCAAACATCAAATATTTCTACCACAAGAATAGGGGACATTGGCATCATGTCACGTCGAGACATCGAACCCATTTGCTGATATCGCAAACAAGTTCTACAAAATTGATGGGCATCTTTAAAAATTGTGGGCCAATAAAACCCTCTCTGTAAAATCTTGGCGGCTGTTTTATGCCCACTAAAATGACCGCCACATGCAAAAGAATGACAAAATGTAAGAATGCTATGCACCTCACTCTCCGGCACACACCGTCGGATCACTTGGTCGGAGCAATATTTAAACAACTCTGGATCCTCTCAAAAATAATACTTGACCTGCGAAAAGAATAGGTCTTTGTCTTGCTTAGACCAATTCTGTAGAAGTTTCCCAATGGCCAAGTAATTCACAATATGTGCAAACCACGGAGGGCTCGCTCGTGACAGCTCAAAAAGTTGTTTGTCCGGAAACAAATCATGCAAAATAAGAGGGTCACTAGTATACTCAACAAGGATTCGGGAGAGGTGATCCGCCACAACATTCTCAGATCCCTTCTTATCTCGGATCTCTAGGTCAAATTCCTGGAGCAACAAAATCCATCTAATTAACGTAGGTTTGGTCTCTTTCTTTGATAGTAAATACCGCAAAGCGGCATGACTAGTGAAGACTATGACCTTAGAACCTAGGAGTTAAGACCGGAATTTGTCTAAGGCAAAGACCACAGCTAGCAACTCTTTCTCGGTGGTAGTGTAATTTAATTGTGCATCCGAGAGAGTGTGACTAGCATAGTATATAGCAAATGGTGCCTTATTGACCCTTTGGCCTAACACAGCCCCGACAGCATAATCGGAGGCATCACACATGATTTCAAAGGGAAGCGACCAATCTGGTGATTTCATGATTGGGGTGGTGGTCAAGGCCATTCTCAGTGTTTCAAATGCCTTTAAGCATGCCTCATCAAAGATAAAAGGCGCGTCCTTAACCAGTAAACTACACAAAGGATGTGATATCTTACTAAAGTCTTTGATGAACCTACGGTAAAAACCTGCATGCCTTAAGAAAGACCTAATTTGACGCACGGAATTGGGTGGAGGAAGGCTTGCAATGAGGTCAATCTTAGCCTTGTCTACCTCTATACCTCGAGGGGACACAATCTATCCCAACACAATACCCTCACGAACCATAAAATGGCTCTTTTCCCAACTCAAGATTAGGTTTGCCTCAGTACATCGTTCTAACACTCTAGTCAAGTTCCTAAGGCATTCCTCAAAAGACGGTCCAAACACTGAAAAGTCATCCATAAAAACCTCTAAGAATTTCTCCACCATATCGGAGAAAATGGCCATCATACACCGTTGAGAAGTCGCCGGTGCATTACATAGCCCAAAGGGCATATGCCTGTAAGCAAAAGTGCCAAAAGGGCATGTGAATATGGTCTTTTCTTGGTCAGCGGGGTACACCGGGACTTGATTATACCCTGAATAACCATCAAGAAAACAGTAGAAACCCTGCCCCGCTAACCGCTCTAGGATTTGATCAATAAAAGGTAAGGGAAAATGATCCTTCCTAGTTAAGGAATTCAGTCTCCTATAATCAATACACACTCGCCACCTAGTACTGGTTCGTGTGGGGACTAACTCTTCTCTCTCATTCTCAACAACAGTGATGCCCGATTTCTTGGGCACCACTTGCGTGGGACTCACCCACTTGCTATTCGAGATGGGGTATATAATACCCACATCTAACAATTTCAATACCTCCTTTTTCACCACCTCTTTCATATTAGGATTAAGTCTCCGTTGCATTTCGCGAGAAGCTTTGGTGTCCTCCTCTAGGTGTATATAATGCATGCACATGGAGGGATCTATCCCTTTCAAATCGGCCACTGACCACTCTATAGCACTCCGATGTGCCACGAGAACACTCATTAACTGACTCTCCTGCTCTGCAGTCAAGTCAGATGCAATGATGACTGGTAAAGTCTCCTAGGGCCCTAAAATGCATACTTGAGTGTGGCCGGGAGTGGCTTCAACTCAAGTGTAGATGGTGTGACCAAAGATGGTATGGCGGGCTCTTTCGATAGAGGAGGAAGTGACTCAAACCGGGCTTTCCACGGAGGAAAATCCAGTGTAGAAGAAGCATTAAGTAGGACATTCACCTCCTCAACTGACCCATAAATATCAAAATTTTCAAAACCAAAATGAGCTAGACAAGCCTCTAAAGGGTCCTCTACAAGAATAGAGGGCAAAGCCTCCTCCACAATCTCATCCACAACATCCACTAATAAGCACTCCTCTCTCTCATGAGGTTATTGGAATGCTTGGAAAACATTAAGTTTCACTTACATGTTACCAAATGAAACTTCCATAACCCCAGTCCGACAATTAACGCAAGCATTGGCCGTAGCCAAGAAAGGTCGATCTAAGATCATCGGAATTTGTTTCCTAAAACTGGCTACCGGTTCCATATCTAACACCAAAAAGTCAACAGGGAAGTAGAACCTATCAACCTTAACTAGCACATCCTCAATCATGCCACGTGGCACTTTGAGGGACCGGTCAGCCAACTGAAGAGTAACAGTAGTGGGCTTCAACTCGCCAAGCCCAAATTCCTCGTACACAGAGTACGGCAACAGATTGACACTAGCCCCTAAATCTAATAAGGCCCTATCAATGAAATGGTCCCCTATAATGCATGCAATGGTTGGGGCACCCGGGTCCTTAAGCCTAGGAGGTGTGTCATTTAACAAGATAGAGCTTACTTGCTCCATGAGTAGGACCTTTTGGGACACATGTGTCCTAGATTTACGCTTTTGCGTACAAAGGTCCTTCAGAAATTTGGCATAGGAGGGTACTTACTTAATCGCCTCCAGTAGAGGGAGGTTGATTTTTACCTGTTTAAAGACCTCCATCATTGCCTCCATAGATGCCGCCTTCTTATTAAAATGGGACGGTGTATCAAGGCATTGGGGAAAGGATGCCTTAGGCACATATGGTGCCTTGGGCTCATGTGAAGTGTTGCCCTGAGGAACAGGAGGGAGTTGTGGTTGCCGGTACAGTTGTGGAGGTCGATAAGGTTACGGTGGTCGGTAGGATGATTGGTTGGCAAAATTATTGAAATTCTGCCTTAGTGGTGGAGGATTGTAAGAAGTACCTTGTGAAGGGGGTCTCCATGAGAAATTAGGGTGATTTCTCCATCCCGGATTGTATGTGTTGGAGTATGGATCATTACCCAGATTAGAGAATCCTTGAGCCGTATTCACATGCTCTTGGACTAACTCCGGAAATTGTGATGCCGAAGGGCACTCACTCAAGTCATGAGCAAGGCTCGCACATATAACACATGCCTCACGGAATTGAGGCTGATCTTACTGGGTAAGGGCATGTCCCGCAGCTAATAATTGGTCCATTTTGTGGGACAGTGCCTCTACTTGTTGGGCTAACTCTAGGTTTTGCCCGACCTCATAAATGCCCCCTCTTTTCGAGGCTCAAACTACTGGTTGCCAGACTTGCCGGGCTGCAGAGGCATGGTGAAGGAAATTATCACTTAGGTTCTCAAACAATTGCCATGCCTCGGCATCATTTTTAGACATGAATGTCCCACCACAGGACGAATCCACCATTTGGCGGTGCGGCTCAGTTAAGCCATAATAAAATGTTTGAACAAGTTGCCAATCAGGCACTTGGTGGTAGGGACACTGTTGGAGAAGGTCTCGAAGTCTTTCCCACGTCTCATGGAATTGCTCGCCATCCATTTGAGCAAAGTTTGTGATGGCTCGCCTAAGTTGGTTGGTTTTACCTATGAGAAAGTACTTCTCCAAGAACCGTTGCTGTAATTGGTTCCAAGTTGTGATTGAATTAGCAGGTAAAGAATTTAGTCAGCGTTTGGCTTGATCCTTTAATGAGAATGGAAACAATCGCAACATTAAGGCCTCATTTGTAAAATTCTGGATCCTCACTGTCGAGCAAATTTCCAAAAATTCATTCAAATGCTTATACGGATCATCATGAGTTAGTCCATGGAATGATGGGAGCATTTGTATGGTGCTGGACTTAATCTCATAATGAGCAGCAGTGGTGTTGGGTAATTGGATGCATGATGGTGATGTATATGCAGTTGGTGTGAAATAATCCTTAAGGGTCTGATTAGGCACATTCGGGACATCAGGATCTGCCATCTCTAATGGCTCAATGTATGAATATGAATACTCAAGCCTAGGAACACGGGTAGAGGCCCCAAGTCTCCTAAGAGTCCTTTCTAGTTCAAGGTCCAAACTCCACAATTCAGGGCGACAAGAACGGTGCCTGTGCATACACTACCCACACACACACAAAAAGTTTCGACTATGTGCAGTAAGTTACGAAAGCAAAATACCAAAGGGAGAAATACTCACAGCGGTTTAACAAAAACGCTTTACTCGTCTTGCGGGTGCTTGACATGTAGACGTTGTCTCCAACCTCTATTTGAGCTTTGACTTTCGTTTTAGCACTTTAGTGCTTTGCTTGCGAGTGTTTGCTTCTGTTTACGCACTTTAGTGCTGCCTTTTTTTTTAATATTTTTAAAGCTCAACTGTGCTCCGCTTGCACTTCGGTGATAGCTCCAATTTCAAACACTCTGCACACTTAGCAACACAAAATCATAAAATCCTAAACTAAAAATTAAAATAAGAATGTAACTTTAAATTAACTAATTTCGCCAGAAGTCCCCGGCAACGGCGCCAAAATTTGATGGGTCGTTGAACACACCAAATTTAATCACTAAACTATACCAAATTCTATCAGAATAATGGCAAGTCTAGGTATCGATCCACAGGGACAAATGTGAAATTAGATAAATTCAATCGCAAGATTCCTAAATTAATTTTGATTAAAAAGATAAGATTGATTTTATACCTAAACAGCAATTAAATAAAATTGAAGAATTATATTGACAATTAAAATTAGGGTTTGAGATATTAATTTTCAGGAAAAATCTTAGGGTAGAGAATTCACCACTAACCACATGAATGAGACTTAACATCAACCACCAATCGCAATTCGGTTTGAACTGCCCAATATTTCACAACTACAAGTTTGAAATATTGATCAAGAGGGTTGTTGCATTCAATGTACAGGCACAAATCATCCCGAGTAGTACGAGTCGTTTGCTCTAAACTATGTTAGCAAAACGACCCGTCTCTCATAGCATGACTCGTCTCGTACTGTGAATACAAACACAAAGAATACTAATGTATGGAAAGCATTAAACAATCACAGAGAGTAAAATGCTTGAAGAGATGAACGAAACAATTATTAAAAATTTCTAAATCATCCATACATTCATTCAAACCAATTTACAATTAAAGCTCATGAAATATTTCATTACATGGCTAGGGTTTCATCAAAATCCTAGAAAAGACGACTAGCCACTCATGGAAGAGTGGAAAGAGGAAGAAGATGAAGAAGAAACCCTTATGGAAGTGTCCTTCAAGCTTTGGTAGAATATCACCTCTTTGGAATCCTAGCCTCCCTCTATCTGAATTAAATTTTCGAACCCTAGGTTTGGCTAATTTTCTGTCTTTTATTCGGAGCAAAATAGACCAAAAATTTCGTGCACGCATCCCTAGGTGGGCCGCTCGTGCGCCCATGTGGGCTGCACGGGCGGTGGTTGGCCGCACATGCGGTGGTCTGGCTGGCTCGGATTCTTCACTTCTCGCTCGGAGAATTTGCTTTCGCACCCTTTTTTATTGAATTTTCATATTTCCTGTCAAATCTGTACAAGTGCACGAAACACATCATCTCCACCAAATAAATAAAATTAAAAGACTAAAAATGTAACTTAAGTGGCGTCAATGTGGTACCTTTCAACCTACATCAAATTTTCTTTGTGAAAATGTTGAGGGACCTTAGCTAATAAAAAAAAAAAAAAATCTTGGACCTCTCCTATTACATAAAGTTAGAGAATGATGTTTCACTAATTTTCCTTTTTTCTTTTTTTCATGTGCACTTATAATTACAGTGAAAGTAAATGAGCTATTTTCTATTGGTAATTTTGAATAATTTTCCTACACTTTATTATTACTAATGTTTCAGTTTAAATCATGCGGGAATAATATAAGAAACAAGGTAAATTGCATTTCATGCCGTTTGGTAACACTTACGTTTTCAGTTTTCTGTTTATATTTACAAAAATTTAAAAAATTCAAATAAAAATTTGTTTGGTAAAATTTTTGATTTATAAATCAGTGGTCTCAGTTTATAAATTTGGCCAAAAAATGAAAACACAAAAAATGTGTTTCCGTTTTGAGTTTTTAGTTTTTTTTTTTTTACCACCCAACACTAGCCACCACCCGCTACCATTTTCCACCACCGTCTTCCGCACACCACACCCACCCCCACCACTACCTGCCACCCACTCGCCACCACCACCCACCCCTCGCCGCCGCCACCACCACCACCACCACCTGCCATCCACCCGCCACCACCCACCACCCGCCACTACCATCCACCGCCCGCCACTTACTTGCCACCACCACTCACCACTCACCTGCCACCACCAGCCACCACCTACCACCCACCCACCACCACCACCACCACCCCCACTCCTACCCACCACCCACCCGCCACCACCACCCACTCGCTACCACCTACCACCCGCCACCGTCACTCACTCACCCACCACCACCTACCACCTACCCGCCACCACCCGCCATCCGCCACCCACCTACCACCACCACCACCACCCGTCACCACCACCACTACCACCCACTCGCTACTACCCACCACCCGCCACCATCACCCACCCACCCATCCACCACCCACCACCACCATCCGCCACCCACTTGCCACCACCACCCGCCACCACCACCACCGCCACCTACCTGCCACCACCACCTGCCACCACCACCACCACCACCACTCGCCACCCGCCACCACCACCCACCATCCGCCACCCACCTGCCACCACCACAAGCCACCACCATCACCACCACCCACTCGCTACCACCCACCACCCGCCACCGTCATCCACCCACCCACCACCACCACCACCCGCCACCACCACACCACCAGCTACCCACCTCCCACCGTCACCACTTTTCACCACCGTGTTCCGCCGCCACATGCCACCACTTGCCATTTCTTACTCTTTTCTATATTTTTAAATTTTTTAAACATTTTGTCAATTACCAAACGCGTTTGTAGTTTATGTTTTTCTAAAAATAAACAAAAAATAAACAAAAACCAGTTTATAAAATTTTTGTAAATATAAACTGAAAACGTAAACGTTACCAAACACACGTAATTATTTTTCTCAATTTCTCAATTTTGTACCTAAAGTATTATTTTTCTCAATTTTCATGACAGGAGTTGAGATCCAAAATAAAGTCATGTTTGAAAATTTGTTATTTCAGTAATATTTTGACTTTTTATGAAATGACATGAAAAAAAATAGAAACAATGATATAATAATTTATAATAATTTTTTAACATTTTAACTAAAATAGCTATTGAAAAACGAAGCGTAAAATAACATCAAAATACTAATTCTTTTTATATGACACATATTAAAATAATATGATGTTTTTTGAACTTTAAACTTAAATTATTAGATTACAGCTATGAAATTATTGAAAAGAGATCCTTATCCAACACCGTAATGCAGAAGTTGACCTGTTCAATGTAAGACGTCGGCAATAGTCAATTAACTCATGTATAAAATCAACGACACGTCTTATAATTATTATATATATATATATATATATAATAAATATAATAATACAGAAATGAATCACAGGACACATATATGTCAAAAAGTTAACTTTGTAATTATAATTTTTTAGATTACTAACTTAAAATATTTAAAATAAGTTGTAAATTTGTTTAGTGTAACTTTTCATAATTAATAAAAATAAATAAATATTTTTTTTTTTTTATAAAAAAATTGAACATGTTTGTTTAAATGAGTTATTAGATAGATTTTGTCATGCAAATATTCCCCTCAAAAGTTATAATTAAGGCAAAGGAGATAACTCTATTATCCATACGTATTTAAGAAATTTCAAATAAGTTTAAAAAATTACAAATTATAACTTAAAAAATATATAAAAAAATTTTGTGGATAAGCTAAAAATATATTATAATTATAAGTTCTATTAAGTGGAGGGGCCGGAATGTATACAGTATGGATCTCATAAATAAATTTTATAATATATAATCTATTCATATATATTTTGTATCTGATTTATATATATTAGTATATGTCTGTGCCTAAAGGTACAGTGTAAATAATATTGGGATCAAAATGTAATTGAGTATAAAATTATTAAGTTAAAGACCCTAGAGTGGACTGTTAGTGAGGAATAGTAAAATAATTGAGTTAGCAGTCCGAAGTAGACTGTCGCTAAATTATTGAGTTAGCAGTCTGGAGTGGACTGTTAGTGAGGAACAATAAAATAATATCATGTTTGTTTTGCAAAGTGAGCTCTAGATATGTAGTCCCCTTCGAACTATGAAAGATCTTGTTGAGCAGATCAGGAGTCTGGGCTGGGAGATAGTATTAGAAAATAATATGTTCGGCTTATGGTGTTACCAGTCGTTCGGGGGATGTCTGGCCGATCAACCGGCCAAGTGCAATTTTTTTTTTTTTAACATATTGAGCAGCACATTTTGAACATTAATGTTTAATGTTTTTGTATTTTTTGTCGAGTAAAAACGATGGTTGTATTTATTTTATTATTTTATATAAAAATAATTTAACAATCTCTATACTAATAACTATCATCAAAACAAATACAATGCGGACGGTTTGCGGGTTAGGGAGGAGAATCTCCTTTCTCACCGATCCATATATAAATGGGCGGTTTTGCAGACACAATGTGGGCAGATGCAGTTTGGAAAATGACATTATTGCGAGTTGCGAGTTAGTTTTTTTTTTTTTTTAATAAAAACCTAGACCATTGATTTTTTAGGTAAGTTTGAGATTTTGAATAATTTTATTCTAATTGTATTGTTGGGTGGTGAATGATTTTAATGATTTAGTTTAAAATTTTGAAAGATGTGTTTATGATAGTTTATTATTTTATTTAAAAGTTTAGAATTTTGAATGAGTTATTTATGTTAAGAATTGGTTTTGTTGTATTTTTAATTTTATAAATTTTAATTCATTAATTATTAATGTTGAGTATTTTAGAAAATTTAAAAAAAAAATTCAAAATAAATATTTATAAAACGGAAAAAAAAGTGGAGAGTTCAGGGTCAAAATATATATATATATATGGGTATGTTTGGTTTGTGTTTGAGAGATGTGTTTTAGAGATAAAAAGTACGAAAACATGTTTGGTTTGGTTTTTTGGGAAATTTGTTTTGGAAAATTGTTTTGAGAGAGAGTTTTGGAAAAAGTGATTGATTTGATGTGTGTGTGAGAGAGATTTGTTTGGAAAACTTGTTGGTTTGTGTGTTTTGGGAAATTTTTTTGGGAAAATTTATTTGGTAGAGAAAATTTCTGAAATTTGTTTGTAGAGAAAATTTCAGAAATTTTTTTCAGAAACACAAACCAAACCTAAATATAATATTTATTTGTCTTACCTTCCTGGAAATCACTACCCCAATGGTTCTTCTACAATTAGTTGAGGGTCAAAGTGGGGAGTTTGATCTCCACCGTCAGTTCAACCACATTTCAGAATCAAGGGTGTCAAGGCCATTGTGTGACAGCATAATGGAAGAGTCCAAAGTCCAAAGTTGTGGCTAAGACATGAATGGATATTTTCTTAATTGCAAAGCAATCCGTCAATATATAAAGAGCGCTCTCTCTCTCTCTCCTCAACACTACAAAACCACGAGTGCCCATTCTTTCTATAATAGCCATTTGCAATCTTAATTCCATACACTCATATACGTCTTGTTCTGCTACATCAACTTTGACAATGGTGAGTTTTTTTTTTTTTTTTTTTTAAATCAACAAAAATCAGTTGTTAATTATTATATTAGTATCTATGAAAGTTGGAAAAAATTAATTGTTAGTTGTTAAATTTAAAAAATTCAAAAAAATATGACTTAAAGGTCGGCTCCAAACACCAATCTATGTGTTTGGTTTGAGTTTTTTGAATTAAGTTTTTTGAAAATTGAGTTTTTTAGTTTTCGTATTTTTTTGTTTTTAGTGAATTTTTTAAAATTTTAAACATTTTTTTTTACTTTTTTAGATTCACCTAACTTAGATGTATCTAAAAAGTAAAAAATTTGTAAAAAAATATTTTAAAAAATTAATAAATACATAAAAATATAAAAAATGTACTGAATTCTCGTATTTTTTTTTTTTGTATTTTTGGTATTTAGTGAATTTTTAAAAGGTTTTTTCACAAAATTTTTACTTTTTAGGTATATTTATGTTAGGTATGTCTAAAAAGTAAAAAAAAAATTGCTTAAAATATTTTAAAAATTCAGTAAAAATAAAAAAACACAGAAAACAAGAAAGTAAAATTTTCTGAAAAGTGTTTTTTGAAAACAGGAACCAAGCAAATTAATATTTTTTATTTTATTTTTGATCGATAAAGTTAATTGTTAGTTATTAAATTAGCTCATGAGGAAGTTAGATCCCCAATTTCTCCAACATTTAAAAGACTATATTAAGTTTATAATCCAAACAAAATTTAAATGACGTCTCCAATAGGTATAATAACTATAGGAGAATAGCATTTTCTTTGCTTGCATGATCTCAATTGCTTATTTTCAAGCATGAAATTAGAAAACAAAATACAAGTATGTGATCTACATAAATAAAAGAGGAGGTTACAGTAACACAATGAGATGATGCTGTCTTCTTGACTTCACTTGAAATAATCCATTTTAATGATTTGAAATTATTCAATTTTGTATTGATAAAACTTTTATATGATCTGTGTTGTTTTTATTGCAAGTCTGGTGAGCAACAGTCTTTCACACTCAAAATAGAGGTATGTCCTCTTATCATTAACTTTGAAATTACTTTGATTTTTTATTTATTATATATATATATATATATATTTTCAACATCTTTGACAAAACTACTGATAATAATTTCTGGAACAGAAAGAACATGAACACCGCTCCGAGAGAGTTAAGTCTCTGGATTTCCATCCAACAAAGCCATGGTATGGTTGCTTTTTTTTTTTTTTTTTTGTGTTTTTTTGTGTTTTTTTTTATCTTTTCAATTTCATTTTAGTTAATTATGTTGTGTGATACTTTCTCTTGCAGGATTCTAACAAGTTTACATTCAGGAACAATATGTATCTGGAACTACCAATCACAAGTAAGGAACTGTTATTTTTATTAAATGAAATCCTAGCTAGGCAATTTTTTTTTTTTTAAAAAAAAAAAAAAATTGTGTGTTAGTGTACCTGGTGGTGTAAGTCCGAGTCACAAAATAATCTCTAAAAAATTGGAGTAAGATTACATACATCTTGCCCTCTCCAAATCCTACATTAACAAGAGCATTTTTTTAGATACCTCAAGTTTTTTCTGTTCAACCATTGTCTTCTGCATGTGATCATATTTAGGTATCTGGTCTTCTCTTTCACAATTCTCAAATTTTTTGAACAAGTTTAATCTAATTAAAAAAAAAAAAAAAAATCACATTCTTAACAAGTAATGCCACCATCAAGAATTGAAAGCACAATGTACATTTTCCAAGAAGCTCCTACTAAAGGAAAATGCACTTTTGGCAATCATGATTATATATCATTTTTGTAGTCTATTAAGTTTCATTGAATTTTTTAGAGTTTTAAATTATTGGTAAATTTTTTATAATGATTAATTTTCTAACTCATGATTTATTTAATCTATAGGTTATAGAGAAATCTATCAATGTTACAGAATCACCAGGTATGATATACATAGTTTACACATTTTATGTGTCTATTTTTTATTTTTTTTTTAAACAAAAAAGTTTATCATAGTTGATGATAGTTGCCCTTGTACACGTGCTTGCAGTAAGGTCAGCAAAGTTTGTAGCACGTGAGCAGTGGATTGTTGCAGGAGCTGATGATAAGTTTATTCGCGTATACAAATTCAATTCTGATGAAAAGATTAAAGAATTTGAGGCGCACACAGATTTTATCAGATCCATAACCGTGCATCCAACACTTCCATATGTGTTGTCAGCATCTGATGACACGCTTATAAAGCTCTGGGACTGGGAGAAGGATTGGGCGTGCGCTCAAGTCTTTGAGGGACATAGCCATTATGTAATGCAAGTAGCATTCAATCCAAGAGACACCAACACCTTTGCGAGTGCATCACTTGATTGCACGGTCAAGGTATTGCCTGGTTAATTATTCTTTTGCTTCATTGAAAATATAATCGTGCTATTTATACTTTGGTGATGTTTATTTTCATAGATATGGGATCTTGACACACGTACTCCAACTTTCACTCTCGAGGCACATTCAAAGGGGGTTAATTGTGTCGATTTCTTTGCAAATAGTGATAAAGCCTATCTAATCAGTGGCTCTGATGATCATGATGTTAAGGTTTGCCATCATAATTCCATTCTTTGTCTTCAGTCTAGAAGAATTGGATTCTTGTTTTCGTTTTGAATTTTTTTTTTTTTGGGGAATGAATCAATGAAAATTTTGAAATCACTCATATTTAACCTACTCCAACCTTGTCCTTTTCACTGAAAAGCACAATTTTTTAAAATTCAAAAACAACTTGTTCGTGCTTTCTAAAAATTAGTTATTTTCACAAAATAAAATCCTAAAAACAGTTTTCAAAACAATTCTCCAAACATAAATAACTCGGTTACATTTGTTGTTCAATGTTATGAATTCAGGTGTGGGACTATGAGACCAAAACTTGTGTCCAGACGCTAGAAGGCCACAAACACAATGTTACAACAATATGTGTTAGTCCAGAAGTTCCCATTATTTTTACGGGTTCAGAGGATGGGACTGTTCATGCGTGGCATGCAATGACTTTCAGGTAAATTCTAGCGGCTTAAATTTGTATATCCAGAGTTTAGACGGCTAAATGTTGTTTGTGGCTTATGCTTTGAACAAAGACAACTTCATCATTTTAATTGTTTGGTGCGAATTATAGTAAATTAGGCAATCATCATTTTTCTGTTGTTATGCTTAATAGAAGACAATTAAACGTGCTTTTGGTTTTATTAATTTTCATTCTAAATTTCTTAACTACTCATTGTCATACAGGCTTGAAAACTTGCTGAAGTATGAACTTGGAAGAGTTTGGGCTATCGGTTGCATTGAAGGTTCACCCAAGTAAGTTTATGGGTTATTTTTGCCTCATAGTCTCTAGGTTTGTATTTTTAGATAGATTTGCAACTACTACTGCATCGTGTAAACATGTTAAATGTGTTTTGAAGGTGGCTTCTTCTTCGTTCTTTCTTTCTTTCTTGTTTTCAAATATCTATTTACCCTTACTGGTACTATCCTTTCAACAGGATTGTAATTGGTTGCGATGAAGGGACCATTATGGCAAAAGTCATGTGTTCTCACAATTGGGATTCTGCGAATCGTCAGATTGAGGAGGAAGACTCGAATGAATAACCAAGTCGTTATGTTGATGCTAAGGAGGAATACTAGAAAGATTAATAGCTATTGTTAATGCTTTTACTACTACTTCTATGGTGTGTTTGAATGAATAATTTGTCTATCTTCCTGGTGGGTGAGAGACTTGAAGAAATTATGTTGGCTACTACTACTACAATGGTGTGTTTTGAAGCAATCTCGAGGAGAGAGAACATATCTTGGTCGAAAGAATTATACTTGATTACTAATTTTACATAATTTCTTAGATCTCTCGTCCTCCTTTGTTTGTATTGTGTGTTTTATGTTGTGTGGTTTATTCCAAAATAAATGACTACTTATGCTTACAAGAATTTTCAATGGCAGTCACATTATTTTTATTGGTCAATGGGCGTTTATCAAAAAAAATATAAAAATAAATATAAAGGAGAATAAACAATAAAACTCAAGACATGACCCACTTGGTCTCACCAACAAAACAAAAAGCTGCACCCTCTCAAAGAGAGAGAATGCAAGAGGTCCAGCCCAACCTTAAGGCCGCACAGGAAAAAGGAAAAAAGAAAAAAAAGAAACTGATTGCCTAAAACTTATTGAATAAAAATAAGTTTTGTCAAAATACACAGTAAAAAAAATTACTTCCTTATTCATTTTTGAGATTGAATATGAAAAAAAACCCCATTCCAATATATCATATTCGACAAGACAAATAAAAAACACTAATTATAAGTGGCAAATTTATAGGCTTTAGTCACTAATTGCTTGCAACATGATAAGCAGAAAGCAAATTGAGCCACCAGGCAACAATACTAGAGGTTTGTTCCTTTTCAATTCTTAGTTTTTGTTTTTTGTTATCATTTTCGTATTTTCATAAACAAAACAATAAAAAAAATTAAAAAATATCTATCATTTTCATATTGTTACCAAAAAAGAAATTTCGAAAATAACTAATTATTTTTTTAAAAAGTGGAATGTTTAAAAAAAAAAAAAAAAACTTTCAAAAAATAATTTACTAAACAAATTAAACAAGACACAGCAAATCATAACATATCCTTCGTTGCACATTAACACAAGCTCGTGCCTGCCATCTCTCCCAATAGTGCCACAGCATCCTTAAAGCACTCCTCCCACATTATGCGTAATGCGTGCTTCTCCTTAACTATCTTCTCAACCTCTCTAATCTCTTCATGTAGTTTGATTATGGCGAGCTTCACAGAAGAAACTACCATCTCATTGAGCTCATTAGTCCCTCCATCTTGTTTAATAACATCAAGCTCTTCTTTAGAATCTATGGCTGCACCAGGATCACCTTGCTTTGCAATCTCGACAAAAAGTCTGACACAGTTTGGGTCTATAGGGATATTGTTAGCTTGGAGACCAAAGTGAGCACACACCACTCTCTTCAAACGATCAAAGGCAAACTCAATTTCGAAGCCTGCATATTGACCAAGCATGAAAGAGTGAAACCAAGATACAAGTACATTTGCAGTGATGTCCACGACCTTGGTGTTGCACATGCTGTCTACGGCATCACAAACTGTCGTTATGTATAACATCTTCACGTATTTGTTGCAATAAACAAGAACAAAGAAAAAACCTGAAGATGAGGCCTTCCAAACCAAGGAGTCAACTCTATCTGAAAGAATTGGCTCATGTGTAGACAGGTAGGACCTAAGTCTTTCCACCTCATCTTCCTCACAAGCCTTCAGACCTCTTCTGAAACTGAAGTTCCACCCAGCTGAACTAAGCGAAGAGAATGGAAGATGAATGGAAGGTGGTGAGAAGACATAGAAGAGCAAACTTGGCAAGTAATGGGTTTCGGACATTGCCAATGGTTACTATGTTCGTGGACAACTTGCCAGACTCTATGGATAAGGAATGGCTGTTGCAATTATGCAGTGGAGCAGGGAAGGTTCAGGATGTATTCATCTCCAAAAAATTCAGCAAAAGATCCAAGCGCAGGTTTGGATTTGTTAGATTCAGATCCAATGAGGAGGCAGATAGAGCTGTGGAAGCGGTTAATGGGGTAACAGTAAGAGACTGTAGGTTGTTCGCAAAGATGGCAGCCTTTTGCAAGGAAGGGCAAGGTTTGAGGGAAGCGGTGAAGTCAAATGGTACTGGCAGAATAAGGAAAGATGACCCTTATGGAGTGCACCGGGGTACTATAGGGCAATCCCAGGGGAGGAATGTCAACTATCAAACTTTTGCAGATGTGGTGAGAGGTTGTAATAAGGATTGTCACAAAGCCTTATCCCCATCCGTTAAGGCGGATGAGTATGGTAATGAATGGCTTCGAAGAAGCGCAGTGGGAAAAACTTATACTTTTTATTCAGTCAAAGCAATGGAAGACATTCTAAAGAGTGTGGGGGTCCTCAACCTCCAAGTTCGAGTGATTGGTGGCAAAAGTATGATCATTACTTTTCCAACAGTAGAAGCCATGAAGAGGGCGTTGCAGGATAAACCAAGATGGATTGCTGGATGCTTCGAGGATTTTGTTGAATGGAGCCCAGGCATGATGCATGAACTTGGAAGATTGGTGTGGTTGAATTGCTATGGTGTTCTAATAAACTTCTGAAATGCAATCACATTTTCCAATATTGGTAAAGCATGGGGGGAGATTGTCCAACTGGAAGATGAGACCTTGAAAGGTATGTCCTTTGCAGTTGGGAGAGTGTTGATATTTACAAAACGTTTTGAAATGATTAATCAAATGATGACTGTGGAGTTCAAAGGGATATCATATCCAATTCGAGTGATAGAAGAAGTAGTAGGGAGGAACTTTTATTCTAGTAGTAATATTGATCCTAGCAGCTCGTCGGTAATCCCAGAAAGTGTAGCCGGAAGCAAACAGGAGAATGAAAGTCAGAACGAGGTTGGTGAGGTGGAGGGTGACTTGGAGCCCAAAGTTGAGCTGGATACTAGGGTGGATGGTGACATGGAGGGTGACTTGGTGACCACAACCGAGCTAGTTGTAAGGCATCGGAGGGTAGGAGGTGATGAGGGCGGTCCAAAAGAGGCAGGGACGTCAGTGGTTGGAGAAACAAATTTGGATTTGGGAAAGGAGAAGCAGCAAATGGTGGCCTCGGAAGTCGAACAGTTGTCCATGCATAACGCATCGGCTCAAAAAGTGGTTGAGGAGGTTAACTGCATTGAAGGCCTGAAGGATGGGATGGACTCGATTTGTTCGGCCCATTTGGGCTCCAAAAATTGGCCCCTTGTCCTTCTAGCTTCATGTATGGGTTTGGGCCCAAATCTTTCTTCTTTACCAAATCAGTCTAGCCCAGAGGAAATTGAATCACACTCAGAGGAGATACCCACAATTCTGGGCTCAGAAGGTAATTTCAGACGGGTCCAAAAACTGCATAACAGTCATGGTTTGTTCAATCATCGTCTCAAGCTTATTGAGGATAAGAAGAAGAGAAAGATGAAATTGGTGGAAGAAATTTTAGGAGATTCATGGATGAACAAGGGTAAGAGGAGAAAAGCAAAGAGAATCTTGAAAAGAGGAGCTATTTTTCGAGCAGCGGCTGATGCAACCTCCTCATCAATATCGTCGGGGTCCATCATCAATAGAAATCGTATTATTCTTTCGGAGGCTCAGGCAGTTTGGGAGATGGGTAAGGTGCTGGAGGTGAAAGCGTCGATGCCGGAGAAGGAAATCATTGAGAGAATTGTTGAACTAGAAGAAATTGATGATGAAAGAAGAAATGAGGGGAAAGGGTCAGCAGTATAGTTGACTGCCTTTTAGGGGGTTGGGTATGTTTATGTTTTAAATGAAGATATTAATATGGAATATTAGAGGTTTGGGGAGGAAGTCTAAAAGGTGTAACATGAAGAGAAAACTAAAAGAATGGAAGGTGGACATGGTTTTGATTCAAGAAACGAAAAGGGAAGCTGTTTCAGAAAAATTTGTGAGATCGGTGTGGCCAAGCACTATTTTTGATTTTGCCGTAGTGGATGCTATCAGAAGTGCTGGAGGTCTTCTCTGTATTTGGAACCCAGATCTCTTTAGCCTCAGAAGTTCATGTGGCAATCGCAATTTCATCCTTTTAGAAGGTACAATTTACCCTAATTTCTCCTGCTCAATTGTGAATATTTATGGTCCTAATGATGTGGTTGCTAGAAAAAGTTTGTGGAAAACTCTTCTATCTGTTAAAAACCATTATGTAAACCCATGTTGCATAGGGGGGGATTTCAATGAGATTAGAACTCTGGGTGAAAGGCAGGGAAATATGAGGAGAGAGAGAGGTATGGGGCATTTTAATGAATTTGTTGATCTGATGGAATTAGTGGATCTACCATTGATGGGGAGGAAGTACACCTGGTCAAATTCTCAGGATTGTGAAAGATGGAGCCGCATTGATAGGTTTCTTCTTCATCCGGAGTGGATGGAGGTTTTTAAGTTTAAACAATGGGGGTTGCAAAGATGTTTGTCGGACCATTGTCCAGTGCTTCTCAAAGAAGATGATCGTGATTGGGGACCTCGTCCCTTCAGATTTATTAATGCTTGGCTTTTGCATCCCAATTTCAGGGAGGTAGTAAAGGAATCTTGGGAAGAGAACTCTATTGACGGTTGGGCAGGGTATAGGGTGTTCAGGAAAATGAAGGAATTGAAGGGCAAATTGAAAGAGTGGAACTATTCTGTTTTTGGCAACATCCATGATAAAGTGAAGAGCATTGAAGATCAAATTCATTCTTTGGATCTTGCAGCAGAGAATGGCCCTTTAAATGATGAGGATAAGTTAAAAAGAAAAGAGTTAAGGTCAGAGCTCTGGAGTGCTTTGAAGAGAGCTGAATGGTTTTGGCATCAAAGATCAAGGGTTGATTGGGCTTTGAAAGGGGATCACAACACAAGATATTTTCACATTATTGCCAATGGTAGACATCGAAGAAACTTCTTGAATTCCGTATTGGTGGAAGGTATTAGTGTGGAAAATCCTGATGGGGTCAAGTTAGCAGTGTTTAATCATTTCAAATCTGCTTTTTCCGAAAAATGGAAGAAGAGGCCATATCTGGAAGGTAACTTCAAGTCTGTAATTGACGAGGATACGAACAGGCTATTAGTTGAGAACTTCTCTGAGAAGGAAATATGGTCAGCCATTAAGAGTTGCGATGGTAACAAAGCGCCAGGACCAGACGGCTTTAATTTGCTTTGTTTGAGGAAGTGCTGGAAAATCATGAAGGGGGATATTGTTCAATTTTTCTCAGAATTTCATGCCCATGGGAAACTTGTTAAGGGTCTGAATGCATCATTTATTACATTAATTCCTAAAAGTGATAACCCAGTTTCAATAAAGGATTACAGACCTATTACTTTGATTGGGTGTATTTATAAGGTGTTGTCAAAGGTTTTGGCAGCAAGGATTAAGCCAGCTTTGAGTTCTATCATTGGCAAGGTTCAAACGGCTTTTATAGGGGGAAGACATATCCAAGACGGGGTTCTCATAGCCAATGAAATTATCAGCTATTGGAAGTTTAAAAAGTTTAAGGGCCTTGTACTGAAGTTGGACTTTGAGAAGGCATACGATAGTATTAATTGGAATTTTCTGATTGCAACTATGGAAGGGTTTGGCTTTCATTCAAAATGGATTCAATGGATAAAAGAATGCATAACTTCAGTCTCTTTGTCTATTCTAGTTAATGGATCTCCGTCAGATTCTTTCAATCCGCAAAAAGGGTTAAGGCAAGGGGACCCGCTATCTCCTTTCCTTTTTGTAATTGGTGCAGAAATTTTGAACATTATGTTTATCAGGGCCACACAGCTGGGTTTGTTGAAGGGAGCTCAATTTGAATCCATTTGTTTGACACATTTGCAGTTCGCTGACGATACAATCATTTTCTGCCAAGCAGAGTGGGCTGAAGTAGTTAATGTTAGAAGAATCTTGAGATGCTTTGAGCTTATATCAGGGCTAAAGGTGAATTTTCATAAAAGTATGGTTGGAGGAGTAGGTATTGATGATGTGATGTTGAATGACTTTGCAGCAGCTCTTAGATGCAAAGTGCAGAAGCTTCCAATGAAATTCTTGGGTCTACCTTTAGGTGCCAATCCAAGATTGAGGAAGACATGGCAACCAGTGGTGGACAGGGTCAAGTTGAAATTGGCATCATGGAAGAAAAGGTTACTATCTTTTGGGGGGAGATTAACTCTGATAAAATCAATACTATGTGCCTTGCCAATTTACTTTATGTCAATTTTTCAGATCCCAGTGGCAGTGGCAAAGGAGATTACAAAAATTCAGAGCGCGTTTCTTTAGGGGGATAATGATCATGGAAAAAAGATGCATATGGTTAAATGGGATGAAGTTTCAAAAAGTACGAAGGCGGGAGGCCTGGGGATAAGGAAGATTAGAGTTATGAACATTTCTCTGTTATTAAAATGGTGGTGGAGATTCGCAGCGGAGGAAGATTGTTTGTGGAAAAATGTTATTTGCGATGTCCACAAAATTGATGCGAGATGCTGGTTTCCAGTCCATCCTCACAATGTCTCTAGCGCCTGGTTCGATATTTCTTTGGTAAGTGTTCGTTGGCCTGAAGCTTTTGCTTATTTCTTGAATAATATCAAGTTGAGCCTTGGCAGAGGAAGTAGAATGCAGTTTTGGAGAGATGAGTGGTTAAGGGAGGGAATTGTATTACGAAATATTTTCCCAAGATTGTATCAGATAAGTTCTAATAAGGAAGGAAGAGTGGCAGCTTTTTTGGTCTCTGAAAGAGATAGGTATGAATGGAAAGTGGAGTTTCGAAGACCTTTGAGGGCTTGGGAGGAAGAACAGGTTGTTTCTCTAAATAATTTATTAACGGAGGTCACGGAGCTCAATCAGAGGGAGGATGATACAATTGGTTGGAAGGCCGATAGCTGCGGTGTTTTTACTGTAGCTTCAATGTATAATTGTATTGTTGCTGACAGGGCTCATAATATGGAAGTTACAAAATTGATTTGGACAAATGGTACGCCACCATCAGTGAAGTTCTTTGGTTGGTTGGCGTGGAGGGGCAGAGTTAAAACCTCGGATAGGCTTGCTAGATTGGGGATTCTCGACAACAATAATGATGAGCAGTGTAGATTTTGTGGCATGGAAAATGAATCTTTGGAACATGTCCTAATCTGGTGCGTGAAAGTTTGGAGGATCTGGACAGCAGTGTTACGCTGGTGGGGGATGTTGTGGGTGATTCCTGGTTCAATATCTGTTTTGCTCGAATGGTGGATGAGTTGGAAATTTCGGAGGAAAAGAAAAATAGTATGGGAGATTATTCCTTTTACTGTTATGTGGTCGGTTTGGAGGTTGAGAAATCAGTGCGTCTTTGAGAACACGCAACCGAATTGGGAGGAGTTGTTAGATTTAATTAAGTTTCGCATTTTGTTTTGGGCATCATTGAAATGGGAATGCAGAGGTCTGTCTTTAAACCAGTTTCTGAGCATACAATCAGGTATATCGAGGTGTTTATGAAGCTGCTGTCAGGAGCACTGGCTGAGGGAGCTGATGTATGATGCGGCTGCGTAGGTTGCTCTCTGCTGTTGTTCCATGGCATGATAAAACAGAGGGTTGGAAGGCTGTGGTTGCTGCTGTTTTTTGACGGTATTTGCTGGTGTTGGTTTCCGTTTTGGCCACAAATTGAGGGTGTTCGTTGGGGGTGCAGTCGGCAGATTCGGAGGGTTGTGGTTGGGGGAGCTGGTGCAGTTTACAGCATTGGATGCAGGTGGCCTGAACTGATATTCAGTCGAGTGCTGCTGGTGTGAATGGACTCTACTGTGTTGTGGTGATGGTGTTTTTGCTGAGTAGGTGTTCTGCTTCTTGGATGCTCAGTTTGTTCTGCTTCTTTTTTCTAGTTTGGGTTTGTATAGTGAGGTTCTTTTGGGTGTTTGTGGTTGGTTCCTCACCGACCCTCGATGGGTGCTAGCATATGATAGGGCGGTCTTATTGATGCCAACCTAGTTGGGATTGATTTGGCTCGCTTTGATGCTCTTTGCACTCATCATCTTTTCCGTTCTCTTCTTTATTGATGTATCAGATTTTCCTTTTCATCAATAAAGTTTATTCTCTTTGCTGATAAAAAAAAATGTATAACATCTTCACCTTTCGACTTAACCCAGATTTGCCAATGAAATCCCCATATTTTCCAAACAAGGCTTTTAGGATAGGTGCCAAGTTCTCAAGGATCATGTAGTTGTTGACCTTGATAAGCTTTGATGTGGAATTCCAATTTTCCCAAGGCATTTTTGTGATTTTATTTTTAGAAACAAGCATTTTCAGGACCTGCGAGGTGACCTTGCCTAAATATAGGCGGTATTTTGTACTACCTCTTTGGCTTTCCCTATCATAGTCTTTAAAAACTCCTTGTGCACCTCTTTGGCTTGCCCTATTATAGTCTTCAAAAACTCCTTGTGCTTCCTTGGTCTCATCCCCTTTGAATGAATCTAAAAATTCTTCTAATATATGTGAAGGTGGCTCCTGAAAAAATACCAAAACACAGTATCAGGATGGCAACTTTTTTAAGAAATTAATCTCCAGTAGAAACTTAAGACTAATTATTCAATAATCCCAAAATACTACGTGACTTTGTATACTTGGTGATTCAAACCAATCAAGTAACGTAGTGAAGATTTTTATGGGTAGGGCATACTAACTCACCTTCGTTAGGTTATTAGGAGATAAAATGACCTGCTTAATATGTGTTACGGTTTTTCATTGACCGGGAGTACTCACTCACCTTCGTTAGGTTATTAGGAGATAAAATGACCTGCTTAATATGTGTTACGGTTTTTCATTGACCGGGAGTATCATGTAGACAATATTACATGATACTCTAGGAGTATCTAACAATTTTCCAAAACATAAATTCTATTTGGTTCACTAAAATAACCATTCCTTAAATTAATGGTGAATGATGGTTCCATTCAAGGTGCCTTTTCCATAATCTTTCAACTAGCGAAAAATCTGTGCTATATATAGACAAATAACAAAATGTGATAAACAATACGAAAGATGTTAAAAATTAACTAAATATTATGATATTAATTTAGATGGGTATTTAAATAATAGATTTGAGTGATTTCACTAAGTTTATATAAATATGCAGGACTAATTAATTTTTTTGAAATACACTCAATTGAATAAACTCAATTGAAAAGGAAGAGTAATATGAAATTCTATAAATATAAGATAAAGATAAAAAAAAATTTAAGTTTAAATTTGAAAATGAATATAGAAAGAGAAAATTAGATAAATTTTCAAAAAAAAAAAAAATTGAACTCAACTAAAAATCAAGAGCGATAGTGGATTCTGTAAATATAAAATAAAGATAAAAAAAAATCAAATTTAAATTTGAGGATGAACTATAAGAATATAGAAAGAGAAAATTAAATATATTCTAGAAAGATAAGGTAGAGAGAAATTCAATAAATATCAAATGAAGTTTGAAAAAAATAAATTAAGTTGAAATTTAAAGATTCAAAATAAAATAAGATAAACCTGGAAAAAAAAATCTAATATAACTCTAATAATAGAATAACAGAAGATGGTAGTAGTTTAAAAATTAGACAAAAGTGAAATGTCATTTATAATTTTTTTTTTAATTTGTAAAAAAAAAAAAAATCTCAAAAATAAAAACTAAGGTGTAGTAAGTTAAAAATTAAATAAGAGTTAAATAGCAACTATAATTTTTTAAAATTTAATTTTTGTGTAGTTAAAAAATAAGCATTTATGATATCTTATTATACAAATTTTAATTCTATTTTGTGTCTACTACTAATAATTTTTAACAATTCTAAAGCTACTTAATTAAAAAAAAAAAAATCAAGGGATCACCCTATAAATTTCAACATTTTTTATATTTTGAAGCTACTAAATTAAAAAAAAAAAAATTAGCCTGGGGTCCCTCTCACATTTTTAGTAATGGAAGAGATCGACAATATTATTGTATGATGTCTAAAGTCTCTCAATCCCACACCCATATATCACAGAGAAATTTTGTTACCAGCACAGTCTTGAAGGCGAAGTAATGAATTTATGAATTTCCATAAGAACTTGGAACACATCGTTGATATACAACATTAGCAAACCCTAGAATACATGTATATGTATATGTATATATATATATATAGAGAGAGAGAGAGATTATGGTGGAGGGCCTTGTTTGGTTTGTTTTTTAGAGAGAAATTTTGAAGAAAATTTTTTAAAATTTTGTTTGGTTTAGTAATTTAAAAAAAAAAATTCGAAATCACTTTCTCTCTCTTACATAGCAATCAATCACGTTTTTTCTCTCCTCTCTCCTTCTTAATCACTTTTTCTCTCACATACATTTACTCTATTATAACAAAATATCCAATCATCCCAAACTCTCATACTTCAAAACTATTTCCAAAATATACAACTAAACAAACCAAGAAAATTTCTTGTTATCCCAGATAGGCAACCCAAGAATTGGGTTATTAAAAATTTCACAGTATTAAAATTAACACAATATTCAGAATTTTAATAAATAAAAAAAACAGAATAATAATTATCAATATGAACGTAAGAGAGATAGGGAGAGAAAATCAAACACTGCGATTTATAGTGGTTCGGCACGCCGGCCTACGTCCACTCCCTAAGGAGCCTCCTTGAGAATTTCTTTACTATCAATTGAATAAATACACCACCAAGCTTGTGGATTTGGCACAGGACTTACTCTTATCTATTGAGCCTCACTCAACAATAAAAGCCTTACCTTTACAAAATCTCTCTAAAAAATAAGGAATAAGAATAAGGGTAATTCAAACCCTCTTTTACAATAATTCTCTCACAAAGAGTAGATATGAAAGTATAAGAACAAATGCTAGACTTAGATCTGAAAGTGAAAGAGCAAAATACAATTTGGAGCTCACAGAAAATTTTCTCTTCAAGTTCTTGATTTTTTCTCCACACACAACACTTCTATTTATACACAAAAATATACCCGTTGGACGCTTCTTGCTGACGTCATGGCTTACATAAGCACGCTCCTAACGTCATGGCTTACATAAACACACTCTTGATGTCATCGCTTACATAAGCACACTCCTTGATTTTGAATAGTCAGCAAATGATAAGAATTAAAAAGATAAAAATAAGACTGATTTTTTCTTTTTGTTTTTTCAAACATGGAGCCACCGTTTTTGTAGACAATTTAATACAAAGTTCACAACTTTCAAACAAACAAATAATTTTCTCCATCTAGTTTATAATATATATATACATATATATATATATATATATATATATATAACTCCATCTTTTTCTTCTTGTTTGATTATAATAAGATATAATCAATGTAGTGTAGTGTGATATGATATAATCAATGTAATGTAAAAAATTTAATAGCGCACGTGATATATTCTATTTATATTATATGCAATATATATATAATGTTCTAATCAAATATTTGCATACAGAAAAAATCTCTTTAAATGATATTTATGATGGATCTGAAAATGTATGCCATCTTTAAAATATTGTATATGTTGTAGAGATTTTAAACTAAATATATTCTACCACTCCATATTAATTTTGTCAACACAAGACAACCCATCAATATCAAATTTGTCAAAATAATACAACAAACCCATCATTTTTGTCAAAATAATATAATTAATCAATTTTTATTTTGGTCAAAAAGTAAATAGTGATCAGCCTCAATTTTTCAAAAAGTGAATAGTAAAGTTTTCAAAAATATTTTTATTTAACTAATATTTAACAAATATATTTTAAAAAAATAATATTTTGTGTCAAATAAATATATACATTAAAAAAAATCTAAATTGTTACAAATAATATTTTAGACATCATCAAAATTAAATAATCAAAATTAAATAATATGATTAACATTTCTAAACTCTCTCTCCCAAAATTTTTTTTGAAAATTTATCTTCCAAAATCAAACCAAACACACCCTAGGACTTTGCAAAGCTACTCATCTTTTGCTTAGGCACTACTCAAGAAACCTCTTTGACTATCGATCATTGAACCCTAATTATCAATATTCAAACCGATTTCCAAGTACTCTTCTATGTTTATAAAGATAATTAACACTTTTTTAGAGTTCAATACACTGAATTTTATGAGGAATTTATTAGAATTTTGTTTTATGTCCTTGTTAGCTTTTGATAATTCTGCTACTGAACCACCCATTTGGTACTTGTTTAAACTTACTTCTACTCAGGCACTACTCAAGAAACCTCTTTGCCCATTGCTCAAGTTCGACGCCAATGGAGAGTGGGAAGTCCAGAGAAATTTAGAGAGAATTTCTCTAGAGAGAGGGAAATCCAAAGAAAGTCTAGAGAAATTTGGAAAGAATTTCTTTGGAGAGTTGAAAGTCCAGGAAAATTTGGAGAGAATTTCTCTAGAGAGTTGGAAGTCCAGGGAAATTTGGAGAGAATTTCTCTGGAGAGTGGGAAATCCAGAGAAAGTCCAGAGAAATTTGGAGAAAATTTCTCTGGAGAGTTGGAAATCCAAAAAAATTTAGAGAGAATTTCTCTAGATATGGTGAAAGCAATAGTTGTGAATGAGATGATCCTAAAATAGTAGCAAAAACTATTACTGGTGAATAGTGTGTGGCAGTAATATATTTAAGGAATCAAAATTAAATGTCCCTTAATAGAGTCCAAGGCAAAGAACAGGTTTCTAAGCTGACCCAAGGCTTTTCCATATCTAATTTTTTTGCATATGCATTTGTCTTTTATATGTTGTTGATTGTCATTGGTAGTTGCCTCTGCCATACCGTAATGAGCCATTCAATTCTAAACTTACATGCTAAGCTTGGCAAGTGCAAAAGCAGGTTCTAGTTTTTCAAAATCTATCAAAAGGTTGCTTATTGACAATAAAATGGGCAAGGGAAATCCAAAGAACGTCCAAAGAAATTTGGAGAATTTCTCTAGGAAGTTCAAAGAATTTCTCTGGATTAAAATCTCTCTGGATCAATGTTTGAGAGACCTTAGACATTAAGAAAATATTGGATGTTCTTTATACTATAAAATCTTAATACCAGGGACCTTAAAAAAAATCCCCATAAAAAAATAGCATCACTTTTCTTTTTAAAATCTTAGTTTCATTTTAATTTTGTTGTGTCAATAACCTATAAATTTTAGCAATTTTTGTATTCTGGAGCTACTAAATAAAAAATTTTTAAAAAAAATCACTTTTCTTTTTAAAATCTTAGTTAGTTTTATTTTTACTTTGTGTTAAAAGCTGGTAAAGTGGCCTTAGTAGTGCTATGCACGATTATAAATAAATAATTAAAAATTAATTTTAAAATTAAATAATAATATAAAATTTATCTAAAATATGTAGTAAAAATGATTTATAATCAATTAACTTTTATTCATTTTTATCAAAGTTACAAATAAATGACTTATATATTTATGCCATCGTGACCTTCACGTAATCATTAAAAATTGTATTGATCTATGCCCAACTTATGAATCATTTCACCTATTTATTTATTAAATTGGTAAATAAATATCTATAAGTATTTTTTATTTTTTTAAATAAGAATTATGAATATATATTATGTATATCTATTAAAAAATTTAAACTTAAATAAAAAATTATATATTTATGTTAACACTATGAAATAAATAGTTACATATATTCATATATTAAAAAATTATCTAAGATAAAGTCGCCCTAAATTATATGTCATATTTTAGCTTTAATCGTAGTAAAAATATTTGATAATAATAAATTTAAACATTATGTATAAATTATATCATAATTTATCAATTCGTAACTAGTATGAGCTAATTTGCGGGTTTTAATATTGGATTAAACATTCAATGGGCCAATTTTGGGTCTCGTTTTGATGATCGAACTGTTCACATTTTAGGGTTTGTCGACATCATCCCTGTAAAAAATCAAGTCGATCAAATAACAGAAATTACGTGTTTGGATCAATTTTGTATGAACTATTTATTTTCTCACCATCCATTTTTTTTTCATACAAAACTGATACAAACACATGGTTGCCGTTATTTGATCAACTTGATTTTTTACAAAGATAATGTACCTGACGAATCCTAAAATATGAATGGTTCAAATTATCAAAATAGTGCCCAAAAGTGAGCGCACAAGGCCAAACAACACATTTCTAGTCTGATGGAGGGCTGGAGAGAAGCCCAGGCCATGTTAAAGAATCAATAATGTATAAATTTTAAGTTAAAGAATTAATTATTTTCCATATGTGTACGTATGAATGTATCAAAATCATGCATTAATGCAATCTTAGAGAAGCAATTTTGAAAATAAATTTAGTATGGTAAACATAAATTAAGGAAGTAATTTGAAATGGTATAGTAGCATAATTTAAGGGTTTAATATAAAACTCTATGAATTTAATTATGAACTAATTAAAATGTAACACATAATATTTTCATTATTAAAAAAATTAAAAATTAAAAATAAATTTTGAGTTGAGATTTTGAACCTTAAAGAATCCCTATTAACGTTTACTGTGTATGAAAATAATGAGTTTTGATATATACATTGAGTAGTAATGGCCATGGTGAGAGAAAAAACGTGTTACAAAATTTTAATTATATAAATTATTTTATGCTTTATGGTGAAGAATTTAAAATATTTTAATAGAAAATATTTTACGACGAAATATTTTTGAGTGTGTGATTTATTAATTATTTTTTTTAATTGGAAAACTCCTTGTTTAATGGTAAAGAATGAATGATTTTAGGAATAAAAAATACATTCTTTGTTTTAAAAAGAAGGTGCTAGTATGTGATTTATTAATTATTTTTTTAAATTGAAAAATCAAGAAATTTGGGTTGAGCATTTAGAGCTCTCTTAACTCTTCTCACTAAAAACTCCTTTTTACTTATATAATATATAGATAGATATAGATAGATAGATAGATGAGCCAAACTTGAGATTGAGAATAGATAGATGAGCCAAACTTGAGATTGAGAATGAACATTGTGAAGGAATAATCATTCAATTTCATTTCATTCCAGTAAATCAAACATTACCTTAAAATTGATGGTTGCATTATTTGAGAGGTCATTCTTAAGGGCAATCTTAAAACAATTTCATCATTAAAATTCAATACGGTCAACCGCATGGGACCTTAAAACCAAAGCTAAATCCTTAATACCAATTGGTTTTAAAAGGGAGAGTGAAAATAGAGGAAACAAAAATCCTAACAATTGTCATTTTGAAATTTTCATTTTTTGTTTTTATTTTGTGTTTTCCAAGAGAGAGAGGAGTTTGAAAACACTGATCATTTAAATTTTTGTGCATTTTTTTTTTTTTTTGAAAATTTAGTAACTATTTTAAATTGTTTCCTAAAGAATTTTATTTTTCATAAAATAGTCCAAAATTGATTTTGGAAACAGTTTTCCATGTCAAGTTTTGTTATTTTTATTTTTGGGAACAAAAAAAACCAAACACACCTTTGTTTCTAAAGGTTATAAATATGTGAAAATACCATCAAAACTTCTAAATAAAAAATGATAAATAAAAAGGATAATCGCAATTTTTACCTCAACTTCAGATGCACGTTTATGACTTTCTTCCTCTGACCACTCTTCCTCTAGAATCCGCATGATCTAATGAACAACCTGTGGGACATCACCCATGTGAGGGGTGATGGCCAACTCACAGAGGCACACTTGCCAGCCAAAGGGATTCACCTTGTTGCTTCCATGTGAATTGCCAACCTACAAAGAAAGTGAATTGCATGTTGCTGCCAACACACGGCCATGTGCATACCAACCAAAGAGAGCTAGCCATGTGATGGCCAGCCCCTCTCTTCTTCCTCCATATTGAGTCTATAAATGGAAAGGGTGAGGAGAGAGCAGAGTGAGTGAGAACCAAAGCAAGAGCAACCAAAGGGTGTGCGAGATGTGAGGCGGAGACACCGTCTCCCTCGGTGTGAGCGAGGGAGACGGGAGAGTGGGTGAGTGAGGAGAGTGTGAGCTCCTCCTCTATTTTAATCTTTCTGTAATCTCCCCATTGGTATAATGCAAACCGGTTACTCTTCCGTGGACGTAGGCATTGAGGCCGAACCACGTTAAATATTGTGTCTCCTTGAGTATGGGTGTGTTTTTCTGCTTGGAATAATTTCTATAAGGTCTTGGGCGGGATCTCGGATCCCAACAATTGGTATCAGAGCCTCGTCGGTGGCGTTTCAGAACAAAAACAGTGTGAGTTTTGAAACTGCCCAAAAATCGGATTGCTCGAAATCAGGTTTGAGCATACCAGGAGCAAGGGCTCGACGAGAGGAGTCCAGAAATGCAAAGAACACCCCAAACGGAGGCCGGACGCGCCCTCACGCGCCCCTAGAAGGTGGCGCGTGAGGCCCAGTCGCCGCACGCGCCACACGCGCCGAGGAGAGACACCGGCGCGTCTTATCACGCGTGAGCACGCGCCCCACGTGCGACGGAAGGAGGACGACGACTGGGGGAGCAGCACGTGCCATACACGCGCCATTCACACGCGCAGGCCACGTCGGCAGACGCGTCAGCAAACATGTCATCCAGGAATGCCACGTGTCAACCAAACAACAATCAAGTCAAATCCACGTGGCAGCCAGGTCATTGCCACGTGGCCGTCCACGTCATCAACACGTGGCACCGTGGGCCAGTCAGGAACTGCCACGTGGATGCCACGTCATCTGCCATGTCAGCAGAGGTGTTGACCGGTCAACCAGAGGCAGGGTGTGATCCAGTGCGACACGGCAATGGTACAACCGCAAGGAGGAAGGATCCAATGCTTCGCGGCTAAGGTGCAGCCGCAGATCTGAGGCGTACAAAATGTTTTGGCTAGATCTAAGCCA
Organism: Camellia japonica; assembly: GCA_030407325.1. Taxonomy (NCBI): domain Eukaryota; kingdom Viridiplantae; phylum Streptophyta; class Magnoliopsida; order Ericales; family Theaceae; genus Camellia; species Camellia japonica. Next base: position 101,932,988 of record JAPPVO010000010.1, read on the forward strand.
TTTGGAGTCCGTTTTTGGTGATCAAATAGTGGTTTCCAACTATTTAGAGTATTCCGGACACATCCGTACGGTCAGATTTTGGAGACGGAGTTTCTGTAAAAAGAAGGCAGATTAAGGGGACGGACGGCATCGGGTGCAGCGGACGGAATATTCTGTTGGTACACGGAATATTTCCTGAACTTCTGAAAATTGCAATTTGGCCCAGAATTTTCAGAAAATTGTGGTGTGGCCCAGCTTTCGGGGATATTTTTCAGTGAGGTCCCCGGACATGCAGCAAAGGTTGGTCCTAGCTAAACGGACCGTTCCGGACGCAACCGCGAGGTCAGAATGGTGAAATTCTGAACGGTTTTTTAAAGATTGTTAAAACATGGGAGTTTGTCATCTTTAATACTCGGAGGGAGGTTGCCGAATATTGTGAAACGCTGCGGATTTACTGAAGAGGTTAGAATGGACAGATTCTGACCAGATTGGACAACCAGGTACAACTCGAGATAGATCATTGAAGACCAGAGAAGATCAGGCTTGATTAAATGGCAGATCGAGGGAGATCAGGATTGGTCAGGGGTGATCAGAGGATTGCAGAAATGATTATCTCCGGAGTTCGTCAGAGGATCTGGTTCAATCAGAAGAGAAGACCATTCATCGACGGACAGATGATTTGGCACCCAGTTCAGGCTCAGGGAAATGCTGTGGCTGTTGGAGCTACTGTATACGAGAAAGTACTGGTGGTACGTGGACCTGTAGAACAATAGTTGCACAGGAGCATACTAAGCGCAGGAGCATAAATGCAGACGTGCAATAGTGCAAGGGTACAGTGTCGTACAGAGACGCAAGAGGAGTGTGCAGCAGCGGGTTGTTGAAAGTTCACAGGAACTTCCAGACAGAGAAATTGAGACAAACGCAAGAGTGCGCGCCAACGAGTGGCAAGTCTTTTTTTCTTCTATGGTGGTTTCTTTCCATGGCAGCGGAGGATAGAGTTGATGCGGATCTCTCAGGCGAGCTCGACGCAGGGAGACCAGAAGCCATGGGTACGGGCCTATGCAAGGAATTGCATAGTTGTCGATGCTTTGACAGATGGAGCTACTGTCAACCATCGAGCTACTGGACAGCAAATCAGGGATTGCAAAGGCACAGACAACAAGCATATGTGGAAACGCCAGGAGGTTGTTCAGAAGTGCAGAAGGCAAAGACTGAAAGTTCAGAGGAAAAACTCCGAGCAAAGAAGACAGGGGACATTGATGGGATAAACGACGAGTTTTCTATTGCTTCAATGACTGGTCCTGCGAGGTAATGCATGACAGTCAAAGGGCATTCCAGCAAAGGGATGCAGGACATCCAATCAGGGGATGTCGGATATCTTGGTTACGCAAGTTCAAGCATAGCAAGTGAAGGCATCCAAGCCAGGAAGCGTGGAAGAGATCTGGGGGAGATAGGAGCAGAGGCTCTCTCCAAATCACAGAGTGGTATGAGTTGAATTGAGGATGTAGGATTCCATTATTCTCTTGTATCCCTGCTGTGTTATCTTTAGCTTCAGGGGGTGCAAACGTCTCAGTGAAGAAAAGCAGAGTATGCTGAATTTGGGCGTGACAAGATTAGCAGCAATGTGTGCAGTGGATCACCTCACATGGGTTGAGGGGGTGATTTGTGGGACATCACCCATGTGAGGGGTGATGGCCAACTCACAGAGGCACACTTGCCAGCCAAAGGGATTCACCTTGTTGCTTCCATGTGAATTGCCAACCTACAAAGAAAGTGAATTGCATGTTGCTGCCAACACACGGCCATGTGCATGCCAACCAAAGAGAGCTGGCCATGTGATGGCCAGCCCCTCTCTTCTTCCTCCATATTGAGTCTATAAATGGAAAGGGTGAGGAGAGAGCAGAGTGAGTGAGAACCAAAGCAAGAGCAACCAAAGGGTGTGCGAGATGTGAAGCGGAGACACCGTCTCCCTCGGTGTGAGCGAGGGAGACGGGAGAGTAGGTGAGTGAGGAGAGTGTGAGCTCCTCCTCTATTTTAATCTTTCTGTAATCTCCCCATTGGTATAATGCAAACCGGTTACTCTCCTGTGGACGTAGGCATTGAGGCCGAACCACGTTAAATATTGTGTCTCATTGAGTGTGGATATGTTTTTCTACTTGGAATAATTTCTATAAGGTCTTGGGCGGGATCCCGGATCCCAACACAACCAACAGATTTAACTTAACAACTACTGTATAAGAGACTATAATAATGTAGTTAAATAAAGAAAGGACAAACAATGGAGGAAAGTTATTAAATAATCTAAATTCAATTACTTTTCTCCATTTTCCATTATTAGTTCTTTTCTAGATGCCCTAGTTTGCAATTCCTCAAAAGCTACTTAAAAGAAAAAGAACGCTTTACTTTAATGCAGAAGTGCCTATGAATACTAGCATATTCTTATAGGTTTAAAACCAATGCAAGAAATTTTCTTCACAATTTGAAGTTGAAGTTCCTTATGCTATGGAAACAAACATGTCATCAGTTATTAGTCTGGGTTTAAACAAAACATAATTTGCCTCTAAAAATGATAATTGTCTCAAAACATCATGCAAAGACAGATCAGTCAATAGTATCTGTTTTAACTACCCTAGTTTTATGGCTAATGTATGCATTTTTGTGAGAAATTACTTACACTGGTCTAGAACATGGCGTAAAGGACTTCAGCTCAACACATTTTTTATGATAATAATAAAAAACACATTCATACATCCTACAGGGAAATTCATTTTATCAGATTTCGTCCTGAAAACACACACTAGTAATATTTTATTAACGATAATAAAACATTACAAAGAGGGAGAATGAGAAAGGTAAAAAAGAGAAATCAGCCGTCCAATCCTCAAACTACAAACAATCTACAACCTTCTGAAGATGCCCTACCAATAAAGCAAAAGAGTTGACCAGGAGGCAACTCGTGGACACGAAAAAAATTCCATAAACCAATGCCAAAACAGACCCAACAAATAAACTCTGCTCAAAAGAAAAAATTTCATGACCTTCCAATCATCAACATTTCTCCCAAAAAGAAACACATAGACCCAACATAGTTACCTACACTTACCCCCCTGTAGTCCTGTCTAAAGTGAAAATATTAGTTTTTCATCCAAAATGACACAGAATGTGCTCAAGAGATGAAATAATAACTTTGACATGTTTTCAATAGTTAAAATGACTTTAATATCCTCAAATTGATATATATATATGTGTGTGTGTGTGTATCTATATGGACACAATAATATGCCAACAACGATGGTGGGGAGTGTACTAAGAAGAATGTTGTTAGAGAGGAATGTTGTTCTGCAATAGCAATGGTGAGGGGTGAAGTGAAATCCTCTGAGAATGGTGCATTGTCAAGAGACAATATGGGCAAATGAGGACAAATAAGGTGGTTGTGTTTCTTCTCCTGCTTATTGTAGATGAAGTTAAAATTCAGTGGTGAAGGAACAACATGGCAAACAATCACAAATTATGTTGTTGTTTTCTTCCCAGTCATCATAGATTAATTTAAAATTCAATACTACTTTTACAAGCCTTTATATTTTTTATCAGCAAACATGATCTCATAATCCGAACCAGTCAAGAGAAATACTGATCATTAACCAAGAATAACCAGCAGCAAACATCAGCAGAGCTTCAAATATTTTCCACCACACTGATGCCTAAAGAATAAAACCAAACCAGTCAAGAGAAACATATCCCTCTCTTCCAAATTTATCTGCATGGTTGTTGTTTAATGCTGCTACCAGTAGCATAGAAGACAGCAGCAATAAGATATTGACTAGGGGACTTAAAAAGTTTGCCGTGGGCTATGAAAATATAAAATCCCTTCGGAAATTTCCAAGAGTGGTTTTATTGCTTGGGAGCATGCTATTGATAGAAGATTGACTTTCTACCATGTGAAGTCATGAGCCCAAAAAAATATGGAAAGATAAACAGGAAGATGTTGTAACTTTGGATAATGGATAAAGTGTTCAAGATAAAAAAAAAATAATAAATAAAAAAAAAAAAAATTGAAGAGGCTTTGAAATCTATTCTTGAAAATGGGCCATACTACTTTGGAAGTACATTAATCCTTACAAACAAACAAAAAAAAGTAGCATCCCATATGCAACTTACCAAGAGCTCTTAGTGTTCCCTTTGGGTTAAATTTTCAATGCTCCTCTTGAGTTATTGACAGAGGATGGCTTGAGCTACATTGCGAGTGCAATCGGCAATCCCCTATATCTTGATGATTTTACAAAAATTGTAGTAGATTGACTTTTGTTAGAGTTTGTATTGAAATAGAGGCTACCGAAGAGATTCCATCTTTATTTGTAACAAATTTGGGCTATAGTGAGCCTTATAGTGGAAATTCCTTGGTAAACCCAAGTGTGTGTGGATTGTAAGATCTTTGGCCATACTACAAAGCATTGCCCAAACAAGCCAAAACAATATGGTATACCTATTGCCAAACAAGAGTGGAAGCCCAAAGAGAGAAAAAGCAATGGCTAGTGAATGGGAAGAAGTGAAGAACAAAAAAGGTAAGAGAGGTGTTACTTCAATGAGGGCTAATATTGCATCTAGTTCATCTCCATCTTCTTCAAATGTTTTTGAGGTGTTTGTCCCATGTGCGCCAAATTTGGTGGTTCCAAAAGAGGATAATGTAAGTGAGAAAATGCTTTGTGAATTAATCAAGACAAGGATTGACATTTGGGTCAAAGCTCAATCCAACGATTGCAGCTACACAGTGCAATTGCAGCTGTTTTCTTTGGCTTTTGGTGTGGGGTCTTGGGGTGGTTGGAGTTGTTTTGTGTGCTTCTTTACTTGGATCTCTTTGTTTTTGAGTTGGTGCCTCACCAACTCTTTCTTTGGCTTTGATGCCTTTCTTGTATGCTCTCCTTTATTGATGTAACTTGCTTGGCCTTTTTTCATCAATAAAGTTTTTGGCTGATCAAAGAAAGTGAGAAGGATTTCCAAATATCTGCTCCTTGTGTAGTTACTCAAATTGGTAAAGGTGAAGTAGACCTAAGGGAGGGGACGATAGTGATTGAGCACCTAGAAGATCCCACCTCAAAGGAGGAGGTGGCCGAGGCCCCCTAACCATCCAAGAGTGATCATGAGCTAGCTCTACGTCATTCTACTCGCCTCAAAGGACCCCTTCAAGGGGTGAGAACAAAAATCCTCAAAAATAAATTTGAAAACCTTAAGCTTGCTAGAGAGAAAGCCATTGCGAATCTGTCAACCAAGTCTAAGAAAGCTTGCTTTAAGCCTTCCAAAAAATAGTAGGTGATGTGTATAAGGATTCCTTTGTTGGCCTAGCTTCTTCGGTGTGTGAGATCATTTTTTATTAGTAGCTAGGCCTTTGAGTATTTTTTTTGTTTTGATGGTTGCTCCCCCATCATCTTGTACTATATCTTTTCTTTGGATTATATAATCACTTACCCAAAATAAAATGACAGGCTTCCAAGTCTCATCAATCTTGGATTTGATCCCAAAGGCAAACCCATATACAAAGCAACAAATTGATGCATGCACTTCAAAACTCTTGCCATCTCTTTTCCAAAGTGTATGAGAGGGTTTAAGAATGTTGTCAGAAAATTCGAAGGCCTGCCGAAAAATTCGAAGATCTTCAAAGATTGCCAGAAAACTCAAATTCTCTAGAAATGGTGACAGGCTTAAATTCTTCAACGGTCACAACTAGAAACACAATAGCAAAGAGATGATGGAGATAAGAGATTGAGTGAAGAAGAAGGCAAAGTAGTTAAAGAGAGAATAATGGAAAAGCTCTCCCATGGATCTCCTACTTTCACTCTCAAGGTAGATAATGGAGAAGGGAAATTAGTTCTCTTCCAAAACTCTCTCCAAAATCCATCCTTGTAAAGCTATGGGTGGGTGCTATTTATACGCACCTCATGATGTAAGATAAAGCCCATGTGCAAGGCATATGGGGAATATTTCCTATAACTACATTGTCCAAGGAGGTGACCTCTCCAAGGATGAGGAAAACCCCGAAGAGGAGATCAACCTCTCGACTAACCCTTCTTCTTAGCCACACCTAACTAATGATCCCCAATCATCCTAACGGGTCAAAGGTAGTCCCAGAGGACGCCCTGCCGCAAATATTGCCGAGTCTCACGAACCCCATCGACCCGGGTATAGGCTAGTTTAACTGAAGAGTGAATTTATCTCCACTCACCGTCCTCGGGATCGGGTCCTTTATTCGGACTCCATCACACCCATGGTTCTAATGCATAGATCTTGGAAAGCTCCAAGCCCGCAAGTGTTATGGGACTCATTAACGGAACGACTTCTAGATTCTGTTTAAATCCGTTCGAAGCCAAGTGTTTCGGATCTTTAGGTTTGTGGATCCAAACCCTTTCGAGTCCGCGCTTAAATAAGTCTCTAGGTTCGTGGTTCCGAACCCTTTCAAGACTAAGCCAATACCTCGGAGAATGGATCTCCCCCGAGGGTTTCATCTCTTCTGAAAACAACGGTTAACCTCCTTGGACGCCTGTATGGTTTGAGCCTCCTCGGATGGGCTTGTTGGACTCTCTTTTGAGATATATGCTTGATGGGTCTTCCTCAGCCCAATTTGTTGGCCTTCTTGTGGGTCTATTCAATAGAATTCACTTGGGCCCATTCAGCAATAATTTCTCCAAGCTCACCAATTTTTTTGGGCTTTTCGATTGGGCCCAATTAATTTAATGGGCTCAAGTTAACCCCTCTTACACAAAGTCATCTTGTACTCCAGTTCTACATACTACACTTTTACGGTAGCTAATTTTTAAACCAAAGATGATCCCAAAACATCTCAAAATCATTTTGACATTCCTAATTTCTTGTTCATCAATATTACAAGTATCAATGTGTAGCCTACAAATTGTAAATGAGTTAGAGCCATAGACCTCTATTACCAATGTGAACTCCCTTGATCAAATCCTGCTACTTACTTCTTTCAAAAAGAACATTAAAGCCCCAAGCAGCCATTAGAAATACAAAATGTGAAAGAGGGTCTCCTTGTTATAATCCCTTCCCCCCGAAGAATTCTTTACAATTGAATACATAATAAATTATTTTCTTTTCTCTTTGCCATAGAGTTTCTTTTTGTTTTGTTTCTTTTTTCTTTTTCTTTTTTTTTCATTTTCTCTAGAGCAAAATTTTTCTGCAGAATGTCCTACGAAATATTATCTCATGACACCACGACAGCAAATTCAAGATTGATTAATCCCAAGTTTTGAAAAGTTGGATCTTATGATAAATTTCAATAGGAAAAATTGAACTAGGGTGAAGGGGATGCATAAATTGAACTAAAGGAAATAAAAACCGCGATGTATGAAGTAAAAGAAAAGTGAAAGATAAACTGAAACTGACACAATGATTTTATGTGACTATTTTCTTACAATATTGAATATAGACATACGTACCTCAGATGCCACACAATGAGGATGAGCGACGTAGTGGCATTCACGACAATAATAACTTGGTTCGGGTAGCCATCTATGTTTTTCGCAATCATCACAGTAGAACTCTGCGTTGTCATCTTCATCCGGGTGGTCTTTAATTGGGAATTTGACGAGGGTGAGGGGATGGCGATGAAATCTAGATTTGACGGTAGGTGGCAATGTTGGAATACAATGGACATGAAGATTAAGTTCGCACCACGCACAACGGAAGCAAGGGTTATAGCAAGGTTTATCACAAGCGTTGCAAATTAACTTTTCCATTAAACGTGGTGTCTCGTTGAAGAAAGCCAGAGGGTGGTGGTGTATCTTAGACATCATGGTGGTGGGTTTTGAGAAAGCACATCTAACATCCAAATTAAATTCATAGTGGGAACATACATATGCAAAATCAGAATGTATGCCGGATAAACATCCTTCACATGTCTTGAAAGAATGTCTATCATCGACGACGGTGAGAGGGTGCGGTGGGTGAAGTGGGTGTTTAATTTCCCGTGGCATTTGAGCACATGATTCGTGGATCAGGATATGGCAGGTAGGGCACAAATAGACAGAATCCCCCAAAAGAAGGTCGCACGCACGGCAAGGAATTGGGAATTGATGTTTATTGTGGCACAAAATCAAAGGATGGGAGTGGGTGAATTGGCGATGATCTTGATCGTGATCTTCTTCTTCATTGTTTTCAGCAGCAGCAGCAACAGTAGTAGTAGTAGGCTGCAGATAAGTAGCACAAGCAACGTCCAGGTAAAATTTGCAGTCAAAACAATGGTATGCAAAACTCAAATATCTGTGACAGGCCCAGCATGTCCAAATTTTGTTAAAATCAGGTAGTTCAGGGTCAGGGAAAGGGACGAGGAGTGCGAGAGGATGTAAGGGGTGAAGGGGGTGGTGGAGTTTGGAGGGCAATTCAGCACATGATTTGTGCAGCAAGGCTTTGCATTCTTCAAGGCATACATAGACAGGGGTTTACTCATTAAAAGGTAGGCAACAGCAACTGCAATTATAAGCATAAATCTTAGGAGGAGGATCGCATAAAATTAAGGGGTGGGGATGATGATGATCATCTTGAGCTTGAGCTTCGATGGTTTTGGAGGAGGAGGTGGGGGTGAGAAAAGAGCATCTAACGTAGATTTTAAATGAACACTCCAACTCCAAACATATGTATGCCATAACATTCAAAGGAATAACGCACCCACAAGCATCGCATTCTGTGAAAGTGTCACTATAATATGCAAGGAAGAGAGGGTGTTGAGGGTGAAAGTGATTGTGGTGCTCTTGTTGTTGTTGCTTTTTCTTACATATTAATACTAGTGGATGTTGTTGTGGCTTACAAAACAATACTGGTGGGATTGCAGAGCATGATTTATGGATCACAATTTTGCAGCCGTCAGTACAACGGTAGAGCGAACCCAGGATGTCATCTTCATCTCCATGCTGTCTGCACACTTCACATCTCCCTGTCGGGCTTGCTTCTTCACAGAGGTCCAACCTATGCTTCCGCCTAAAATGCTCAATGATGCCATTTGTCGTTGCCATCTCTCTCCTATTCTTTGTCGTCGACATCTCTCTCTCCAATTCTCTATCATCTAGGGGTGTGCACGGGTCGATTCAATTCAGGTTTACCCTTAGCCTGTGAACATCGAATGAGAAAATTTGTTATCCATTGCCGACCGCTGTGAAGTTAAAAATCGACTGAACCAAAGAACATGGTTTAGTGGTCGGTTAGGTTGATTTCGAAAATCCGATAAGTGTGGAAAAAATCTGACAAAAAAACGAAATCAAATTTCAATACAACAAATAAAACTTATAGATATATATATACTTACAGATCTGTGTGAAAAAGAGAGAGTGAAGTAGAAATTTGGGAACATGAGGGAGAGAAGAAACTCAACACTCTTTTACCGTCATTGCTTGTCGCTTCGTCAACGCTACCGCCTTCGCTTATCTCAGCAACCGCCGCCAACTACAACCACCATGAACACCATCGCCCAATGTCTCCACACCCTTGTTGATAACACTTCTCCATTACTACCACCATCAAAGAGGGAATTAAAGATCGAAGGTGGGAGTGCTAATAAAGCTTCGTCGCTTGAAAATGTTCCCCCCTAATCCCCCGAAATTGAGAAACGACGTCGTTTCTAACACTTTCCCTTCCATGAATTCACAGAGGAGAGAAAGAGAAGCGAGGGAAAGAGGAGAGAAAGAGAGAAAGAAAAGAGGGAATGGAGAGCAGCAGGTCTGCCGTCGTCGAGCAGCTCCGATCGTCACAGCAGCAGGTCCGCCGTCGCAGCCCCGCCCCTCGCAGCCCCTGCCTCTGCCGTCGCAACCCCGCCCCATTTGTTGGGCCCCCTCCAATCCCCCTCCTCCTCCTCCTCCTCCTCCTCCTCCTCCCCCCTCCTCCCTCCTCCTTCTTCTTCTTCTTCTTCCATCTTCTGATCTGCAAAAAACAAAAAACAAAAAAAAAACAAAAAATCAAAAACGCTGCCGTTTTGGAATTAGGGGGATTCGGGGGGGTGGAGCTTTCGAGCTCCCTAGCATTGCTCTTTTGGAAAATCGTTAAGAGAGAGAAAGAGAGAGGAGGTTAAAGAGTGAAAAAGTAGATATAAAGAAGAGAGATGTGATCGAGATTGAAGGGAACAGGATTTTTTTTAGTAATTCTTTGTATTTTTATTAAAATATGGTGTAAAAAAATTAATATATTTATGATGATTTTTTAATTTTTTATGAAAGAATGTACAAAAGTTAAAGAAAAAAAATTTAATTTTTTAATATGAGTTATTGATTTTTTAATTTTTTTTAATAACTTTTTAATATTTTAATTAAAAAAATTACTTGTAAAACGAGATTTTAGGGTTGCGTTTGGTTGTGTTTTGTAATTATGATTTGAGAGTATGAGTTGTATTTTGAGTTTGTGGGGTTTGGAATTATGATTTAAGTGTAGAAAATTTGTTTGGTAAAGAGTTTTGAAAAGAGTTTTGTTTTGAGTGGAGAATTGTTGATGTGACATTTGATATTTGATACAAAAATTTACAACTCATAATTAAACATACAACTAAAAATTATTTTAAAGCACATAAGAAATTTTAAAATTTTCAAAAAATATTTTTTTCGAATATATAAAAATTAACATATCAATTATAAAAAATAATAAAAAAAAAATTAACTGTTCCGGTCGAACGACCGGCCGGACATCCCGTTAGGCCAAATTTCGAAAAAAAAAATTGAAAATCGTGCTCGGTTTTGACAGAATATACAGAGCTTTCTGCAGAATTGTGACAAATTAATTCTACAATTCCATCTAAACATTATACTCAAACTATCACGTTGAAAATAATTTAAAAATATAAACAAACAGAGCCTAGATATTTTAAAATATTCCTAGAGCTTAGGAGAGAGAGGCATTGAACAGAGACATGGGGGCTTTGAACAACTATGGAAAGACTGGGGAATTGGGATAGTTTGTCTCAAACTTTATGATAAAGTGGGAATCGAGACAATCTATATCAAACTCAAACAGTGATAATGACATATGACAGGCGTCTTTTTCCATGGTAAAGATAAAAATATTTTATGAAGTGTTATTTAATCGGTCAGGTCGGGTTGACCGAGTGCGTCATGCATTTACCCGTTTTCAATCGTAAATTCGCGGAAAAAAGTGTATAAAAATTGCAGTCGACCAATAACGTATTCGAAATCATCTGTGACACCTCGGGTCGGCTCAAGTCGGACGATTTCAACGGGTTAGCAGGTTCCATGTCGTCCCCCTAACCTCAACACCAACCATCGGGGAAGAGAGTTTGTTTAGTCCGGCCGCAGCGGAGTCAGAAATTTAATATAAGAATACTTATTATTTATAATCTTAAAAATTTTCTTTTTCAATCAATAATAATAATTTTTCGAACTAATGTTAAACATTAAAAATTAATATTCATTACAAAAAGTTTTAAATTTTAAACTTTTACAATTGACTTCGACGAGTTTTTATCTTTTGAAATCTTTCCATAATTGTATCATTGTCAATACTATCAAAAATATCTCTCTCAATGTAGATAACCAAGCTATTATTCATCCATTCATTACACATTCGGTTCCGCAACCGATTCTTCACAATATTCATAACTGAAAATACCCTTTCAACAGTAGCAGTTGCAACAGGTAAGATTAATACTAAAGTCAAGAGCAAATACACCAATAGATATACTTTGTCTCTTACAGTCTCTACTATTTTCTTAGCAAGATCGGCAATTCCATTCAACATTGAGAACTCACTACTGGATAGCATGTATAGAGATCCTGATTTTTCCTCTCTTTATTAATTGTATTCCGGACTCGGTTCCGTGGATGTGTTGTTGTCTCATTCTCATTTCCATCCTTTACTTTTTGTATTTGAGTCTTGGGTTGTGTTTGGCATGTTTGAAACAGGTTGGTTGTGCTTTGAAACCAAAAGTTGATGCCCAGAATTTGGCCTTCACGCTCGAGCGGAGCTTTTGACGCTCGAGCGGGCCCTTTGTTGTTGCTTCTCCGCTCGAGCGGGCGTTTTGACGCTCGAGCGTGAATTTCCATCTCCCAGTATTTTTTTCTCTGCAGGTCTTCGTACGCTCGAGCGGGAGTCTTGACGCTCAAGCGTGACCCTTTGATTTTGTTCCTCCGCTCGAGCGGGGAGTTTGACGCTCGAGCGGGGACCATCGCCTGCAAAACTTCTGTGAGTGTGCATCCGACGCTCGAGCGGGCGTTTTGACGCTCGAGCGTGAGTCTGTGTCTGACGCTCGAGCGGAGGTTTCTACACTCGAGCGGGGAGTGCAGTATATCAGTCCGAAGTTCGACTTTTTGGATCACTTTTTCAACTCCTTTTCTCTTTCTTACTTTTCAAAACCCAAATTTGAGAGCCTCTCTCTCTAGATCTCAACTTCTCTCTACAAGATCATCTAGATCTATTGATCTTCTACCTTGGTCCCTTTACAAAAAGTGTGGAGTTGGTCTTGCTCCTCATTTTGATCCGAAAATTTTGGTGTCTGGAGCACTTTGATTTTCTTCATCTTCTTCCTTTGAGCTCCGAATTTGAGGTAAGGATAACTACTCATTTATATGATCTTTGACATAAACTTTTAGTCATTTTGATTTAATGTTGAAGTTGGGTGATTTTGGGTGTTAGGGTTTCTAAATGTATAAAGAGGGGTTTTGTTATTTTAACTCATAAATATGCATTTTGGGTCTTAAAGTGAGGGTATTGTTGTTGGTTGTTGATATTGGTGCCTTTGGGTCAAAGTTGAGAAAGATGGAGAAAAGCCCTAAATTTTGTTATGAATTAATTGATATAATTAATTTGGAAATGTTATGGAAATACGAAATTGAGGTGGAAATGATGAAATTTGCACAATATGAGATAGAATGGTGGAGTTGGATTTATTAATCGCTCACTTTGAAAATGTTGAATATATATCTGTTGAGACATTTATTATCTGTTTAGAAATAACTGTTTTGGGCTATCGGTGAATGATAGTTTTGATTGTTGTAGACTATGCATGATGATTAAACGAACTAAAACTAATCAATTGAATATGTCATCGAATATGATGGTTGGAATAATACATCAAATTTATGTATTGATTGCTTATGTATATGATATGTGTTTATATACATTGTATTATGTGGGAGGGGATAGGGGATGTACTGCACGGTTTAGGGGAAGATAGGGAATGGACTCCTAAACCGGATATTGTTTGGGAGGAGATAGGGGATGGACTCCATCGATACAGAAAATATGTGTATCTATTGAAGTATTGATACAGCAAATCTGTGTATCATATATGAAGTACAGAAGTGTTTTATTTGAGAGTGATACATCAATTATGTGTATCTATTGTGAAGTATGAAGTGTTTAATTTGAGTTGTTATCTCAATTAAAATGGAAGTACTGTTGATATGAGAAGTAATCTCATTGAAATTGTTTGGCCAGGTTCTGAGCCATAAATTGAGAAATTGGATAAGAAATGAAAAATGGAATATAACATGGACACATTTGTCATGTAATTGAAATGGGTTATGAATTGATTTATATGAGTTAAATATTTATCAAATGCTAATATTTTAGTTATTGCTCATATTATGTTTAGCATATCTCTACTGGGCGTTGGCTCACCCTATATGGGATATCATTTTCAGGTACAGGTATTATGCCACCTCCAAGGACGTAGCTTGGAAGGCTTGAGGCTGTTGGACTTTTTTGTTGTTTTTGTTGTATTACATGTATATCAAGCCAAGGACTTATCTTGTGTAGAGTTAGTACTCTCTTTTTGTAACCAAGTGTTGACTTGGAAAGTTATAAGCCCGTAGGGCATTTACTTTTGTTGTCAACATGTAATACTTTTGGACTAAATACTCTGATGAATAAAAATATATTTATTTTTCTTATGTTTATGGATGTCGCGAATACATAATTTATGGGTTTATTTTGAGGGCGTTACAGCATGTCAATAATATATGTATCAAGTTGATCATTAAGTACCATGAGCTCCACTAAAGAAAATTCTTTGGGATAAAATTCAGTAAGATGAATTAACTTTTTCCTGTCAAAACTATAGAAAGAGTTAGATGGATTCAAACATGCCACACAAAATAACAAATTAGTGTTCGACTCAGTGAAACGAGCATTTAGTTCTTGAACTTGCATATCCAAAATAGTATAGAATAACTCAGCGCGATAGTGATGTAAGTTTGTTATTTCTTGAGCATTGCACCTTTTTCTCCCTCGAGCTACAAACATATCTTCCATTTGGGAAACATCAATTTCATGCTTTTCACAAAAAGACAAAATATCATCAAGTAAAGATGTCCACCCACTCTCCCTCATCTTTTGGAGCCGTACTTTAGAAATTTGAACTAAATTCATGGCATTAACAATATCTTGATCTTTCCTTTGTAGTGCTTGCGATAACTCACTTGTAATAGTCAATATCGTTTTCATCAAATGAAGGTTGAATACAAACTCAAATGATTGAATTGAGTCCAACAATACATTTTCTTCTGCTCGTTGTTATGAATTTGAACCATCCTCCGAAATCATTTCAAGCACATCAATCACTGTTGAAAACATAGTAGCCAAGCTAACTAAAGTACCATAGTGTGAACCCCAACGTGTATCACCAGCACGTTTAAGATTAGTTTCTTGATTTAAGTCTTGCCCACTAGATAGCTCTCCAGTATTAAGTGCCTCAGCAACTTTTGTAGCTTGCTTCTCCCTAACAATATCTCGGCGTTTACATGATACTCCAACAACATTCACCACATTAGAAACCAAAGTGAAAAGTAAAGCAATTTGATTATGATTCTTTGTCACGGTTACAAGTGCAAATTGCAATTGATAAGCAAAACAATGAACATAATATGCACAAAGATTCTCTTTCAGTATAAGTGTTTTAAGACCATTGAACTCACCTTGCATATTACTAGCCCCATCATATCCTTAACCCCGCAATCTGGAAATACTCAATCCAAGTCTGGAGAATAAATTTTCCATAGCTTGTTTAAGTGACGGAGCATTCGTATTAGCAATATGCTCAATATCCAAAAAGCGCTTAATCACTTGGCCTTTTTTGTCAACATATCGTATTACAACTGTCATTTGCTCCTTGATTGATATGTCACGGGTTTCATCAATCAAAATAGAAAAAAGTGCATCACCAAGATCTCTAATAATCACATTGATAATTTCAAATGTGGCCACATTTACAATGTCTTTTTGAATATCAGGAGATGTCAACTTGAGATTTTGAGGAGCATTGCTCAATGTAACCACTTTGATATCTTCATTATGATTAGCAAGAAACTTGAGAAATTCAAGAAAATTTCCTTGGTTACTTGAATTTTTAGATTCATCATGCCCACGAAACGCAAGTCCTTGTCTTAGAAGAAATTTAACACAATCAACCGATGAATTCAAACGGGTTCGATACTCAATTCAAGCTTAATCAGATTGTTTGAAAAAAATCGTTTCAATATGTTGGTTTTGGTTTAACAAGTCTTAACATTTACTCGAAACTTGATTATGAGCACTATTGGGACCTCCAACATGAGTCTGAATTTTTTCTTTTTTCTTCCAATTTGAGAAACCCTCACCAACAAAAGAATTACCACCAGCTTGATCTCCAATATCGGGTTTGAAAAGATAACAACATAAACAAAATGTTGTATCTTTTGCTACGCTATACTCCAACCAATTAGAAAATTCACTAAACCAAGCCTGATTAAATCGCCGAAATTTTTGTCCAAATGATTTTTGTGGAAAATTATGATCACGAGGTTGACAAGGACCTTTTTGTAGATATACCCTATGAATTCAGTCTCGATCATTAGCATTATAGTCCATAATCCGAGGCCGCAGTCCTGGATCTACAGGAAGGTCTACTAAGTTAATTTCTATGCGACTTTGTTTTGCAGAAGAATAATTATCATATTTTTCTTGAGAAAGAGATGATTTCAACTTTGATTTTCTTTTGAAATATTTCTCCATAACTGTTTGGAAAAATCAAAAATCAAAATAAAAATTCATAATCAAAATCTCAAACCCCCCACAAATCAAAATCCTCAATTTTAATACAAATCAAAAAATTTAAATTAGTACAAATCACAACAAATCTAAATTTTTAATCTTAGCACAAATTATAACGAATCAAAATTCCTAATTTAAATATTAATCACTGCAAATTAATATTTTTAATTTTAGAATAAATCAAATCCCTAATTTTAGCACAAACAACAACAAATCAAAATCCCTGATTCTAATATAAATCACAACCAATTAAGATTCATAATTTTAACATATCAAAATCTCTTATTTTAACATAAATAATAACAAATAAATTTTTTTTTACAAATCAAAACTTAACAAATAATTATAAATTAATACTCATAATTTTTATTTAAAAATAAAAAAAATAAAAAAAGTTATCGGTAAACAATGAATAAAAGATACCAAGGTGGTAGTGTGGTCCCAAATCTGTGCTGTGTGATCCTAATTTAGTGAATCGTGAGTTGGTAAATTACAAAGCAACAAAGAGAAACAAAGAAGATAAAGAAAATACACTATAAATAAATAAATAAATAAAATAAAAAATTTCATACACTTTTAAAATTTTAGAATTTTAATCTTGCTGTAATTAGAGTTGTGTGTACTCATCTAAAAAAAATTTATGTTAGTATTTAATTAGGATTAGAATTGAGATTCTAAAAAATAATAATAATAAAATAAAATAAAATATATAAACGTCGTGCGTGCGTGGTGTGTGTGTGTGTGTGTGTGTGTCGGTGGTTAGTTGGGTTTGAAGTTGTGTATTAGGGGTAGGGGAACAATACAGACCATACTATAATAAAAAAATAAAAAATTCAAAAGTCAGGGGACACGTGACCCTGAGCCAATGTCGCTCCGCCCCTGTTTGCAGGCAAGCTAATTGAGTCTAACCAAAACAATCACCAAAAAATTTGTCGGAAAGTGTTCAAAATCAATGTCCAACCAACACCCTAATTAGTTAAAAAAAAACAACCAACACCATTGTTTTAGATTTTAAAAGACTAACCCAATTGGTGGTGAATACAGAAAGGGTGTGTTTGATTGGACGGATTAAATAATGAGGGATTAGAATTCATCGGACTTGAGTCATGGGACTGTGAATCCCTCGGACTATTTGGTTGGATTGGATATGTATCCTGTGTTTGTTTTTTCATGGGATTAGATGTCTGGAAAGGACTATTTTTAGTGAATCCAACGTTTGGTTGGACGGACTGGATAGGATAAATGAACAAAAGACTATTTTACCCTTTTTCAATTGTTTACTAAGTAATAGTAATATTAAACATATCTTTAATATTTTAATTATTTTTAGCTAGATTAAATAAAAAATTATTTTATTTTATTTTTTACACAATTAAATAAATTTATTTTTTAAAAATTAAATAAATAAATAAATAAAAAGGGTAAAATTTGATTACTGTGTAACCATTATTGTGTAACCATTACTTTTATTAAAATTTGATTACTGTGTAAGCATTACTGTGTTAGAATTTTTTACACCATTACTGTTTTAAAATTTTACACAATGATTTATTAAATAAATTTGTTTTAATAAAATACAGAGGACATTATTTTTTTAATATTATTTAATAAATCATTAAAATTTCATTTAATACTGTATAACCTGTATAAAAAATTTATATTATTTTTTTAATTAAAATTTTAAATAAATTTTAAATAAAACACCTATTAAAATTTTAAATAATGAAATTAAATAAATTATAAACAAAATTTTAAATAAAACATCAATAAAATATCTATAAAAAATTATTTTAAAAATTAAATAAATAAAACACCAATAAAAAGTTAAATAAAATTATTTTATTTTTAAATTGAGACATTTAAATTTTATTGAATTTTAGTAAATATAATACATAATTAAATAGTAGAGGGTCAAAATAGTCATTTTAACATATAATCCCAACAGTGGATAGTCCCCCACATTCTGTCCCACCCCCCAGGACATAATAGTCCCCCATATGGGGGATAAGGAGTCCGGCCGGACTCTATATCCGGCAGACTAAAAAAAAATCAAATGACAGATAAAGAACACTATTTTAATTATAATCCAAATAGTGAATAGTCCCCTCCAATCTCACAAATCAAACACGCCCAAAAAGAAAAGAATCTAGTTAGTCAAAAAGTACGTTCATTTGATAAGTTGTCCCTTTCTCGCTTTTTATTTAAATAATAATAATAAATAAATAAGTTTTCTTTATACTTTTTTGAGAAAATAAAAAATAAAAATTTAATATACAATATTATTTTGGAAGGGTTTGGTTTCTCCAGATCTCAAGAGAATTTGAGGGGATCTTAGGGATTAGGGGTGGTCGCGGTTCGGATTTGAGCAGTTTGTGGATCGGTTTGGACCCGTCTGCACTTATGTAGTTTGAAAAAAAATCAACCTGTAACCGTTCGCAGTGCAGTTTGAGGTTTGTGCGGATAGGATTCACGAATGTGCGGATAGGGTTCACGAATGTGCAGACGGTTGCAGGCTATTTGTGGATTGGACTTTTTTTCTTTAAAAATTTATTTTTAAGCCTTAATTTTCTCATTATGTAAATATTATTTTGGACCATTTTCTAAATTTATTCTAAAATGCTCTAACATTAATAATTAATGAATTAAAACTTAAAAATAAAAAACACAACAAAATGAGAGATTTGGAGGCCCAGGTGAAATGGACTATATTCTCCTGGTTTGATAAATGAACCTTGCAAAATTTGCACCATGACTAAAATTTATCCCAATTGAGACCAGGTATGCACTCAAGTAGGGCACTCCCAATGTTTCAGCTGCACAAAAATGAACACTAATATTAATAATTTTGAAATTATTTAAATCCATTTGGAGAGTTGTCCCATTTAGTGGCACCACTACAAACAGAGCGCAATTTGATGATCTGTCCTTTATTTTTTAAGCCATAATTTTTTAAGTCACAATGAGTAGACAACAATATATAGGATAGATCATAGATGAACGATTTAGATTTAAAAATACATATATATATATATATATATATTCTAAGTGCAGACGGGTTGTAACGGGTGCGGTTTAAACCCGCAACACACCCACAACCTGAAAACTTCCTATATTCCGAACCGCACCCTACCCTATTGTATTTGCGAAACTGCCCATACGTGTGCGGGTCGGGTTGGGTCGGATAGGAGGGTTGTGCAGGCCGGATAACTCTATGCCTAGCCATATTAGGGACTATTATGGGTGTCATTTTAATTATTTGAACAATTCATTTTGTAGGGTTATCAATGTATTTCATTCATGAAAAAATTTAGGTCAATCCAATAATTGTAATCTTTTCATTTTATAGCATTTGTCTCTAAAAAAATAAGTTGTCTATTTCAAAAATATATTTGTCGTTCAATTTTTTCAGAGACAAATGCAATAAAATGAAAAAAGTTACAATTATTAGATCGAACTAATTTTTTCATAAATAATATACATTAAGGGCCTTTCAAAATGAATAATTTGGATCATCAAAACAGGACTCATAATGGACCCTATAGGGCCCCTCAAATTAAAATTTATTTTTAAAAATGCTAAAAATATATATATATTTTTTAATTTTTTTAATTTTAGAATTAATTTCACTTTTTTAAATAAAACAAAATAAAAAATAATAAAACAAAAATGTTATGAAACCTAAAGAAGTGTATATTTTAATTAGTTTAACATTTTTTAACAATCAATTGAACTAATTCAATTGCCCACTACTACTGTAAGCTTAGCGAAGTCAACTTCCACTAATATAATGATTAATAATTTATTTTATATTTTAGGACTCTTGTATTGTTAATTTATACCCATAATAAAGCTCTTTCGATGATTGATTGTTGGGTTGGTTTATTAGGTCAAGTTAGGCTTCTATAATTTGTGGGATTATAAATGCTTTCGATGTAATTGTTTCATACTACAAATCATCTCCTATTGATTGAAGTGGGGGAAAAAATTCTCTTCACAATAATTGTTCAAAATGAGGTCCACAACTTAACTATATCGACTCCGTGGGAGATTAAATCACTATTGACACTACCAACCCAATATTATGCACACTTAGTAAAATGATTACCGTTTGTTTGGAAGAGGAGTTTTGGAAAAGGAAAAAATAATTTTTATACATCATAATTATTTATTTTGATTATTAATGGCGAAAGAAATGAGTGAAATTCACCGAAATGGAGAATAATTAATTTTCTTATAATTCACTTTTTAAAGTGAAGATGTTGGGAAACAAAATAAATGAGGTTATTAATTTTTTTTTATAATACTAAAATTACTCATTAGAATACTACGGATGTAAAAATATAAAAGGGTAATTTCATTTTAGTGTATAACATTACGACAAAAATATGAAATATTATCACAAAATGTGTAATTTTTTTTTAAATCATAAATTATTGTAACTCTAACAAAAATTACATAATATTTACTATAAAAATACATTATATATATTATAAAAATATATAATAAATGCATATGATAAACATCTTTTGAGAGATGTCTACCATAAAATCTATATAATAAAACAAGACTATTTTTGAAAAAAATGTCAAAATGTCTAAGAAATATATTTTATATCAATGCTTGAAATTAATTTCCAAATTCATCTTAGAATCAATATACTTTTAATTCTCGCCCACCCATTTTCTTTTTCCCTTTTTTTATTCAATTATGCATTCTCTCTCTCCCCTATCCACTCATCCATTTCTTTTTGTTCACTCGTACATTCTCTCTTTCTCCTCTTCCCACATTCCTCCCTCTTTCCTTTTTTTTTCTTACTTCTTTTTTTTTAATTTTTTTTTTCACTTATTTTATTTATATCCTGCCTTCAACACCTAGGGGTGCAACTCGGGCGGGCTCAACCCGAGCAACCCGAGCCTAGCCTGAGTTTTTTTAGGGCTTGGGCAACTATATCTTGTAATCTGGACGGGCCTGGGCAGATTTTTGATGCCCGAATTGTAACTCGGGCCGGGCTTGGGTAGCACCAGTGGCCAACCCGAGCAACCCGAACCCGAATTGAATTTAATATATTATATAAATTATATAATATATATAATTTAATAAATTATATAATATATAAATTAAAGTAGAAGCGGTAATCTTACTTTTTATTTTTTTATTTTTTGGTTAATCTTCCACCGTTAGATTAGCATCTTTTATTTCTACCCTTAGATTAAATCTTATGAAACCCTATCTATCTATCTACCTTGTCTATCTCTCAGACTCATTTTGATTTTTTCTTCTACTTTGAAGAACTTTGAAGAACGGCGGAGGCGAAACCTATTGTCCCCGATCTCCATCTTTTATCTCCACCTTCATTCACTTCCCCGATCTGGTATGGTTTTGTTTTTATTGGAGATCTGTTATGGTTTTGTTTTTATTGGGGATCTATATATGTGAACATGTCTCATTCACTTCCTCCTTCCTGTGGTTTTGTTCTTCAGCCCCGATCTCCACTGTGGAGATCTGGTATGGTTTTGTTTTTATTGGGGATCTATATATGTGAACATGTCTGATTTTAGAAAGAAAAAAAAGAAAAATGTATGGCGTGTTTGAAAAAAATTATCAAAATAATATTCAATAATATTATCAAAATAATATTCAATACTCTGCTTTCTGTTTTTATTGTGAGAATCATTTACAATATCATGCTAATGCATCGAATCAGCTATGATATCAGAATCATTAATTTTTAGTTCTGTTTTCATTCAGATATGATATCAGAATCATTAATTTTGTGGGTTGTGTTTGTGTATATATTTATCCTTGGTATTTGAATGCCCTTAACTTGGTGGGTGTATCCATTTACTAGTTGTTTTTCTTGTATGTTATTTCACTAGGATGTCTTTGTTAATTCTCAATTCTACTACAGGTTTCAAAACAAATCTACCTACAGGTTTCTGGGCAATTGAGGCAATTCGGGCTAACCCGAGTTCATAAAACAAAGCTTGGGCCGGGCTTGGGCAGCAATGCTCGGGTTCATGGTCGGGCTTGGGCGAGCTTGGGCAATGCCAATTACAATTCGGGCCGGGCCTAGGCAAACCCCCAACCCGATCGAACCCGCCCGAGTTGCACCCCTATCAACACCGCCTCAATAAAGAAATGGTGAAACTATAGGGCCCCACTCGCTTTAATGCAACTTTATGGGATAATTCTAAATAATTATCAATCTAAAAAAAATTCTATATAATTAATTTTGGAGAATAACTTGGCATAAATTAAATACACACTTTAATTATGAACAGAAAAGTGAACAGAAAAGTGAATGTCACATCTGACATAAATTAAAAAATTTCATTTTGCTGACGTTGATAAATAATGGGTTCATCGCTTTACTTCAGATTTTTTTTTCTCTGCCATCAATTATTAGTTAATAAAGAATCATTAAGCTCATTATGATTTTTGCTTAGTTATTTTATAATATAAAATTATAAATACACACTTTATCAAACTCAATTCTTAACTATAGTTAGTTGAATATTAAATCACTAGTCACATATAACTAGGGCTGCAAATGAACAGAGTTGTTCGTGAACAGAGTCGAACTTGGTTCGGTAAGAGCTCGTTCGAATTCGGTTCGTTAATTTTTTTTTGCGTTCGAGCTCGAGCTCGTTAAATTTTTAATAAATAAGCCCAAGCATTCTAAAGCTTGGCTCGTTAGCTGGCTCGTTTAATATTTATTATTTATATATTAAATAATATAAAGATATGTATAAAAAATAAGAGAAATATGCTATTTATATATTTAAAAAATATAAATGTAAATAATAGTTAACTATAGATAGTATATTTATATAATAGTGGTAGTAGATATTATTATTTTAGTACAATATGAACTTTTTTTTAGTATGTTTATATATATTGTATATATAATTATATAATTAAAATTTTAATTGTAACTTTAGTCTCACATGCCAGTATGAATTTATAAATTTTTTGGCTTGTTAAGGGTCGTGAACAGGTTCGAGTTCGAGTCGAGCCTAAGCCAACTCGGCTTGAGCTCGATTTGTTAAATTTTTATTCAGCTCGAGCTCGAGCTCGAGCTCGGATTCGTTAAAATCTTAATAAACAAGTCCAAACATACTAAAGCTCAGCTCGTTTGCAACCGTACATATATACTACAAAAAGAGAACTCAACAAATGATTTTAAATAATAAAATATCTATATAATAAAGTAGGACTATTTTTGAAAATATGTCAAAATATTTAAAAGCTACATTTTGCATCAATGACCGAGATTAATTTACAAATAACTGAAATTAATTCTCAGATTCATCTTAGAATCAAAATTTCTTTAATTCTTATTCATTCATTTTTTTACCCCTTATCATTCACTTATACATTCTCTCTCTCCTGCTCAGTCACCCATCTTCTTTTTTCTTCTTTTTATTCACTCAAGCATTCTCTTTCTTTCTGCTGCCCAATTCCACTGGCCTTTTTTTTTTTTTTCTTTCCATTTCTTTCACTTACTTTATTTATTTATATCGTGCCTTCAACTAGTGCCTCAATAAAGAAATAAGTATGTAGCCCACGCTCATTGAAGCAACTTTATGGGATCTAATTCTATATAATTATCAATCTAAAAAAAATTTTATATAATTAATTTTTGATAATAACTTGGCTTATGTATGAACAGAAAAGTGTGTGCCACATCTGACATAAATTAAAAAATTTCATTTGGCATACATTGACCGTCAAATAATGGGTTGATCGGTTTACTTTAGATTTTTTTTTTTTTCCCTTCTAACCTCAATGGTTAGTTATTAGAGTATCATTATTAAGCTCATTAAAATTTTCTCTTAACTATTTTATAGTACAAAACTATAGAAACACATTCCATCAAACCTAATTAACCTAATTCTTAACTAATTAGTTGAACATCAAACCAAGAAAAAGAAAATCAAGATCAACACCAATTCACCCACTCCCATCTTTTGATTTTGTGCCATAATAAACAGCGATTTCCAAGTCCTTGCCATGCATGTCAGCTTCCTATGGGGGATTCTATCTGTTTCTGCCCTACCTGCCGTTTCCTGATCCACAAATCATGTGCTTAAATGCCACGCAAAATAAAACACACACTTCACCAAAATCACACTCTCACCCTCCTCAACAATGGATTTGCTAGTTAGTTGAATATCAAACCACTAGTTACATGTAGTTAAGGAAGGAAGACTCAACAAATGATTTTAAGTAATGAAATATTTAATATATTGTTATTTATTTATCATTTAGTCAATTATTAAACTAATACAATTGTAATATATGAAATAAAAAATACAATTTGATAAATTATTAAGAAAAAATTATTTATAAACAAAATTTGTATAACAAATTGAATCACAATGATATAATTGTGTTATTTTTGAAAATATAAATTAGAATTATAGGTATTTCAAATTGAGATAAACGTATAAAGTGTTACATCATTTTGTATGTAAATTCAATACAATTTTTTTATAGTGTAAATTACATTGACTTTCCTGAAATTTAGATACAACAAACCATACGTTTTGACATAATTAGATCAACCTCTTTATTAGTAATAGGATCGGAATGAATGTAGGTAGTGTTGAGACTCAAAGATAAATAAAATAAAAAATATGTTTTAATGTAAAAAAGATACCAACAATCACTTTTTTATTCATAACACATTCGCAACACTAACAAATTATGAAGAAAAATAGATTAAGTGTTACGTAAATTAAAACCTTAAAAGAGTTTAATATAATTATGTAAATTTGTAAAATTTATTATATTTTCTTTAAATAAGTAAATAAACTTTGAATCGTTAATTTATAATATATAATATATGGGAGCATGGCTAGCATCTATTGTTTGGATTGGATGTCCCGCTCTGATGAAGTGGAGCTCCACCCTTAATTTTTTACATGATTTTTTAACTCACTATGAATTTAGATGGATGCAAGACAGTAAAGGATACCTCTATAATGCTACAATAATAATAAAATTAAAAATTAAACATACCAAAAAGAAAAACTAGTAGCATACAACTTGAGCAAAAGAAGACATAATGGTTTGCTGAAGATGAGGATGCTCTTTTCTACTCATGGTTTTGAATAATTTTATGCACTTATTATTTCTGAAGTTTCACCTCAAATCATTGATTAATTGAGAAAAAAAAAATTAATAGAAAAATACTATACAAACAGCACATGAAAAATGAACATGGATGTTGAGCTGTTCAATATATAAGACATTGGCAAAAGTCAATTGATTAATAAAAGCCAAGAAACAAGTCTAACAAATCAACTTGTAATGAAATTCTATTACTAGTCCATTGGATTTAAATCCGATGGACTAGTTCAATTTGTCTATTTGTCTATTTGTCTTACCTTCCTCGAAATCCCTACCCTAATGGTTCTACTAGTTCAACACAAGCAGTTGCCTGCTGTCTCTCCCATTTGTTCCACAACATCATCAAAGAAGTCCTTCCACATTCTATGTAATGCTTGCTTCTCCTCGGCTGTCTTCTCAAGCTCTCTAATCTCTTCAGCTAGTTTGATAATGGCAAGTTTCATAGAAACTTGCCTTCTCATTGAGGTCATTAGTCTCTCCATCTTGTTCAATAACTGCCTTCACATTTAGCTCATTAGTCTCCATTTTGTTCAATAACAGTGAGCTCCTTTTTAGGATTCAAGATTGGACCTGCAACAAGAGCATAGTGCTTTGCAATCTCGACTAATGTCTAGCAAAGTTTGGGTCTACAGGAATAATGTTAGCTTGGAGACCAAAGTGAGCACCCGCCACACCCTTCAAACGATCAAAGGTAAACTCAATTTCAAAGCCTGCATATTGACCAAGCATGAAAGAGTGAAACCAGCATACAAGTAAATTTGCAGTGACGTCCACAACCTTGGTGTTAAACATGCTGTGTACGGCATCACATACTGTCATTATGTATAAAATCTTCACCTTTCAACTTAATACTGACCTGCCGATGAAATCCCCATGTTTTCCCAGCAAGGCTTCTAGGATGGGCGCCAACTTCTCAAGGATCATGTAGTTGTTGACCTTGATAAGCTTTGATGTGGAATTCCAATTTTCCCAAGGCATTTTTGTGACTTCATTTTTAGAAACAAGCATTTTCATGTCTGCCTGGTGACCCTGGCCTTGTTCTCGGCCATACTGCATAAATATTGCTTTTTTGGAATGTCAACAATATATCCTCGACTATCCCTTCTATAGTCTTCAAAAACACCTTGTGCTTCCCAGGTTTCATCCCCTTTTAAGGAACATAAAAATTCTTTTAATATAAGTGAAGGTGGTTCCTGAAAATACCAAAACAGTATCAAAACGGCAACTTTTTGAAGAAATTAATCTCTTGAGAAGAAAAAATAAATAAAGTTCTCTATGAATAATAGTATTGTGGATGGTGATAATATCATTATAGAAGGGACACTTAAAGGTCCATTTCAAAAAGAGGCAATTTTTACCTCAACTTCATATGCAACTCTAAGGCTCTCCTGCTCTGACCACTCTTCCTCTAGAATATGCATGATCTAGTGAACAAGCAACAGTTAAGTTAGAACAACAGACCACTGTATAAGAGACTATAACAATGGAATTAAATAAAGGACAAACAATGAAAAAAAGTTATTTAAGGGGGTATCAGTGGCCCATGGATCTCTCCAGAATGATGGTCTATAGCCATTTCCCATTTCACATCTTATGTCACTCAAAATAAACAAAACAAAATAAAATAAAGTCAGTAATGATAAGATTTTTATGTTTAATTGAAACAATCCCTTTCCAGATTGAAGAAAAACATGAACCAATATTGGTCACTGGTAACCAGCATACATTACCTAATCCCATATTTTACACAAACAACCTTTTTCCACAAAGAATCTTTCTCCTATACCAAAACTCCACCACCATCCTAGCACAAGGCCTCATTTTGTTACCTTTGGTCTTCCTACACCAAGACCACCAAGACTCTTGATTGTTGTTACTCTGTCCTAGCTTATTAAAGGGATCTTCTTTTTCTACTCACGATACCCCCACAGAAAACTTCTTTGAATTTTATCTAACTCCTGACCACCTTTTTAGGTAATTTAAATTAAGAGATATAATAGATTGGGAGGCTACCCAAAGTGGACATATCCAAGGTAAGTGTCCCTCCAATATATAAGTAATTCCTCTTCCAAACTGAAAATTTATTCTTAAAGTAGTCAATGACAGACTGCCATGTCTTCATCAATGTTGGATTTGATTCCAAAGGCAAACCTGTGTTCTAACTCTCTGAAATTTTATTCTAAATCTAATATGAAAAATAAAGGACGCAAGAGAGGAAAATGAAGGCAAGAAAAATGAATTTTCGGAATCATAAAATTGAAATGGGGCTGCCTTTATATAGGCTTTGTTGGCACCTATTCAATTTGAATAGAAAATGTATGAAGAATGGAGATAACCCTTCCTTTAAAATAAAGAGACACCATGAAAGGTTTGCACCCTTTCATTCAAAATGGAGTCTATTTCAATTCACAACTACCTCTTTATAAATTTTCCAACAATCCCCCACATGAATGAAATTGACAGAGAGAAAATGCAACAACATGATCTAATTACAGAGAGTACAGAAATAGGAAATATTCTGCAAATGATAGGTAGCTTTTGGCTTTGAACCTTCCATTGTGAGACATTATCGGATTTACTAGCTAACCAGTGAACATAATGTCTTGAACTGTTCAGTCGTTTGTGTAAACCAAGACAATAGAACTTACACAGTATATTCCCAGACACAGTTTAGTTCTCACTATTGTGTTCATTTTGGCCCTGAACAACCTGGTCTTTCATTAGTGCTCTAGAGAATTGTAGTCCTTCACAAATCTCACAGAACCGGCCCAGTTCACACTTACATAGGTGATGCTTATGAAGAGTATCCTACCATACTCCACTAGGTTTACCTAGATATAAGAATCATGAAAATTTTACTTAACCTCAAATGCTGCAGTCATCACTATTTCATCATAGAAATGGGTAGGAGTTTAACTCCCCAGTGATCCGTCTGAGTCATTCACAACTCGGTTGTCCCTTTGAACCTAGATCTTGGGATCTCTAGTCAACTAGGTTGGGTTGCCGTTGTGGTAACTCTTATATAATAGGCTTAAGTCCCATTCCCCTCGATGAATTCTCAACTAACTCTCTTGCTAACCCTTTGGTTAGTGGATCCGCTATGTTGTCTTTAGACTTAACATATTCTATGGAAATAATTCCATTAGAGAGCAGTTGTCTTACGGTGTTATGTCGACGACGAATGTGTCGTGACTTACCGTTATAAATATGACTCTGTGCTCTACCTATAGCTGATTGACTATCACAATGTATGCATATAGCAGGCATCGGTTTTGGCCATATTGGAATATCTTCAAGGAAGTGGCGAAGCCATTCGGCCTCTTCCCCAGCTTTGTCTAAAGCTATGAATTTAGATTCTATAGTAGACCTAGCAATACAAGTCTGTTTGGAAGATTTCCAAGACACAGCCGCCCCACCAAGAGTAAAGACATACCCACTGGTGGACTTCGAGTCTCTAGTATCCGATATCCAATTTGTATCACAGTATTTTTCAAGTACTGCTGGATATCTAGTATAATTAAGCCCAATGTTACGAGTAAATCGGAGATATCTAAGAACCCTTATAATTGTTTTCCAGTGTTCTACACCTGAGTTACTCGTATATCTACCTAATTTACTTGCTGCATAAGCTATATCTGGGCGAGTGCAGTTCATCAAATACATTAAGCTTCCAATAATTTGGGTATATTCTAATTGAGAAATACTTTCCTGTACATTCGTAGAAAGATACAAATTAACATCTACAGGTGTTCTAGCAAGATGATCATCATCTTTGCTGAATTTGTCAAATATTTTCTCAATGTAATGAGATTGTGACAAAGTATAACCTTCTGATGTTTTGGTAATTTTCATACCAAGAATTACATCAGCAATGCCCATGTCCTTCATATCAAAATGTGTATTCAACATTTTCTTGGTAGTTTTAATCATGTCATTATTACTACCAATGATGAGCATATTATCTACATAAAGACATACAATGATATAACCTTTATCTGTGTTTTTAATATAAACACATTTGTCACACTTATTAATTTTAAATCCATTTGACATCATTGCCTTGTCAAATTTCTCATGCCATTGCTTTGGCGCTTGTTTTAAACCATATAATGATTTAACCAATTTACACACTTTCTTTTCTTTTCTTGGAACAGAAAAACCTTCTGGTTGTGCCATGTAAATTTCTTCATTTAACTCACTATTTAAGAAAGCGGTTTTCACATCCATTTGATGAATTTCTAAATTGTATAGAGATGCAATGGCAATTAGCATTCTAATGGATGTTATTCTAGTAACTGGTGAGTATGTGTCAAAGTAATCAAGACCTTCTTTTTGTCTAAAACCTTTGACCACAAGTCTTGCCTTGTATTTGTCAATTGATCCATCCGCTTTTCAATTTTCTTTTGAAAATCCACTTGTACCCAAGAGGTTTACAACCTGGTGGCAAATCCACCAATTCCCAAGTGTGATTTTGCAAGATGGATTCAACTTCACTGTTGACAGCTTCTTTCCATAAAGGAGCTTCAGGACTAGACATAGCCTCTTTAAAAGTTAAAGGCTCATTTTCTAACAAATATGTTAGGAAATCTGGACCAAAAGATTTTGAGGTTCTAGCACGTTTACTACGCCTAGGTTCCTCTTCCTCTAACTCTTGCTTTTGTTCTTGATCATGACTAGTAATAGCATCATGAGATCTTTTATTGTTACTAGTCTCTTGTCCAGTTTTATTTGGAAATACATGTTCAAAGAATGATGCATTCCTTGACTCAATAATATTATTTACATGCATTTCGGTATGTTCTGATTTATGAATCAAAAATCGATATGCACTACTATTCTTAGCATAACCAATGAAAATGCAATCAATGGTCTTAGGACCTATCTTGGTCTTTTTAGGACTAGGAATAACCACTTTAGCCAAACACCCCTACACTTTTAAGTATTTGTAGGATGGTACTCTTCCATGCCACAATTCATAAGGTGTTTGATTCACTTTCTTTCAGGGTACTTTATTGTATATAATTAGCAGAAAGTATTGCTCCCCCCCACAAGTTCTGAAAGTTTTGAGGTAATCCAGAACTTATTAACATGGCATTCATCATTTCTTTTAAAGTCCTATTTTTCCTTTCAGCAATTCCATTTTGTTGAGGTGAGTAAGGAGCAATGGTTTGATGAATTATTCCATGTTCTTTACAAAATTCACCAAAAGGTGATTCATACTCACCACCTCTATCACTTCTAAGTTTCTTGATTTTCTTACCAAGTTGATTTTCAACTTCATTCTTATATTGAATGAAAGTTTCCAAAACTTCATCCTTGGTTCGAATTAAATAAATATAACTATATCTAGTACAGTCATCTATAAAAGTGATAAAATATTTTTTCCCACCTCTAGTTTGAATTGATTTAAAATCACAAATGTCACTATGAATTAATTCAAGTGGTTCCGTACTTCTTTCAATTGAATGAAAAGGAGTTTTAGATAATTTTGCCTCAACACAAATTTCACATTTATGATTTAAATCAATGTCAAATTTAGGTAAACATTCCATATTAATTAATCTACGCAAAGATCCATAATTAACATGTCCTAGTCTACCATGCCATAAATTTGAAGACTCAAGCAAGTAAGAAGAAGATGTAATATTATTAATACCTGAGGGTACAACGGTCATTACATTTAACTTGAAAAGGCCATCAGACATGTAACATTTTCCTACATACATCCCATTCTTAGTAAGTACAAATTTATCACTCTCAAATACTAGCCTAAACCCATTCTTACTCAACAAAGATCCGAAAACAAGATTCTTGCGAATGTCCGGTACATGCAGCACATTGTTGAGAGTGAGTTCCTTTCCAGATGTCATCTTGAGTACAATCTTTCCTTGTCCTTCAACTTTGGAAGTTGAGGAGTTGCCCATAAAAAGTTGTTCACCATTGTCCACTGTAGAATAAGATGTGAACATTTTTTTGTCGGCACAAATATGGCGAGTAGCACCAGTGTCCACCCACCATTCTTTAGGATTTCCGACAAGATTTGTCTCGGAAACAACTGCAGAAAGATTGATGTCATATATACCATTGGAAATCTTGTCCACTTCGGTCATATGGGCTTGAGCAGGCTTCTTGCTTGTTCTTCTTTTGCTTTTGCCTTTGCTACGGCAATCTTTGGTCCGATGTCCCTCTTTGTCACAGATGTAACATTTGTCATTAAACTTGTACTTTTTATTATCCCTCCCTTTAGAGCCTTGTGATGAACTTTCTCCAGAAGACTTTCGTTTCTTGGTTTTTGAAGCATGTTCCACCACATTTGCCTTAGACTCTATAGGATGCTCACCAGCCCGCTTTTCAGAATTGTGGTTGTCCTCCTCAATCCTTAAACGCACAATTAATTCGTCCATAGAAATTTCTTTGCGCTTGTGTTTGAGGTAGTTCTTGAATTCCTTCCAGTCTTTTGGTAATTTTTCAATTAAGGCTGCAACTTGGAAGGATTCACTGAGAGACATACCTTCTGCGTGAATGTCATGCAGAATGAGTTGGAAATCTTGAACTTGGCTGATCACAGTTTTTGAATCAACCATTACAAAATCCAGGAATCTGCCAACCACAAATTTCTTTGAGCCAACATCTTCCGTTTTGTATTTTTTCTCCAAAGACTCCCAAAGTTCCTTTGCTGTCTTAATAGGACTGTAGACGTTGTATAATGTGTTGTCAAGTCCATTCAAGATATAGTTCCGGCAAAGGAAATCGGCATGTTTCCAGGCATCAACCGCAGCAACCACTTGCCGGTCGGTTTCATCCTCTTTCAAGATAGGAGCATCTTCACGGAGGAAACGAGCCAAGTTCAGAGTTGTAAGATAGAACAACATTTTCTGTTGCCACCTTTTAAAGTCAGTTCCTGAGAACTTCTCTAGCTTCTCTCTATGATTTATTGGTACTGTCACCACAGGAGAGGGGGTTGGTGCAATTGCAGCTACCACAGTTGTAATAACCCTCAGCACTGATTACCGATAAGTTACTGATTACTGCTAAGTCGAGACCGATTATGATTGATAATTGAATTGATTGAAATACTGAACTGACTGACTGAGATCCGAAACTAAATCGATTGACCGTATCTGTTCAATTGCATGTTTATCTGTTTGACTGTTTAATTATCTGTTCAAATTAGTATGTTTAAACTGCAGATTGAAGGCCTTATCGGCGGCCAAATCTGAAATTGACTGATGTTCTGTGTTCCTCATAATTAATGTGATTTTATGGCATAATTATCTGAAAATCGATTTGGTATGATTAAATTAGATTAAAATAAACTAAATCAAAGAGTTGCGTTATTTACGGAATTGCCATGTTAGTGGGCCCTTTATTATAACATATTTGAGCCTTGTTATACTCATTTGCAAACTTTTCATCAGCTCATTTTGAGCACACCACCGAATTTAGAGAGAGAGGAACTTAGAAGATTGGCCTTCATCTTGTACATTGCTTAGAAATTATGAAGATTAAGGGAGTTCTTGCTTGATTAAACTTCTACACTTGTAATTGAAGACCTAAGGTAGATCATTGACCTTCTTTATTGTGCATTTGAGTTTATCCTTGCATGATTCATGGGTCTTTAGTGATCTAAGGCATGGAATAGCTCCATATGTTGAGTTGAGTTAGAATTCATGCATGCATGTGTTTATCCTTGAATTGTGAGGTTTGATTTCATAGAAATCTTGCATGCATGTTCATATCCATGTTAAAGACCATGATTTCATCTTGTTCTTGAAGAAATGAGCTCAGTTGAGCTAACATTTGAGGCTTTGAATTGATTGAATTCATGGATATTGCATGTTCATCATGTTTATGAAAATTGTTTTGAAAATGAGTTTAATTGAACTACCCTTGGGCTTTGATTTTATAAATTGAGCTTGGAATCATGTAATATTATGAGTTTACAAGAGTTTTCTAGAAATTCAGCCCAAGAGGATCGATTTTGATGCTTTGAAACTTGGTTTTGATCTTGGAGTTCAAATCTGGAATTTCCAGATTTTGGTCATCCGCTCGAGCGGAGGAAGTTCCGCTCGAGCGTGGAAATCGAGCTCCCAGCATCTCTCACTGTTTTACAGTCCGCTCGAGCGGGGTATTGTACGCTCAAGCGGAGGTTTGTGTCACACGCTCGAGCGGGGACCTTTGTTGCATGTCCGCTCGAGCGGGGAAACCTGCGCTCGAGCGGGGAACTGTTTTTTCTGAAAATTCTGAAACTGTTTTCTGAGTGCATCTTTGCATCCTCATTCCATCCTAGGCATTCTTAGGCCTAGGTTAAGGCATCTTATTGAGGATATAGATGTAGAACACACCGAGGCAAATTAGGGATTAAGTTATTATCTTTCCCAACTGTATAGCTTAGTGTGTGTTCAATCTGTTAACTGTGTAGGTTCAGCTTACCGAGGGGACGCTCTAGTTTACTGTAGCCCCGAACTCTGTGAGTAACTACTGTGTAAAGATATGTTCAAAAATGATTATTTACTGATACGGTTTACTGAACTGATACGGTTTACTGAACTGATACTGTTTACTGAATTGAACTGTTTACTGAACTGATACTGTTTACTGAATTAAACTGCTTACTAAACTGATACTGTTTACTGAATTGAACTGTTTACTGAACTGATACTGTTTACTGAATTGAACTGTCTACTGAACTGATACTGTTTACTGAATAAACGTATGTCCCTTATTTTGAAACGTATTGTGGCATCCTTAGCACCTACTGTTCACTGTTACTGCCACTGTCACAGAGATCTCTGTCGGTTCCCAAGTTTGGAACCACTACTGTTTACTGTTATGATGGCCATTCTGTATTTCTGATATAGAGCAACGTGCTGCACATAGCTAAGTGCTACAGAGTGAGCCACCTCTAGAGTCTGTGCGAGACACCTCTTGAATCCATAAGTACTGTACTGTTTTCTGAAATGGTACTGCTACTGCTACTGCTACTGATGGCCATCATTCACTGTTTGGTCTGTTAAGACCCGGTCTTTCAAGACCTACCGTTTACTGTACTGTATGCTAATGGATGTACCACATATCACTGTTTTGCTTGAATGACTGTTATGGCCTGAAATATGAGCCACAAAATGAATGACTGATAAACTGATTGAAATGACTGTTTTCAATACTGAAAGGATATTCACTCTTAACCTCTTTACGCATTGTGTTATTCACTGGGTTTTAGCTCACTGCTCATATATATATGTAGGTGTTCAAGCACCGGACCGTTGCTAGCAGCGTCAGGGTAACTCCAGTCTTGTCAAGCCAACCACTGTGCCTCACTGCGAGGTTCCGAGCCTATCAAGCTATGGCTTAGGGGCTTAGGGGTGTTTTATTTCCCCCATCTGTCTCTGTACCTGTTTTGTATAACCGTACTGACTGATAGCACTGTACTGTACCGTTTACTGTACTGTTTAATAGGGATTAAGTCCCTGTATTGAATGATTGTATATATGATGCATACTGTTCTGCACTGAAAGTATTAATGTATGAAAAATCTTTTTGCATACAGACTGTCACAGCTCGTTGGACATTGTTTAATTACTGTATTGGCTTCCGCCATGCCCCTGTACTCGGTTATACTGTTTTACTGTTAAGCAGGCCTTCGGTAATCTTGGATTACTGGCCGGTTACGGTACTAAACCCATAGGGGCGGGTTTGGGTCGTGACAACAGTAGTACTTGTTTGGGCATTTGTTTCAGTAGCCATCAATTCTAATTTTGTAAAACAAAATTATAATTAGAATTTACAATACACAGAAAATTAAACCAAATGCACAGAATTAAATTCTGTAAAAAATAAAAGAAACAAGAATGTAACTTTTATTTTCCAATTAATTTGGAAATAAAATAAAATTTTATTCAACCAAATTAATTCCACACAGGAAATTAAATTTTGTAAAATAAAAGAAATAAGAATATAACTTTTATTTTCTAATTAATTTGGAAATAAAATAAAATTTTATTCAACCAAATTAATTCCACACAGGAAATTAAATTCTGTAAAATAAAAGAAATAAGGATATAACTTTATTTTTCAATTAATTTGGAAATAAAATAAAATTTTATTCAACCAAATTAATTCCACAGAAAATTAATTTCTGTAACACTTCAATAATTAAAATACTAAAACAGAATTTTAAGTAATGGAAACTCAGAAAATAATTTCTAAAACCCAAAATTAATTTCTGAAAAAATTTCACAAAAATATATTCTGAATTGTTAATGACACCAGTATCGTACTACTAGTTGTCAAAGAAAAGAGACAGTATGTTACTACTATCTGTCAAATAGCATATAATCACTATTTGTTTTTCCAACCAGAATATTATTTTGTAAATCCATAGAAAATAATTTTCTTAAAAGAAGAAAGAGAAAAGGAAACAAACGAAAAATTCTGTAAATAGAATAATTCGAATCTGTCTTAAGATTGTTGGAACAATCTTCTGTGTAAATAAAATAAACTGGAATAATCCAAACAAAATAAAATAAAACTTACAGAATTTATTTTGTTGAACCAAATAAATAATTAAAGACCAAGTCGAGTGTGTGACACTCTGTCCTTAAGAGAGATTCGCCCCACTACGGTGCTTACGGTTAAGTGGCGTCTATCTCCCAGGATACAATGATCTTCACAAATTTGTAGAAGCACTTCAAACAAATTTGTTCGGCGAACTAAACCTGTGTTCTAACTCTCTGAAATTTTATTCTAAATCTAATATGAAGAATAAAGGACACAAGAGAGCAAAATGAAGGCAAGGAAAATGAATTTTCGGAATCATAAAATTGGAATGGGGCTGCCTTTATATAGGCTTTGTTGGCACCTATTCAATTTGAATAGAAAAAGGTATGAAGAATGGAGATAACCCTTCCTTTACAATAAAGAGGCATCATGAAAGGTTTGCACCCTTTCATTCAAAATGGAGTCTATTTCAATTCACAACTACCTCTCTATAAATTTTCTAACAAAACTCATTTCATTTCCTTTACAAAATCATTTTGCACTCCAACTCCACAAATTATACTTTCATGGAAGTTAATTTTAAAACCAAAGATGATCCTAAAACATCTCAAAAGATCAATGTATGGCTCGCGAATTGTAAATGAGTTAGAACCATCCATCTATTACCAATGTGCACCCTTCATCAATTATGCTACTTAACTTTTTCAAAAAGAACATTAAGCAACTCAGCAGTTATGAGAAATACAAAAAGTGAAAGAGGGTCCCCTTGTTATAATCTCTTCCTCCACCCCAAGGGGTTGGCCTGGTGGTAAGGCCTTGGGTTTTGGGGGTATGCTCCCTCTAAGGTTCAGGGATCGAAACCTCTTAGGTGCTAACAATTCCTTGGAGCCATTGGACTGGGGAAAAACTCTTCAATTAACAGTGGTGCACTTGTGAAAAACTCTTTGTCAAGGGCTTGTGCATCCCTGGGTATTAGTTGGACTTTGATCTGGACACTCCGGTGCCAATCAAAATAAATAAATAATAATAATATTTTCTTCTCTTTGCAATAGAGATTTTTTTTTTTTTTTTTTTTTTTTTTTTTTTTTTTTTTTCACGTCGTGTGGAGAAAAAGTTTCTCTAGAATGTCCTAATAATTATTATCTCATTACACCAAGACAGCAAATTCAAGATTGATCAGTCCCAAATTTTGAAAAGCTGGATCTCATGATAAATTTCAATAAGGAAAAATTGAACTAGGACGAAGGGGATGCATAAATTGAACTGAAGGAAATAAAAAATGCAATGTATGAAGTAAAAGAATAGTGAAACATAAACTGAAACTGACATAATGATTTTATGTGGCTATTTTCTTACAATAATGAATATAGACATACCTCAGATGCCACACAATGAGGATGAGCAACATAGTGGCATTCCCGACAATAATAACTTGGTCGAGCTAGCTCTTTTCTTTCTTCGCAAGCATCGTAGTAGAACTCTACCTTGTCATCTTCGTCTGGGTGGTCTTCAATTGGGAAAGTAGTGAGGGTGAGCGGTAGGGCTGTTCATATGAACCGAATACCCGCCCAAATCGTCTGACCCGGACCGACCCGGGCTGCCACGGGCAATTTCGAAGAGAAGAACGGTCGGCTACAGTTATTTTACACGAAATTTCACAAATTCACGGTCGGTAACGGATGTTTTAAATATAAATCCGACGATTTCGATCCGACTGAAACAATAATGAGTATATAATATTCATGGAAAAAGATTTGTGCCTCGAATTTATTTCCCCCGTATGCCCCGAATGCCCAAAACGACGTCGTTTTGGGCATTCTATTTTTTTTTTTTTCCCTTCTTCTTCTTCACGCAGTCGACTGAGCAGAGGGAGAGGGAGAGGGAGAGGGAGAGAAAGAGGGAGAGGGAGAGAGGAGGAGACTCGTCTACTCACCACCGCCGTCGCCTCGTCGCCGCCGATCGTCTGCTCACTGTAACAAGCCCGCGGGGGGGGGGGCCTCGCTACAGCTCGGACTCGATTTGTGTCACGGTTCGTAATCTGAACCAAAGAGTCCAAATCCGGCAAATTGTTTTGAGAAAACAGATTTTTTGAAAGAAGTGCCAAACATGGACTGCTTTGCCAGATATAGAGTCGCCACCTAAATATTTTATTTTGGGAAATTTAGGAAACCCTGACTCGGTGCCAAAGACCACGTGTCCGTCATCACCAAAGTTGCCTTGGCTCGGGAACTTGGGTACGATTGGGGAAGGTCACTTCGTGAGCACCCCCGCTCGCCCGGTCAAAGACCGACCTCTACTAACCATGATATCTATTTTTGAAAACATTGTGTGTTCTTATTCCGGTTATTAGCCTAGGTTACTATGTGATGCGCACAGCATACAAGTATAGACCGGGTCGCCTGAATTGGAACAAAACATTTCGTGTTTGTTTTTGAAAATGGTTTGATGGTGCTACTCGCAAGTAGGCTAAGACATGGATTTGCCACCCTCGGGTGGGCTTAGAAAACATGATTTTGCCACTATCTAGTGGGCTTAAAACACACAGTCAATGATTTGTTCCAATCCAACTAACGCAACCTTCACCCACAGGCATTCAGGCAGTTATATCACATAAGCACATAGCCTCATGGTAAGCATGCTATTCATGGCAACACTCACACGCATGCAAGGATGCTAAAGCATAAAAACTCACCGAGTACTCCGAGCCAAAACAGAAGCTCATTAGAAATCCATGCATGATCCTAGATACACAGAATTGCCTAATGCAACACATGCAAAGATGCAAACTATAGCAGGCTCGGCTATTCTAAACATGGCATATGAGATGCAACAGCTATCTGTAGACGTCCCCAAACGTCCCGGGAGGGTTAAGTCCCGTTCCGTTCATATTGGGGTCACTACAGTTCAAGGACTCAAATGTCACGGTTCTTAATCTTGAACCAAAGAGTCCAAATCCGGCAAATCGATTTTGAAAACAGATTTTTTGAAAAGAAGTGCCAAATATGGACTGCTTTGCCAGATATAGAGTCGCCACCTAAATATTTTATTTTTGGGAAATTTAGGAAACCCTGACTCGGTGCCAAAGGCCACATGTCCGTCATCACCAAAGTTGCCCCGGCTCGGGAACTTGGGTACGATTGGAGAAGGTCACTTCGTAAGCACCCCCGCTCGCCCGATCAAAGACCGGCCTCTACTAACCATGATATCTGATTTTGAAAACATTGTGCGTTCTTATTCCGGTTATTAGCCTAGGTTACTATGTGATGCGCACAGCATACAAGTATAGACTGAGTCGCCTGAATTGGAACAAAACATTTCATGTTTTTTTGTTTGAAAATGGTTTGATGATGCTACCCGCAGGTAGGCTAAGACGTGGATTTGCCACCCTCGGGTGGGCTTAGAAAACAATGGTTTTGCCACTATCTAGTGGGCTTAAAATAAACATTTGATGAATTGTTCCAATCCAAATAACCCAACCTCCACCCACAGGCATTCAAGCAGTTATATCACATAAGCAAATAGCCTCATGGTAAGCATGCTATCATGGCAGTCACTCACACGCATGCAAGGATGCTAAAGCATAAAACTCACCGAGTACTCCAAGCCAAAACAGAAACTCATTAGAAATCATGCATGATCCTAAATATACAGGATTGCCTAATGCAACACATGCAAAAATGCAACTATAGCAGGCTCGGCTATCCTAAACAGGGCATATGGAATGCTACAGCTATCATGTATTCAACTTGGAATTGAAATACAAATGCAGTTAGTATGATGCGCCGAGCCCAGTGCGTGCAAGACAGATGAATGAATGCAAACATGCTATCATACTGTATGCTAATTGAAACATGCCCTAATCTAACCATCATAAGCAGGTAAATAAAAGGGAAGAAAGACGTGGGGTTGGAAGACATACATCACACTCACCCACACTTATTACAATTTTGCCCTCGCACAGAGGGTCCGAATAAATATACAGTCTCGAATAAAAGAATAGTACAGTCCAAATAATGTACAAATTCCTAATTAATTAACAAATTAACTAAGAAAGCTGTAAAACTGGCATGCAAGCCAGGGACTGCCTTGATTCTGATGAATGGTGTATGTTTAGGCTGCCTTGCGCGGAAATCCACTGGGATGCCCCAATTAGCCTCTGTTTCGCAATGTTTCTTGAAAAGCGTGCCAAGCCTCAGAAGACTGCTGATTCTTGATTTGCTGCAACAGAAAGCAGGAAAGGGGCATAGCAATGTATTTTCACAAATGTATGCATGCCTCGATCCTCGTGCCACCAATCACGCATCTCGATGCATGATGGCCGAGGAGTCGAATTGCACAACTCAATATAGAATGAATGCATATGAACACAACAAAACCTAACTCCATCATGGATAATCCGGAGTGTCAGTGACTTGGGAATTGAGACACGTTCCGTTACTCGGGGTACGGAACGCACCTCGTTTCCCATGCCCGGGCTAAGTCCTATCCCGAACACAATGCAATATGCATGGCATGCATGAAATGCAACTAAGATACAATCCTAACATACACAATGTTATGGAATGGCATACACGCTACACGAGGTAATACACAACCGAGCATACACAATACTATGGATGAAATGGCATACGCAATGCAGTAATGGACTTATACCAACATGAGAGAGCCTCAGCCACACTCACATAGGAGGCCATCAGATGAAAACGAGACACCTCGAAATGCGTGCATGCATGCACGCAAACCGAGGACGGACCCTCAGGCACCGAAATGCCACTCTAATGAGACATGGCAAGGACATGGAATATGGTATGCAAACATGCAAAAATCAGTAGCAAAATGAGGGGGAAAACAGCCCCGAAACCCGGTAAAATGAAACCCGATGCATGGAATGACCCCGAAACATGGATTTTGGTGCATGAAATGGCCTATAGATATACAATGCATACATAATTTGAACATGCAATGAAAAGACAGAAGCAAGGCAGCCCCGAGACAAGCATTTTTACAGTTCAAAACATGGCCAATCAGTAAGCACAAGTAGGGCTAAGAGGGCATGCAAAAATGGGTCCGCAAAGGAGGCAATGAAGCAAGTGGTAGATGCAAAGCCCAAACAGAAAAATACCCTTCTACAATACTGAAGAGGGACCAAACATATGGCTATTTACAGTAGATGAAAAGCCCCAAATCAGTATACAAACATGCTCAAAATGCAATGCAAGATTAAGGCCATAAGGGGGCTATAACATGAAGTACACAAAACATTCATCAAACAGCCAAAGACCCTTAATGAAACATGACAAGGGGGTCAAAATATGGCCACTCTTAGTTCTGATCATGGCCGAAGAACAGAAGCAAGATAAGCTAACAAAACATGCAAAAATGGGGACCAAAGAGGGGTATAATGGTAAGTGATACATGGAGGTCCCAAAAAGTGTTGAGCCCTTCTTCAATGTTGAAGAGGGGCTCAAAATAGGCCTATTTACAGTTTACATCAGGCCCCAAAACAGATCACACACAAGCTAAAAATATCATGCAAGAAAGTGGCATTCAAGAGGGCATTGAAGCAAGTGCAACATGGGGGGCTCAAACAGTGTTGAACCCTTAATGAAACAAGGAAATGAGCTCAAAAAAATGACCTTTTCAGTTTTGGTCGGAGCTCAAAACAACAAGAAAAGAGGCTAGAAAAATGTTGCAAAATTGAGCTCAAAAGAGGGGAAATGGTGCTTACCCTTGAAGACTATCCCTTGGCTCCCTTTTGGCTTGAGGAATGCTGCCTCCTAGCTGCTGGAAAGCTCCCCAAGTTGCTGGAAATGGAGTAGTGGTGGTGGTGCTTGGTGGTGATGAAGAAATGAGGTGTAGGACTTGGTGTTTAAGCTTGAAAGAGAGAGATGGAAGGAGATGTGTATACAAGGCTTAAGGCCAATTTTTTCAACCCTCAAACCAGGTTTTTGCAGCTGGTTATATGGACCAAAGAGGGGGAGAAAGGGAGGGAAAAAGTGGGGGGAAAACAAGCTAAGTTTCCCCCCAAAAGTTGTTCCCTCCGGATACAAGTTTTGGAGGGAAAACAAATATACAGCTGGAATGTATTCAACCTGAGGATCATGGCCGGCTAGGTATTGGAGCTGCAGGTGGCCGGACGGCCACCCCCCATGGCCGGCCGGCCAAGGGGCAAAATGGTCAAATTGAATTTCTGGCCGGCCACCAGATATTGGTGTCCTCCCAGGTGCCCTCAACACAACCCTGTAGTTCAAAATTGGCAACTGTAAAACAGGAGAGAGAATATGCTACTTTTCAAAGGGGTTCAAAATGTTGAAGTAGAATTAATGGCCGGCCATATGATATTTGTGTCCTCCCATGTTCCCACAACACAAATATGGGGTTTGGGATTGAAGAAAGTGGCATTAGGGTGGTCAACATTGGCTTGGAAGTGAGAAAAACGGGCGTCGGAGGGCGACGGATGAATATAACTGGTTGCCGAAACAATTGCTAGCCTCCCACCCTTCTGTGACCTTCCTGGTGATAAAACAGAGGTACCTGCCAAAAATGAACGAAAACCGATGCAAAATAAAGGTTCCGGGGCCGAAACGCGCAGTCCGAGGCCCCGAAAACTGCCTGTTAAGCACCGAAAGTGGCATTCGACCACGAAGTGGGTCTCTCAGACCTCAGCGTCCCTCGAAAGGGAGTAAATGAGATGCATGCCAAAATCCGGAGCAATCGGAGATAGTTAGGCGGTCCCGAACCGAGGCACACGGCCTGACGGCTCTGAAAACCGGGAACCGGGCTCCGAAATGGGTAAAATGGCCTACGGCTACGAAATGTAGCCCACGGCCACTGAGAGATGATCTACGAGACCTCTCCCTCCCTTCAGGAAGAGAAACAGAGAAAACCGAGTCTGGTTCGCAAACCGAGACAAGGCACAGAAGAGGGTTCGGAAGTCCGGAGGCAGGGCTCACGGCCGAGACTCTGAGACTCCTGAACGAGCACAATATGCAATATCACCGAGCGCTCAATCGATGACGTCTGAGTTTTAAGGTTGGTCAAAAATGGGGTGTCTACAGTTGCCCCTCTTTGACAGAACTCGGAAGTCACAAGTGACGGGGAGTGAATGTCAAAGCCCAGAGACGATCCATTTTTGACAAGGCCGAAGACTTAGACAATCATACAAGATGAACAGAGATATGCCCGCAGGCGTGCCCGCAGGCAAAGGGGGCAAAATGCAAAGCGATATGCACGGAGCCAGATGTAACTTAATGATCATGCAAATGCAGCAAGCTGTAATGAAGCAAGTATTCGCAAATAGATGCAACAGTTTTAAGCAAGAATGCAAAGCAATAACTACATTTCATGCATTTTAAGAATGCGGAGAATTATTCAATTCTCGTCGCGTCTCACACGGAGAAGATACGATACCTGTGCGATTCGTCTGGTCGCACCAGCCTCAAATGAACCGTACATACAATATCGTGCCTGCAAAAGAGAGAAATTGAACAAGCACAATATGCTAACAACATATATTCAATGTGATTCTGAAAGTTTGACATACGCAGTGCCGGCGAGTGAATGCATCGCAATGCGAGAAAGGAATGTGCGTGACAACGCATGCTCAAGCACAGAGGTATGGCAATATCGAGAAATGTGCATAATAATGCAAGTATGCTCATGAGAATGCAAGTTATGTGCATGATAATGCAAAACAAGCATAAATCAGGGTGCCCGTTTGTTACGAAACAACGAGCAAGGAAACGCGCGTTTCGGCGAAGGCGACTCGATCGCGGCCTCTGGTTCACCTCCCGGAGAGATTACAACATGTTCAAAAAGGATACACTTTGATTTTGATGAATAATGATGAGACACATGTCAGAACTTGAAGCTGAAGTTCCGGCGGAGCAATTTCACGACAGAAAGTGCACTTTTCTTAAACTTTTTCAGGTCCCGGGAACTCCAATCTTCCTCAAAATTTGCACAGAGCTTGGGACCCACCTAGGGATCACCACCGGCCAGTTATTTTCCCCAGGGGAGGCCACCGGCCAGTTTTCAAAAAGAGAATGGCCGGCCAGCCAGAAAAGGTGGCCGGCCGGCCACCTGCCCAAATCCGCGGGCAATTTTGTCTTTTCACCCCTTTTTCTTTATATTCTCTTGCTCAATCACTTTGAGCTCATAACCACAGCTGCGAAATCTTCTTCTCCACCTTCCCAAACCATTTTCCTCTTCAGATCTGAGCTCTATACGCGTTTTCCAACGCCCCACGCAAGTTGTTTTCGCGAAAACATTCAGTTTCAAGCACTTTGAACCAATTAAATTTTGATTTCGGTGCTTCTTTTCTCACTTTCACCACTTGAGGTAAGTTTGTCTCAATATTTGGAAGATTTTCTCGGGAGTTGACTTTTGTTGACTTTTTCATTTCTCGAGAGTTGACTTTTGTTGACTTTTTCCAATTTTGGCTCATTTTTGCTCATTTTTGCTCCTTTTGCAGATTTTCCGGAATGGCGGGTAATTTTCCTCATGGTGTAGGTCCTCCGGGTGCCGGGGATGATTTTGATGTCATGACTCTGCCTCCGAGGGTTCGACCTTTCATTCCCGAGAGGTACGCCCCGCACACGTTCTTCCGCGGGCCATTTTTCGTCACTTCACTGACTTTAATGATCGAGCACCCGGAGATCTGCTTCTGCGGGAGCCAGAGCATCACCTCTCCCACGAGGCACGAGAGGTATTTTACTTCATTTTCTGCATTTTTCGTGCATTTCGTGCCTTTGCCATGCTTGAACACACAGTTTAGCCTATG
Organism: Camellia japonica; assembly: GCA_030407325.1. NCBI lineage: Eukaryota > Viridiplantae > Streptophyta > Magnoliopsida > Ericales > Theaceae > Camellia > Camellia japonica. The sequence continues at coordinate 101,977,413 of JAPPVO010000010.1, forward strand.
ACACAGTACTTTGTTTGCATCCTGAACATGTGGCTTAAACACTTGAATTTCTGAACACTCGGCTCATTAATTGATTGTGAACGCACGGCACACATTAGTTAAGAAGTGAACACACGGCTCAAACACTGATTTGTCGAATATACAGCCCGAATTTGAAGGTGAACACACAGCACACACTGACTAAGAGTAGAACACGCAGCCCAAACTCTGATTTTCTGAACACACAGCTCGGATTGATGATGAACACACGGCACACTGATTGGGATTTGAACACATAGCCCAAACATTAATTCTCTGAACACACAGCCCAAATTGATGGTGAACACACAGCCCACACTGATTTAGAGTAGAACACGCAGCCCAAACTCTGGTTTTCTGAACACACAGCTCGGATTGAGGGTGAACACACGGCACACACTGATTGAGAGTAGAACACGCAGCCCTAACTCAGATTTTCTGAACACACAGCCCAAATTGAAGGTGAACACGCAGCACACACTGATTGAGAGTAGAACACGCAGCCCAAACTCTGATTTTCTGAACACACAGCTCAAATTGATGGTGAACACACGGCACACACTGATTTAGAGTAGAACACGCAGCCCTAACATGAATTCTTTGAACACTCAGCCCAAATTGATGGTGAACACACAGCCCACACTGATTGAGAGTAGAACACGCAGCCCTAACTCTGATTTTCTGAACACACAGCTCAAATTGATGGTGAACACACGGCACACACTGATTTAGAGTAGAACACGCAGCCCTAACATTAATTCTTTGAACACACAGCCCGAATTGATGGTGAACACACAGCCCACACTGATTGAGAGTAGAACACGCAGCCCTAACTCGGATTTTCTGAACACACAGCCCAAATTGATGGTGAACACGCAGCACACACAGATTTAGAGTAGAACACGCAGCCCTAACATTTGAGATGTACACGCAGCCCAAATTGAAGGTGAACACACAGCCCACACTGATTTAGAGTAGAACACGCAGCCCTAACATTACTTCGCACACAGCTTATTCATTTCATTTGCACACAGCTCATTTATTTCATTTGACACATGTATTCCTTCTGAATGCAGGTTGGTTCTCGCACCGTGCGAGGATATGGCTCCACCACTGCTAGAAGTGGTATGCTGAGCTCCCGGAGGCTGTCCGGGATTTAGTTGATTTGGCAGGGTTCGGGGCCTTCTGCATGGGGTTATCGCATTGTCCTGCCAGGAGGACACTGTTGGCAGCTTTGGTGGAGAGATGGTGGGACACCACCAACTTCTTCCACTTTTCCGCCACTGGGGATTTGACTATAACCCCGCTGGATTTTGCTGTACTGATCGGTCTGGACATAGGAGATTGGCCCATTTCTTACGACGAGGACATGGGCGAATGGGAGGCCGCTTGGATACATTTGTTGGGGGCCCGCCCGCCTGTGGACAGAGCTTCAGGGAGAGTCCGATACACCTGGTTCTCTTCCCACTTTCGGAGGGTGGAGATGGAGCCCGGGACTCCTGAGGAGGCGGAGCAGTATGCCCGTGGTTTTCTTATGTTCCTCTTCGGGACTACTCTGTTCGCCGATAGAGGGAACACGGTTGGGTTGTATCTATTGAGCACCCTGGTGGACCTGTCACAGGTCGGACAGTACGACTGGGGTGGCGTTGGCCTGGCTACCCTTTACTGTTACATGAGCGCGACCTCCCGCGGGCAGGAAGACTTACTTGGCGGTTATTGGAGGGCTTGGGAGGTACTTTCTGTCCTCTTGATTTACATTTCTGCTCCTCATTACTTGTACATTGCACATACGGCGCCCTTTACATATTCTGTATTTTGCCCTCAGCACTTTGTATTTACATTCTGCACTGCTTTCCTCAGTTATGGGTCTACGTATATTTTCCCGACGTTAGCCCCAGAGTTGGGTGGGC